>JANZLX010000213.1:6144641-6154885 GCA_025531955.1 Erythroxylum orinocense | reverse complement strand
AGATTAATTGATAATATTATTACTTACTATTAATTAATATTTTAAATAATATTTTAAAATAATATTAATAATATTATTAATAAATATTAATTCATAATATTAATTAAAATTAGTAATAGTAATTAATATTATCATTAGTGTTAGTTTGAAAAGATGAGAGGTTATTTTTGACATTTACAATTCTTGTTAATAGGAGAAAAATTTTCGTACCTCAATTTTGAAACGAACAAAAATTTCTGTCCTTATTTTATAAAGACGAAATAAAAATAACTGAAGATAATAAACAAACAAGACAAAGTACAAAACTTGTACGTCTTTGTCATCCATCTTCATCCATAATTACGCTAACTAAACTAAACGTAGGATTAAAAGAAAGTCCCTGTCTTAGCGCTCCTGCTCCCAAAAACTTTCTACGGAAATAACGACGAAAATCTTAAAGCAGCGTTCAACAACGTGTCAATCGGTTACCAATTGGACGTCAGATCTGCTGTTCCCCTGCGTCTGAAATCATCCCAACCATCCAAACTATTCAAATGGATGGTTAGGATGGTTTTAAGCACAGGGGCACAGCAACCAGAGATCTGAAGGCATTAGACAGCTGATATCTATCTACCTCGGCATCATCACGCGCACTCACTTAAAAACACTTAACCAGACATCGAAAGCTGAAATTTGCTCTTAAAAACAATACAACTTTCATTGAATTACCAACGGCCTTGGACTAGTGTTACGCGGTTAAGACGTTTCGTGCTAGGCTGAACAAGGACAGCGTTTGTTATCAATTTCTCATAAACTACTTCTCAAGTATAATACGAAATTCACTACTCATTTCTCTTCCGTTTCTTGCCTTCTTCTGGTTCAAGACTTTATCGTCTGAAACGCTGCTGTATATAGTTGTTTCTCCAGAAAACAAAAGGCAACAAATTGAGTTAATAGCAGCTCTTTTGCATTCTCCAAAACAGACGCACAAGCCATTACCCTTCGTTTAGCTTCTACTGCTTGTTTTGATTTGTAGGATTGAAATCGAAATTTGATTCCTTTGAAACTTGGCTGTTGTGATAATGAGTTTCGCTGCTGCAAACACCTCACTTTGGCAACAAGCTGCAGCTGGAGCTGGTTTGGAGGTACTTTTTGGAGGGATTCTGAAACTTGTTATCGCATTGGTGAAGGAGAACGTCGCGTTTGGCTCTACCTTGAGGCTCATCGAAACTACTCTAGGTTCCTTAGGGCCAAAGCTAAAGCAAATAGAAGAATTTAACTTGCAGTTTGATTGTCCTGAAGAAACACGGAGGCTAAGAGAATTATTCGTAGAAGGCGAGGCTTTACTTGTTAAATGTTCAAAGATCAAAAGATACGATGTTGTACGAACGCCAGTTTACAATCAGAAGCTACTCAACTTTGACAGGTCTCTTCATAGGTACATTAATTATGATATGCAATTGCAGATAGCGGTGGACTCGAAATATAATAAACTCCAAGGGGAACAGACAAATCTTCTGGTTAAAGGATTGCGTGATCAGTTAAAACAGATCACAGTTGCGAAGAGCGACTCATTTAGAAGAAGTATCTTGGTGGATGTGTGCTCCCCTCGTGGACTGAAGGTGGATCCTGTTGGATTAGAGAAACCGCTGATAGATTTGAAGAGCAAGCTGCTCAAGGAGGAGGACCGTTTTATTGTGTTATCTGCTCCCGGAGGATGCGGGAAAACAACATTGGCCTTAGCGATTTGTCAAGAAGCTGATGTTAAAGGTACAATTTGACAACTTACTCTGTTTGATTGTTTCTCTTTATTTCTTAGGATTCCATAGTTTCAGATATTTGTACGTGAGAATTTGGTGAATGTGCTTTTCTTTATGTAATTTGCAGACACTTTCAAGGATAATATCTTCTTTATTACTGTCCCGAAACCACCAAACCTACGTGTCATCGCGCAGAGAATATTTCATCATAATGGAAAAGAGCTACCTGAATTTGATGGCATAGAGGAGGTAGCTGACCATTTGGAACGATTATTGAGAAAGATAACATCGGAATCGGGTCCTATACTGCTGATACTTGATGACATTTGGTCTGGTTCTGAATCCATTCTTCAGAACGTTCGTTATCCAATTGCCAATTACAGGGTTTTGGTTACATCAAGATTTGAATTTCCAGCATTTGGCTGCACATATAAACTGCAGCCATTAAGTGATGAAGATGCCATCACTCTTTTTCGTCGGTCAGCAGCCCTGCCTGATAGGAACCCTTGCATTCCAGAGGAAGATGTGAACAAGGTGCTGTCCTCATCAGCTCAAGTTTGTTGTTAGACTCTTTTTAAGTCAAGAAAGGTCCAATTTGATATATTGTTTTCCAAATTGATGAATGCAGATAGTTAGAAGCTGTAAGGGATTTCCACTGGCTATTTCTGTGGTTGGCAGTTCACTATGTGGGAAATCAGTGGCAGAATGGAGAAAGAGAGCAAATGAATGGTCTACTTCTGCCGCTATCATCTCTAAATTTGAGCCGCTTAATTGTCTTCAAAGCAGTGTGGATGCCTTAAATGACAACACTGATATCAAGGAAAGCTACTTAGACCTGGGTGCATTTCCAGAGGATCAAAGGATCCCTGCAACTACAATTATTGATTTATGGGTTGAATTGCATAATTTGAATGATGATGATGCCATTATCTATCTTGATGAACTCGCCACGCGCAATTTAGTCGACCTCATAACCATGAGGTATGTATTTGCTAGCCTTTGCATCGGTAAGCCAATTTTTCATTTCAAATGTAACGAAATAACTTGTATGATTCACCAGGAAAGATACAAGCGAAGATGATGGCTGTTACAATGAGCATTTGGTGATGCAGCATGATCTGCTTAGAGAGATAGCTCTGCTTCAAAGTAACTCAGGATCGATTGAGCAAAGGAAAAGACTATTCATAGAAATAAGTGGAAATGATTTTCCTGAGTGGTGTATGGGTCAACAGCAGCTAGATGTCAATGCCAATCTCTTATCCATTACCACAGGTGGTTAAATCTCTCAGTCTTATTTCTTCATACATGCATACATTGCATTCTTTAACATAAGAAATGGCACTTGTTGCAGATGATACCTTCTCATCAAACTGGTGGAGCATGCAAGCAACTCAAGTTGAAGCTTTAGTCCTGAATTTCGAGACAAAGAACTACGTCTTACCAGAGTTCATCGAAGGGATGACTGAGCTAAAGGTTTTAGCAGCTACAAATAACAACGCATATCATGCTGAGTTGACCAATTTGCATCTACTTGGCTCTCTTCCCAGTCTAAAAAGAATCAGATTGGAGAAGGTTACAGTACCACCCTTTTTCCTAGACGGTTTAAAACTGATGAAGTTGGAGAAAATATCATTAGTGTCCTGTAACATTCATCAGGCTTTTGTCAACTCTGCCACCAAAATATCAGACGCATTTCCAAATTTAAGCGAGGTTGAGATTGACTACTGCAATGATCTGGAGGCATTACCTTTAGGGTTATGTGATCTTCTCCAACTGAAAAAGCTCAGTGTCACCAACTGCCTCAAGTTGACTGCACTTCCTGAAGAAATAGGAAAGTTAGTACAGTTGGAGGTGTTGAGACTCAATTCGTGCATCAACTTGAAGGAGTTGCCAAACACAATAGGAAACCTTGACAGATTGAGAATTTTTGACTTAACTGACTGCTTTGACTTAACTAAATTACCAGAGCGGATTGATGGGTTAAAGAGTTTAATGAAGCTTCATATGATGGGGTGCACGAGCAATTGTGAGTTGCCAACATCTATTTTGAAACTCCACCAGTTTATGGAGGTGATCTGCGAAGAAGAAATGGCCATGTCGTGGGAGGCTTTTGCTAGTCTTTGCCCGAATATAAAGATTACAGTACGAAAAGAAGTTCCGAATTTGAATTGGCTTTATCGCCGCCGTCGTTTCTAATTCCAAGTTTTCTTCTTCATTTCCTGAGCTCCTTCTGTTTCAAATCTGTGTTAGTATTTTTGCTCATGATTTATCAGTCAATTTATACATTTCTGTACTTGGGTTGTGTTCATTCGATCAAGTTATTGAATCATTCAATCATGTTATAACATGAAGCTCTTGCATTCTTCAAGGTTGTTTCATTCATCAGAAAAGTTAGTGTTGAATTTTGTAAAAAGCTCTTTTTTTTCACATTATTGTCTTTTTATGGTAAACTGGATTCTTTGGTAAACATATTGCTGATTGGTTGTCACAAAACAATTAAACAACATAATCAATCGGTTAACACAGATCTTGTGACAACTGAATAAGCCAAGTACTTTCTTAAGCTGTCATTACTACAACTCAGTATTCTGTTCCAACCGTAAATAAAGATACGATTTTTTGCCTTTTACTACACCAAAAAACTCTCCCTAATCTCAGCATAAAAACATATCATTTAGTTGAGCACTGGTATCATAGTCACCTGCAAAATCAGTGTTACAATAATAACATAATTTGCATATGCTACCTTTTTTTTACAAAATACTATAGTAAAGTGTAGCCTTTACATATCTCAAAACTTGTCGAACTGCTTCGAAATGAGGCTTCTTGGGATTTTACACATACCGACTCCAAACACCAAATGCATAAGAAACATCTGCCCTAGTTAAGGTTAGATAAATCATGCTACCAACCAATTGTCAGTACATCGTTACATCCTCTAATTCCTTTCTTATATGCACACATCTTAAATTGGGCTCTAGTGGGGATAAAATTGGCTTACACTCAAGCATTCCAAACTTCTTGGTGTAGAGTACTTCATCTGATGGAGAAATTTTCCGTTTTGAGTATAATGAATCTCTAAAGCAAGAAAGTGCTTAAGTTGTCCTAACTCTTTCATATGAAAGTGAACAATTAAATTCTCCTTTGTTTGAATAATTTCTTCTTTACAGGCATGTATTAAGATCAAATCATCCATATATATACAAGTACCACCACTAGCTTCCCTTAATTATTTTTAGCAAACAAGCTAGAATTTGCAGATGCCACTGAATAATCAAGTTACGAATTCAACAATCTTACCATATAAAGTCCTTGGTGCTTGTTTCAACCCATAAAGAGCCTTTCAAAATTTACAAACATATTCAGGGTGATCTTGATCTTGAAAACCAATTTGTTGATCCATATAAATTTTTTGATCCAACTCCCCTAGAAAAGCATTACTTATGTCCATATGCCATAAATTCCTCCCTTCGCTTGTTGCAAGTGCAAAAAAGAGCTACCAAATGAGCCTTAAGCCTCTCTATTGCTCCATTTGTGTAATGTTTATCATATAGACCCATTTGGAAAAAATAGACTTTACATTATTTGGCTTTAGAACAAGCATCCATGTTTTATTTTATTTCAGTGCTACAAATTCCTCCTCCATAACTTTAACCCATTTTAGATCTTGAAATGCCTCCTTACATGATTATGGTTCTTTTGCATTTGCTTAGACTATAGCAGCATTGTCATATTTAGAATTAGGCTCTATCTCTTGTTGAGCATTAGCATATTTAGAATTAGGCTCTAACTCTTGTTGAATTTCTAGGTGGAGTTCGCGATTTTATTTTAGTAGGCTCACCTTCGTCTTTAGACCTCTAATACACACTAGTTTTCCAAGAGGTTTGAGCTGCATCATCATGAACATTGTCTTTGAAACTTGTATCAGCAACATCATCCATACTTAACTGAATTTGAGAAGAATGTAACACATCATTGGAACTATTTGAGTCTGGTATTTCCTTGTTGGAAGACCACCACCAAGAAGTTTCATCAAACACAACATTTCAAGAGTTGTAGGATAGCAACATCTCCATCCCTTCCTTTAGCAATCATATCCTATAAAAACACACTTGATAGCCTTCCTGTCCCTCTTACTATGCAATTAGTCAAGTATAACATTTCTTTGTTGTAGGATAGAAGTACTTTTGTTCATATAAAGAGCTTCCACTTTACTCTTTGATGTAACTCCTCCCATCTGTTTAGTTAGAGCTTCTTGACTAGCAAGCAAATTCTCGAATTCAACAAGTGATGGTTGATTTTACCACCCTTGTATTGCAGCAACAAACCATTTATATTCAGGTATCAATTCATTAATGATTATTCTTTTCTTTTTGGTTTCTCCAATTGGAGCTTATGGATCTAATTCTGAAATCTCTCGATATATGACCTTTACCTTATGGAAATATTGAGTTATTGTCATATCACGTGTTATTGTCAACAACTTACTTTCAAGAAGTTAGAGTCTTAAGTCATTCCTTCTAGAAAACAACTTAGCAAACATATCCCAAACCTCTTTGGGAGTTGTGGCATCCCGAATGTGCTCTAACACATCCTCTTTAACTTTTGTCTTTAGAGCGAACATTGTTTTGCCAACATTAGTCTTTCATATTCACAGCATACCATTTACATCTTCTTCTTTTGGTTGTGTAACTTCATTGACGTCCATAACTTCCCATAAGTCTTGGCCATGCATGTATAAGCTTATACTAGTAGAGCAGGAATTGTAATTTTGATTGTTAAGCTTTTTTATTCGACCAACAACTTTGAGATTACTCACCTTTTTAAGGAAATGCTCTCACAACCTGCTTTGATACCACAATGTTGAACTTTGCTATATAAAAAGCTCATTTTTTAAAATGAAATTAAGTAGTTTTTATGTAAACTTACATGACTCAACTAACAAATAAAGAATAGGGAATAGATAAAAAATCTTAACAAGTTAAAATCTAAATTGAACACATAAGATATCTTAACAAATAACTAAAGAATACGTCAAACAAAGAACATATGCAATATAGTTTCTATAAGTAGGTGTTGCATCTCAACAAGTAGAACCAAAAACAGAATATGCATTGCCTTATGCCATGGTATACTTTTACCACATTTCTTTAACTAACGTAGAAATTTGATGTATGTCCATATGTTAGAAAAGACAAAAGAACAAGTTATCATAAACTAATATAATCCGCTTCAGTCTCATCCAACATGTGGTATTTTTAAGTTGTTATTTTTGTTTCAGTTTTAAGTCTATGTTTCCTTTTGTCTTTGGATGAATCATTTTCAACAAATTGTTGAAACTTTTACCTCAAGTGATTGATTGGTGCTTTTTCATAAAAACTAACTTTAGATGTGCTATAAATTTAAATAAGCGAGCCTCGAGAGAAAAGTTATCACATCTCAAATGTGAGTCAATTTAGTTGAATTTGTGGCGGAATATCATTCAATAGTAAGGTCTAACTTTTCAAGTCTCATCATCAAGTTTAGATTTACAAATTGCTAAGTTACATAATTCAATGGAAAAATTATAGGACCATGATCATCTCTCCATTTAGAAACCCTTTAATTGAGATGTATAAGTTCTTGCTCAAAATCAATTTAGGTTCTTATGCTTTTGTTGCACACTTTGATTCCTTAAAAATATACGTAGTCATGTAGTAAATACTAACTAAATAAAAATAATATATATATAATTATATCCCTTCTATTATATTAGTCACAGATATCCACAATTGTATCTACTTAACTATCGTCATCATTCTCATCAACAACAACAACAACAACTAGTTGAAGTTTCACTAAGGTGCGAGGTTTGAGAAGGTTTGATAGTATGTAGCCTTACCCTTACGTAGTATAGAGGTTGTTTCCGATAGACCCACATGCAATGTATTATGAAGAACTTACAATAAACATAGATGTGTATACATATAAGATAAGTAAGGTAAAATAAATCAAATAAACATAAAAGTTATGAAAAACAACTAAATAAAAAATACAACACAATGAAAACAAATACTAAAGAGAAACCCCGAACAAGAGTAATAAATATAACACCAAATAACGTAATTGTAGAACATATCTAGGAATTACAATAAACGTTAAGTAAAATACATATCAGAAGAGGCCCCTACCAATCACGAAATAGCCGTACATGAAAAACTTTGATCATGCTTATCGACAGCTTAATTACGCTACATAGGAACCAATATAAGCTATACACCCTAGAAGTAACATACTACATAATAAATGCAAAGGACACAGGTTTTTGGTAACCTACACAAAAGCGAATGTCCTCTTTCAATAGAGACCCTTAATATGTATCCTAGTATGCCAAAGCTTTCTATTTCAGGTTAAGTCCTCGGTAAGATCTAACATATCCATCACATTCTTAATCAGTTCTCCCTAGTTCTTTTTAGGGCTTCCTTTTCTCCTTTACAATCTCTAAGTATTATTTTCTCACATCTTTTCAATGGAACGTCGAGATGTCTCTGCTTAACATTTCCGAACCATTTAAGATATGCCTCTCTCAATTTTTCATTTATACCAACCACTTTTAATTTGTCTCTGACTATTAGATTTTTGATCTTATCTCTTCTAGTAAGGTTACACATCTACCGGAGCATCCTCATCTTTGTCATCAAAAGCTTATTATTATGTATTTGTTTGATGGGCCAACATTCCACCCCATATAGCATGATTGGCCTAATCGTTAATCGATATAATTTACCTTTGAGCTTGAGTGGTATCTTCTTGTCACATAAAACTCTTGAAGCACTTCTCTATTTGAGCCATCCTAATTTAATACGATGGACTATATCTTCATCGATCTCTCCATTGTTTTGGATGATAGACCCTAAGCATTTAAAACACTCCTTTCGTGGTATAAATTCTGATCCAATCTTTACCTCTACTCTAGTAGTCACCTGATGGCCCGAAAAATTACATTCTAAGTATTCAGTCTTAGTCCTGCTCACTTTAGATCCCTTCAACTCTAACATTTCTCTCCAAGATTCTAGCTGGACATTAACCCCTTCTATTGTTTCATCTAATAAGACAATATCGTCAGTAAACAACATACACCAAGACACATCTCCTTGAATATCCTTGGTAAGCTCATTCATCACTACTGTAAACAAAAAAGGGCTTAATGCAAAGCCTTGGTGTAACCCAATATCAATAGAAAATTTCTCAGTATCTCCTCCTATCGTCCTTACACTAGTTATTGCCCCTTCATATATATCTCTAATCGCTCTTATGTATGTTATAGGAACTTCTTTCACCTCCAAACACCTCCACAAGATTTCCCTAGGAACCCTGTCATATGCCTTCTCTAGATCAATAATAACCATGTGCAAATCTCTCTATCTTTCCCTATAGTATTGTATTACTATTATAAGGAGAAGTAAACCTTTTGTTGTGGACTTTCCTAGCATGAAGTCAAATTAGTTTTTTGATATAGTAGTTATCTTTCTAACCCACTTCTTAATTACCTTCTCCCACAACTTCATAGTGTGACTAAGTAGTTTAATGCCTCTATAGTTGTTACAGTTTTTAATGTCTCCTTTGTACTTATATAGAGGAATTAACAAACTCAGTCTTCATTCATCCGACGTCTTGGCAGACATAGGGATCACATTAAAAAGCTTGACTGGCCAATTAAGGCCTTCAATGTCTAGGCTCTTCTATACCTCTATGAGTATCTCATCCCGTCCTACTTCCCTTCCGCTCTTCATCTCCCTCAAAACTTTTTTAATTTCCTCTCTTATGATATGCTTACATCGAGAAACGTTACAAAATCCCTCACACTTGTTGAGGTCACCTAAAGAGATATCTGCCTCCACGCCTTCATTAAATATGCTATAGAAGTACCTCTGTCATATACACTTTATGTTCTTTTCCTCCATGAGCGCCTACCTTGCTTCATCTCTTATACATCGAACTTGGTTTACACCTCATGTTCTTCATTCCCTAACTTTTATCAACTTAAAAAAAAATCAACTTCTCCCTTTTTAGTATCCAATCTCCTATGCAGATTTTTGTAAACTTCACCTTTAGCCACTAAGACTACCTTCTTAGCCTCTTTTCTTGCTAGTTTATAGCTTTCTCTCTTAGCTTCTCTATCTGCCTCTATTGTTAGCCCCGAAATTTTTTTTATTTTTCATTTAATTAAGCATGACTTAAAGTAAATTAAAGCATTAATAAATTAAATTAAGTTGGTGTTAATTAAGTTAGCATTAATTAAGATGACATAGATTAAGTTTGATAGCATTAATGAGCATATGACATTAAATGAGTAAGTAGCATTAATTAAATAAGTTAGATAGCATTTATTAAATAAGTTAGGTAAGAGTTAGTGTAATTAAATGTGTTAGTTGGACTTTAAGAGTCAAATGGGCTTAAGTGAGTTAGTAGAGTTATAAGAAGAGAAGGGAAGGAAAACCTAATGGACTAATGGGCTTGGGCTTA
>JANZLX010000213.1:6113890-6144541 GCA_025531955.1 Erythroxylum orinocense | reverse complement strand
ATACCTCGAGGTATGAGTTATCAGTCAGCATACCTCGAGTTATCAGTCAGAATAACTCGAGGTATCTGTCCCTATAAGTCATCTTATGTTGGGAAAGTTGTTTTCTTTTATTTTTGGGTTGTTTCAAGAGCAGTTTTGGGTTTAAGGTTGACAGTAAGATTTTGCCTTCAGAATGTCAGCAAGGCAGCAGGTCTCGGGAAGGGGCCTCAGCAGGGCTCCTGTCCCGGGACAGTCGGGCTCCGGGAGCGGGGTCCGACATCTATGGTACTCTCCAATATAGCTTTATATGCTCCATTTTAAGCCTTCACCTTTTATCGTACTTTTCATTCCACCACCAAGATTCTATCTTACCACGTCTAGAAACTTCCAAGATTAGCATCTCTCCTTCCAATTTTCATTCAGGTCCATTTCTTATTCTTTCCTTAAATTGTTCCATCTTGTCCCCTTTCAGATTCCACTATCTAACTTTAGTAAGTCTCCTAATTTTTTTTTCTTCCTCCATCCCTTAATTTCAAGATCCACAACTAGCAATCTATGTTAAGTTGCTAAGCATGCTTTTGAAACACCTTACAATCCTTACACCTAGTTCGATCACTTTGCCTTACAAGGAAATAATAAATTTGAGCCTTCGTGGTTCTAATCTTTTAAGTCACCAAATTTTCCTAGTTCTTCTTGAATAAAGAATTGACTATCATTAATTCAAATGCTACCGCTATGTCTAATAAAGCAGTCCCGCCAGCATTAGTACCCGAAACTTCCGTAGGACTATAGATATCCATCCGATGCTGCTCCTATATGACCATTAAACCTCCTCCTAAAATAATTTTCTCATTAGTAGGGATCTATCGGATCACCTCATCTAAATCCTCCCTAAGCTCTCATTTCTATTATTCGTTCAGACCTGCTTGAGGTATATACACACACATCACGTTGAGAACAACACTACTCACGACAATCTTAATAGTCATAATCCCCACAATATGACTTATAAGGTCCTTAACAACTAAGATGCAGACCTCATTCTTTCATCCTGAACTTCTTGAGTATCACAGTTTGAATCCACTAATCTGTTTCGTTTTAGCTCTTGACCAGTTTGTTTCTTGAATACACATTATATGAATCTTATGCTTTTGTAAAATCTCCACTAATTTTAGACTTCAGAATGAGAGTTCCGATATTTCAAGAGCGTATCCATTTGTCCGCATCTTATTATTCCCACAACCGAAACTCACCGGAGGAATTGCTGTTGCTCCATCAGTAGTAAATGCCACGGCTTCTAACTCACGGCCCCCACAAGCCCAAGATAATATAAAAGTAACAAAGCTAAGACTAAAGTACTTGGTATATAAAGAAACTAAACCAACGGCCGGTTGAAGTTGAGAGTACCAGTAGAGAGATATAAGCCTCCTTCACTCACATAACATATGTCATAAGGCAGGTACAGGACAAAACCCGGGACAAAATATTTGGAGCAGAGTAATTCAAACCCAGAATTCTATATTCTTATCAACCATGGATAAACAGTTGATACAAGTAAAATAAAATCTAACACTGTGTATGTTTCAAGGGAATGGAAAGGAATTGGGAGTAATGGAAAGGAAATTAATTAAATTTTCCTTGTATGATTAATTAATTAATAAAAGAAAGGAAAGTAAAGAGAGGGAAATTAAACCTCAAAATTTCCCTCTTAATAAAAAAAATTATGTCCAAAAGTGGATAGAAATGGAGGGAATTAAAAAAATTGACACAATTTTATCAAAAATACCATTTTACAAATAGTTATATGCATGGGCAGATTTGTCAAATTTATATATTATTATCTAATTTCCATTCTTTTCTATCTATATATTCAAACAATGGAAATTCTATTTCCTCTCACTTATTTTAAGAAACTCTAATCCAAACGAAGGAAATTAAATTTAACTGCTTTTCCTTTTCTTTCATTTCCTAATTTAAATTTACTCTCGTTTTCTTTACATCTTAGATTGCCACAGTGTAAGCGAGATTTGTGTATGAAAAGCAAAGGAAAGTAGATCTGAATGAGCTACCAAAAATAAGAACCAAAAAGAAAACCAGAAGAGCCACAAAGAAGAAGGAGGAGGGAGGGAGAGAAAGTGACCGTGTAAAAATGCTCAACAGAAAACGCAAAATCGAAATGTCGTTGTGATGAAACGACAACCGTGTGCGGTGGCGAGTCCTAGACGTATTCGAATTCGGCAAGGAGGACAAAATTGTTCGTATTGGAAAAGAGATTTTTTCAGCTAGTGAGAAAACTAAAGGCAAAAGAAAATTTCCTCCCACTAATATAGAGTCAAACGAAAATGGAGGCCTTTCGCCATTCACCTGCAAATCGAAGACAACGGCACACAAAAAATGTTTCAATCTTAACTTCTGTAAAGATAATACACGGCTATACGTAGAAAAACATAACAAATAAACACCCTCTATTAAATAAACGTCGAGAAATGGGGAAGATAGTCGACGGTGAGAATATATAAATAATGGTTCTGAGAAACAAAGAGAGAAGACGACGGCTAGGACTCTGGCCAGGAAGAGTATGGCGACAAGATTCCGATTGGGATAAAGAAGTAACCCAAAACACAAGCGAGCCAAATAGCAATTGTATGTACATAATACATGTCAAGGAAAGAAGACATGTTTATGCAATATTTTAATGAAATCATACCAAATACAACTTTTTTTTTCCCTCCGCGAGATGTTGGAGAAGAGTTCTAATTATGGGAAGACACCTTTAAATTATCCACACTTAGATTAATCTCTGCTTGAGCCAGATAGGTTCCTTGCAGAAAGCAAAGCTCTGACTTAAGTGTACCAAATGCAACTTTGATAATACCAACTAAATTAACACAAAGATAGATGTTAACTAATTTGATCCGGCCAATAGAATGGTACTTACTACTTCATTTTGTGAGTTAGTAAGAGGCTCTCCTGGCTTAAGTGAAGTTGCGGATTCGAACCGCTCTCATATATGCAACCGTTTAAAACTTGGAGTAAGAGTTTTACCTCCCGCAAGGGACCTACCTAGCTCAAGTGGAGATTAGTTTAAAAATGAATGACTTAAAGGTGTCTTTACATAATCAAAACTTAGGGTGGAGGTCAAAAAAAAAAAAAGTCTCAATGAACGGATGCTCACTAATTTACCTTAACCGATGGATTGATATATGTCTTATTCTAGCGGCTAATAAACTCGCACCAGTCTTGTTTAGCAAATGCACAACCATCGCCTTTTTAAGGTCTTAAATCATATAGTAATTAATTAATTCTATACTTTTTAAATATTCAATCTCTAACTCAATTAGCAAACATTAAAAATATTCTTAAGAAATTAAATTATATCAAATCATATATTTGACAAGTAAAAAATTTTAAGATGTCACCAAAACTCCACATACCAATGATTCACGTATCGTATTATAATTTTCAGTTGAAAATTGTGAATCAATTTGATAAATATCATCTTCAGCAGAGACCCAAGGCCAAAGTCACTTCTAATGAAAACTAATGGTATTGTGAAAATTTGCATAGCAACAAGATTCTTTTCATTCTGTAATTGGTACTACAATAATATTCTCTCTACGCGTGAACTTGGTGGCCAAGACTTCTCAGAGGCCTGTACTGCTTCACAAGGAAGGTTCCCATAACGATCACAATTCTTTTAGTTCATACCGAGTCTTCTTTTAGAGTCAATCAATTGCCTAAGCTTCGCTGGCATAAAAGAGATAGACGATTCCTTGGCTTTTGTAAAGTATATATAATATTCCACGTTGCGTGGTTCCTCTATCCACTGTCAGCCCTTGTCTAACTTTGCATCCCTACGCAACTCATTTGTCAGAAGAGTTAATTTGGACATCTGCAAAGAAGATTGTAATGGCAGCGTCTTTACTTGGAGGGGCTGCTATAGGAGCAGCGTTTGGAGAGGTGTTGAAAGCAATTCTAAGCGCTAAAGAAAAGGTTGACATGTTCAAGCCTACACTTGATCGGATGGAATTCATTGTTAGATGCATAATTCCTGTGGTGGAAGAGACAAGTAAATGGAACGAAGCTTTAAATCGTAGAAAGGACGAGACGGAAAAGCTTATGGAACGTATCATGGAGGGAAAGAAGCTTCTTGTTGAATGCTCAAAAGTGCGGTGGTACACCACCTGGAAAAAGGCTAAATTCACAGACAAGCTTCGAGACTTTGAGGAATCGCTCAAGTCCTTCTTTGTTATTGTTGTTGGCGCTCAACAAGCAAGGGACATTACAGAAACTCTCTTCGATGTAAAAGATATGCATGCTGACCTGAAACGGTTGATTTTGAACACAGGGATCGGTGGGTTCAATGGTTTTAGCCGTTCATACGCAATCCCAGGGCCTCCAGAGGATTTTGTGGGAATGGAAGTACCCCTGTGGGAGTTGAAGATGATGCTGTTCAAAGACGAGGTTTCGACACTCGTATTATCTGCTCCACCAGGCTGTGGGAAGACCACGTTGGCTAAATTATTTTGCCATGACAAGGTAGTTCAAGGTAAAATAGATATAACTTTTCTTCTGCAATATTGCAGTTCTTATGGAAATGATTAAACTATATTGGTTCCACCAGATCCATCGGCTAGTAATAAGCATTTCTGCTGAACCGTGTGTCAATTTTAAATGTATTGGGATGGAACCTCATGCTTCATTGCCTTTTTTTCTCAATCAAATTCCAGCACCTCAGGATAGTAACTCTTTTATGTTCGTGTTCGAAGTTCGCGTGATTGCCTCCAGTATATGCGTTTGCTTTGCATATAGATTGCGGATATTTACTGGCCCTCTGACATAGTTTTTCTTTTATCTAATTTGAGCAGAGAAGTTTCAAGATAACATCTTCTTTGTTATTGTTTCGAGAAATCCCACCATGGAGGGCCTTGTACAGAGATTGTTCCAGCAAAAGGGCTACCAGGTCCCTGGGTTTCAAAGCCAAGAAGATGTTGTCTACCACTTGGAACAATTTTTGAGGAGTATAGAGCCAGATCCTATATTGTTAGTCCTAGATGATGTTTGGCCAGAATCAGTATCTCTTATTGATAAGTTCAACATCAAAATCCAAGGTTACAAGGTTTTGGTGACGTCAAGGTCTCATTTTCCTAGATTTGATTGCACTTACAAGTTGAGACCATTGAATGATGAAAATGCCATGATCCTTTTCCGGAGGTCAGCATCTTTGCCAAATCAGAATTCTGAAATTGCAGATGAAGTTGTGGACAAGGTATGCAATTACAATCAAATGATGAGGGTTCTGTACTCGTGTTAGTTTCCTTTTTTGTAAGGTAAACAAGTAATTGATTAATTCAAAAGTGAAATAGTGTAATGTACACTTAACAACCATTGAAAAAAGCAACGGAGATCTGATGCTTAGAATGATCTGAAATGAGCTGAATTGGGAGTACTCGTGTTATTTTCTTCTTAACATAAGACGTGTCTGCATGCATGATCTTGACAGATGCATATGATAAAATCAATTTCTTATTTACCTTTCAGAAAGATGAATACGGTTAGGAATTACCAAAAAGAAAACCACTATTATCATGCGACTTAAGTGGCTGATGTACTTGTGGGCTTTAATTGTAGATCGTTAAAGGATGTAAAGGATTTCCGATGGCTCTCAATGTGGTCGGTCGGTCTCTTCGCGGAGAACCTAAAGAAGTGTGGCAACTCAGAGGGATACAACTGTCTGAAACTGGTTCTATTTTTGAATATGATGATTTGATTAATTGTTTGAAAGGCAGTTTGGATGCCTTGGATAAAAAGGTTAAAGTGAAGGAGTGTTTCATGGACCTATGTTCCTTCCCTGAAGATCAAAGAATTCCTGTTACTGCTCTAATTGATATATGGGCAGAATTGTATGGACAAGACGATGAAGGTGTGCGTGCGATAGCCACCCTTTGGGAACTCTCCTCCGGGAATCTGCTGGATCTTATTATCAAAAGGTAGGCAGGTGTTAGTACTCATTCCGATTGAAACAAGCAAAGATTGGTAGTGCCTAAGGGTTAATGAATCATATAGTTCACGTTTCATGGAAAAGGCCTTGCCTAAGCAACCACTTTAATCTTTTACAGGAAAGACCTGGGTGGCAGCTACAGTCAGTATTTTGTCATGCAACATGATCTGCTTAGAGAGCTAGCTATTCATCTAAGCAACCTGGAACCAATCGAGAACAGGGAGAGAGTAACTGTAGACATCATCGGAAACAACTTGCCTGACTGGTTGACTGAAGGCAGGCAGCTCAGTCTTAAGGCTCGCCTGCTGTCCATCTTCTCTGGTAGTGAATCCTCTGTCCCAATCTCCTTTACACAGAAAGTTATTTGCCTGTACTGCTTTTCTCTTTTTTGTTTTCCAAACTTGACAACATAAAAATTCTCTGCAGATGATAAGTTCCCGTCCAAATGGTGCTTGATGGAAGTACCCAAACTTGAAGCTTTGGTCCTAAATTTTCGCACGAAGAACTATACTTTACCAGATTTTATATTGAAATCAACAACAATAAAGGTTATAGTTCTGATAAACTACGGTTTCTTCCCTGCTGAATTGAGCAACTTTGAAAATCTTCGTCATCTCTTCCTCCTCAAGAGAATCAGAATGGAGAAGGTTATGTTACCTCCCTTCAGCTTTACATCCATGAATCTGCCTAGTCTACGAAAGTTGACCTTGGTCATGTGTACAATAGGTCAAGCTTTCACTGCTTCTACCTTCCGGTTGCCAGACTCGTTGGCAAACCTAGAGGAGATAGATATTGACTACTCCTATAACCTGACAGTATTGCCTGTTGAGCTGTGTTTTCTTGCCAGGTTAAAGAAACTTAGCATCACCAACTGTCCTAAGTTGACTACACTGCCAAAAGAAATCAGTAGCTGGGTTGCCTTAGAAGTTCTAAGGCTAAGTTCCTGCATTGCATTGCCAGAGTTGCCAAGCACAATTGGAGACCTCTCTGCGTTGAGAGTTCTTGACATATCAGAATGTTTGGCAATCAAAACGCTACCTGATCAAATAGGTAAACTACAGAAATTGAGAACATTGTACATGGTGGGATGCTCAAACAATTTTCAGCTGCCACAATCGGTGCATCTTAAGCATTTGGAGGAGGTGATATGTGATGAAGAGACAGCTAGCTTATGGGAGGCCTTAAACCCTAAAATCGATGGGTTAAAAATAGAAATAGTCGAGGAGGATGTCAACTTGCACTGGCTTTAAACAAGGGTCAAGCTTCATTCCATAAGTGAAGCTTGGTAAATGGAATTGTCGGCCGAGACCAAATTCCATTGGAAAGCTGATTTCTTGATTCACAGTTTGGTCTCCAATTGCAAATTCCTTGGATATTGTCTTATTTTTTAAGACCATTGGGATGTCTCGAGTAGCATGATTACTTCGCTCCTAGTTAACGTGAAAATTTAACAATTCTAATACTGTTTTATCTTGAACAAACTTGAGATTCCATGATAATAAGACAAATACGGGTAGTAATAGTCACAGGAGAGTTGAAAAAATACATGGGAGTCAGAAGAAACGGGAAGGAGGAAAGTTTATGCGTCAATGACCAGCCAGACTTCGTATAACTTTGATATTAACAAATGCATCAGGAATCAGGACAAGACAAAGTGAAGCATTCACCTAACCTGCACCACCCGATGCTTGGAAACCATGATTTGGATGAAGAACTTGCGTTGTTGACTGAATTATTTTGCCAGCGATGATCGAGCATGCAGTATCAACATGTAAACGAAGTAAAAAAATTAACAAAAGGGAAATTACTGTGCCAAAAGAATTACCTTTCATAATGACGTTAAAGAAGTATGGTTAAGAAAAATATTGGAAAAGGGTGAAAAAAGTCCAGCAGAAAATATCAGCTGCTTGTCAAGAGTAACAAATAGAGGAAGCCAGGTTCAGAAAAAGCTGAGCGCACCACAGTATGGGAGATACATACTTGCCAAAACAAAACATACAACATAAATCATGGTACAAGTACAAAAATGACAACCAATATTTGGAATCCTATCGAACAGGGTGGATATCTGGTTCCAATAATTTGCAAGAGTAACCAACTCTTCACACAGCAAGATATAAAAGGTTCATACTGTGACACAACTTTGAAGAGCATATATGGAAATTTCCTATTTTGCTGCCTATATAACATACCCCAGTCTGTCAGACATTCTTTTGACCATGACCTTGATTCCTCCATATGCCCAGAGTACTACATCTCATATAGCCAAGCTCTCGTCACAATGCATAAACAACCTCTCCGCTACTATCAATATCAAGCTCAGATTCAGAATCCAAGTCTTCCATGTCATCATCCATGTCCAGAGTATCCATCATGTAATGGTTGATGCCAAATGCCCCAGCAGACGGTATTGTAGCCTCAGAAATTATCTGCATTATCTCATCAAGGCTTTGTATCGGTTGATCAGGCTCTTCAAAATGGTTTCCCATTGTCATCAGATCTCCTGGAAGATTCTTCAAAAACCATTCATGGTTCTTGATTTCTGGAATGCTGATTCTCTGTATCACCACATATCCAAAATAAGGAGCCTTTAATCACACCGTTAAAAAAAGTAGAATCTTAGTGGAGTCATTAAATATGCACAAGATATCCAAGAAGTTTGGCGTCAGACTTTGGGGTAGAAAGCTCCACTTTAGTATCTTATTTTCCATTTAGTTCTCCAAACAATTCCAGGTTTATCTTTCGAATAAGTTAAAAACTCCTGATATGAAGGCTAACTTACAGCTGCAGGATCAGCAACGAAAATTCTTGAAATCAGATGGCGACACTCAGAAGATATCTGAACAATGTCTGGAATAGAATACTGGACACCAAGAATTCTCTGCATGGGATAGACAAGAACATTTTCTTGTATATACAATGTCTATATGACGAGGTATTAATGGCAAACAGAAAACAATAATGTACCTGTATTGTTTTCCGGAAATCCTTTGGCCCATCAGGATCCTCAAAAGGATATGCTCCAACCAGCATCACGTACAAGGTTACCCCACATGACCACACATCTGCAATCTGGTATCATGATAGGATATCAGCACTTCACTCATCTAACAATCCACAAAATCCATGTTAAGTAAAATTTTGATTCAATATTAGCCTATAGGGATCAAGTCATTAACAAAGTATTATTATTGCACAAAGACATTCCTTGGACATGAAGATGAAACAAGCTGTTTGTTTCATGCCAAGTGCAGGATTCCTGGGGGCATATGGGAATGTGACCTCTCATTCCAGATTCTTAACCAGTTAAATGCATATCTCTTTCAGAGTCAAAGGGGTACACTACATCAGCCAAATTTCAAATTCAGAATAAGCATGATTTAAAGAAGTTACCTTGCCATCATACTCTTGCTTCAATAACACTTCTGGAGCAATGTATGCAGGTGTTCCCACTGTTGATTTTGGTTGTGAATGAAGCACTGAAGACTAACAAGTTATCCACGCAGACACGAGAGAAAGAAGTAAGGGTCAAATCAACAAATAAACCAAGATTCTACCATGATACAAATAAGTTAAAGCTTGAAATTAGTTAGCCTCATCAAGAACAAAACATTAGAAAGCTAAGAAGCAAAAATATTGATAGAAGAGTGGATCCACGCACAGGAAGTAACCAAAGAATCATCATACATACTCCAGAACCAACTCAGTTGGAACTTCCCCACCCAACCATTTTTTCATGTCAAGACCTATGTAATTGGAAATGAATTGTTCTCAATCTATTTCAAATTAAAAATAAAATATGTCCAGTGGCATCACCAGAAATTGTAACTTTCAAGAAACAAATACTACCTTTGAGTACCCAAAATCGCATATCTTCAATCGAGGAGCTGGGCTTCCATCCAACAAAGTGTTTTCCAACTTCAAATCACGGTGACACACTTGCTTCATCAACAAGCAAACATAAAAAACAAATCAACTATTCAAACAAACCAGCTGGCATTAGCACATACGGGAAGAAAAACAGAGCAGTCTAAGGTACCATGGCATGACAATAGCTCACTCCAGATATAAGTTGTTGAAAGAAGAACCGTGCCTGAACCAAAATCCAGATTCAAACAAACTGTGGAAAAGAGACAAGGAAAATTTGTGTTCGTGAAATTGAAACACAAACCTCATCCTCACTGAAGCGTCCAGCATTGCATATTCGCTCAAATAGCTCCCCTCCAGATGCATATTCCATTACAATTGCTAAATGGGTTGGTGTTAAAATGACCTGAGTAGATATAAAGAATATTACCCTAGAAATTCAAGACCATTTGTGCCTAAAAAAAGATCCTAAATCGTCATAAAGAAACTGACCTCCTTAAACCTTACAATGTTTGGATGCCTAAGCGATCTATGATTAATGATTTCTCTTTTAACATTCTCATCAATCTGCAACAAAAACCCAAAATAAGCAATCTATCAGCATTCAACAATAACATTAACCCCCAGCTGAAAACTTATAAGCTAAAACAACAACAAACGCGACACTTCAGAGTTTTAGGCATTCAAGCACAACTAGAATAAAAGCGCAAGAAAACTCGCAACCGAATTACCAATAGAAGAATTATACATCTCAACCATCAAAACCCCGAGTTTATATTCTTTAAAGAAAATTACAAAAGAGGAAAAACATACAACTGCTCACACAACATTTCTAAACTTGAAGTCAATAATTACAGAATTCCCCGACCATAATTACTCGGAAATTAAATAGCAATTTCTAAGCGAACTAATTAAACTGTCTACAAGTCAACTTCGACATCCATTAATGAGCGGAGTAGATATTCACTCCAATCCATACAATAAATTCGTTAAACCGCGTAAGAAAAAGTTCTCCATAAAAAAATGAAGCAAAAAATCTGTAACGAAAAAGCAGACCTTATCGCCTCTCTGAATGTATTTGACAGCAACAAGGTCTTTAGTTACTTTATCTCTCATAAGCCTGGCCACGCCGAAGTTACCGGAGCCGATATCTCTGACGAAATCGTACCGGTCACTGTCATGCATGATTGGCATATCCA
Source organism: Erythroxylum orinocense (assembly GCA_025531955.1). Lineage (NCBI taxonomy): Eukaryota > Viridiplantae > Streptophyta > Magnoliopsida > Malpighiales > Erythroxylaceae > Erythroxylum > Erythroxylum orinocense. Next base: position 6,133,495 of record JANZLX010000213.1, on the reverse strand, counting down.
TGCCGGGTACCGCAGTGATCGCCGGATTCCGATCCATCTCCGTTTCTGAAGGTGAGAGCTTACAAACCGTCTTCGTTTACAGCCACCGACGGATAAATCAGCAAAAACGTGAAAACTCGAGAATCGCTCAGTTGGAGAGAGTGGAGACAGTCGGTTCCAACTTCAGCTTAGATATTACTAGCGAGTAGCGATCAGTCTCTGAGTCTCAAGTCTCACCAAAAAAGTTAGGGAGAAGACATTTCTCTATTTCCTTTTATGATAAAATGTGCAGGAGATAGATATTTGCTAGAGAGAGCAATGAGACGAAGCGAAGTTGCAACTTTTTATGCTTGAAAAAGAAAGGAAACGGCGCCGTCTTTTGCCTGAAGGTGGCTTTTCCAATCCCTCTTCTCGCGGAATTTGGGTTTGTGTTCTTTTGTCGGATAGTTTGGACACTTTTTGAGGTTCTTTTTAAGAACACCTGCACAATCAGGTGTCCCATCCACGTGCTCCGTTTCTGTCGATTAATCAGACGGTCCTAATCTCATCATTCCGATCCCGATGCCAACATTTATTATTTTCAAATATTTTTAATATTAAAAATGAATATTATTTCTAATAATAACAAAATTTTAATAAATATTTTGACATTACAATATATGATAAAATATTTATTTTATTATAACCTAATCAACCTTTGTCCAATCTCATTTAGGCTTATTAAATTTCCATTATTAATATGATACACTCTTGTAGTCATTTAAAATTTGAGGTCAGAGCTTTATTTCTCGTAAAGAACTTATCTGACTTAAATGAGGATTAATGTAAATATGGATGGTTTAAAAATCCTTTCATAATTAAGACTCGCCTAAAATACTTTTTAAAAAAATAAAAAAAATATAGATATATATATGATGCAAGTGTGTATACATTTGGTAGGATTCCTTACTTGAGATTCAGGAACCCACCGATGGCCTGCCCTTTTCCTTTATTCTTAACCTTTCTGCTCCACTTTTCCAGACAAAGCCAATGCACAGTGGACAAGTGAGTGAAAATATCTACCTCGCCTAAACAAAAAAAGCCCTCCCAAGGATTTTCAGCTCCTACGTTACTTGCATTTATCAATTTAGAACTCTGACTGTATCTTCTTTTGCCCACAGTTCTCAAAGGACGAGCTATTACAAACCTGGAGTTGGAAACTGTACGTGCCTGATAAACGCGTCACATGTTCTTATTATTATGCTAATAAACAGAGAATAACCAAAACAGATGGTCTAATCTCACATACTTTTTTGGTAAATCTAATCTCACATACTTGTTGCCACTATAATTAGAACACCGGATTAACATGCACAGTTATAGAAAAATAACTTTTTCTATAAATTGAAGCCGCAACTTATGTTTGTGAATAGGATGTGGATATCTTTTACTCATTAAAAAATTATTATTATAAATTATTAAATAACAAGTTTTTTTTTTTTTGAAACTAACGAATTTGTTAAAGCAAAACGAGAAATCAAGTCTGAAGAAGCACCTAAACCTAAAGCCAATAGGCTAGACCCAATACACCTAGACCTAGGCTTCTTCATAATTGATTACAAAAGCCGAAGAATCAGAACGAACAACAGAAGCAATGCAACTAGGGATGTTATCCCAAACGAAGCGATTTGCATATAATAAAGCGATCCTGGCTAACGAATGAGCAGCTTTATTTGCACTCCGCAAAGTCCAATGAGCGGACAAATGTTGGAAGTGAGACATAAGAGACAAGCACTCAGTAAACACTACACCAATTTCTAACAAATTACTAGAAGGCTTATGATGATTATTAATCACTTCTAAACAGTCTGACTCTAGAATAATCCTGCCAAGATTTGAGCTCTTGAGCCAAGTCAACGCTTCTTTAAAAGAAATTGCTTTAGCCATCAAAACATCCACACAATCGGGAATATGACCTGAAAAAGCTTTCACAAACCGACCCTGGTCATCTCTAAGGACGATCCCAAAACCTGAACTGTTAACCCTCCTCAAAACCGAAGCATCGACATTACACTTCAACCATCCCCGCTCCGGTTTGCGCCAAGAGTGAGCACGAGGAAAATTGTGACAGTTCGTATGAATCTGATTAAAAGCATGTTTAGCCTCTTGCCAGTCTTTAAGAAACCCATCCGCAAAACTGACAACAACATTAGGAGGGGTATCCTTTTGTTCCCAGCACAAAAGATTACGGTGGAACCAAATGCTCCAGCAAATAACCAAAATTTGACATCCAGATTCAGATAAAGTTCTAACTAAGATTGAGGAGATGCATGATTGAATATCATCTCCTGGTAAGCAAATACCTGCAGAAGTCCAGACACGTCTGGCATACGGGCAGGAAAGCAGCAGATGATGCACATTTTCCACCAGGCCGCATCTATTACAAGAAACATCCAAAGAAACACCTCTATCATAGAGTCTCTGCTTACAAGGGAGAAAATCACGCAGCAGCCTCCAGTGAAAATCCTTGATCTTCGGGGGGATCTGAGCATTCCAAATAGAATTCCAAGGCCCGCCAACTATATAAGAAGAGAGTTGAGAATAGTGGTCGGTGGCCACTCTATAGCCAGATTTAACGCTATACACCCCATTCTTGGTATATTGCCAGCAAAAATGATCAACCTCTAATAAGGGGGAAATAGGAATTTTAAGAACTTAAGAAGCCTCTTCTAAGGCTAATATCCCATTGACAAACAAACAATCCCAGCCTGATTTTGCAGAGTTAAAAAGATCACTAACCTTCATATCTTCCATGCTGCTTAATGGATGTGATCGCACAAAGAAATCCTCCTCCCGATTAAGCCAAGGATCTTTAAAAACCAAAATTGAATCGTCGTTGCCCACATGCCATCAAGCCCCTTTACCTAATAAAAATTTGGCCGAGAAGATGCTTTTCCGAATTAGGCTAGGGTTCCGTCCTTCTGTAGCGTTAAGGAAATTGCAAGTGGGGAAATATCTTGTTTTAAATAATTTACTACACAACGAATCCGGCCGAGTGAGGAAACGCCACCCCTGTTTACAGAGCATAGCAAGATTGAAGCAGTGTAAATCGCAGAAACCCATACCACCCAACTTCTTCGGAACACAGAGACGTTCCCATTTAGCCCAATGAATTTTAGATCGATTACTAGCTGAAGAGCCCTACCAATAAGCATTCATCATTTTATGCAGGTCATCGTAAATACCTTTAGGAAGCAGGAAAATACTCATACAGAAGGTAGGAATGGCCTAAGCAATCGTCTTAAGAACGATCTCTTTGCCTGGTTTGGAGAGCAGACGATGTGTCCAACTATGGATGCGCTTACTGAGACGGTCGCTTAAAAATGCAAACACCTGCTTTTTGTTCTTCCCGATCAACGACGACAGACCCAGATACCTACCATGGTCAATGGGTTGAGAAACCCCCATAATCGAAATAGCTTCCTGCTTAGCCTCGACTGTCGTATTTGAGCTGAACATCACCCTAGACTTCTGTAAATTAATAGCTTGACCCAAAGCTCCCTCATAAGTGGATAGTATCCGCTTGATCTGCCTACATTCAGTTGAAGAAGCTTTAAAAAAGAAGAAGCTATCGTCGGCGAAAAACAGGTGAGAAACTGAAGGAGCACCTCGACAAATGCTAATGCCATGAATATCACCACTTAACTCAGCCTTCCTTAAGAGAGCCGATAAACCCTCGGCACATAAAATAAATAAATAAGGACTCAATGGATCACCCTGTCTAAGCCCCCGATTAGGAGCAATAGGGCCTACAGTTCTATCATTCAAGACTGCCGAGTAATTTACTGTTGTAATACACAACATAATCCATCTGACCCATTTACTGTCAAAACCGAGCTTTAACATGATAAATTTAAGATACCTCCAATCAACACGGTCATATGCTTTACTAATATCAATCTTAAAAGCAACATCCCCCTATGAACCACGTCCTTTATTCTTCATATAATGAATAATCTCAAACGCAACCATAATATTGTCAGAAATTAATCGACCAGGCACGAATGCAGATTGCATAGGAGACATAATCCGAGGCAGGATAGCTTTGAGTCTGTTAGCAAGAACCTTGGCTATTATTTTATAGATCACGTTACAGAGGGAAATAGGCCGCAAATCTTTCATACTACTAGGCTTGTCTTTTTTTAGAATTAAGACAATAGTAGTATTATTAAGAGAGGCAGGGAACTCACATTTGTCGAGCTATAAACAACACTGAGTAAAAATATCCACGCCCACAGTATCCCAACATTTTTGAAAGAAAGTAGGATTCATACTATCGGGACCCGGTGCTTTGTTAGGGTGAATTTAAAAAATTGCAGTCTTGAATTCTTCCATTTGAAAGGGAGAGAGAAGGGACAAATTGTCACTATCTGTCACCACCTGGTGAATACAATCAAAATCCTCTGTATTTGGTGATTCTAGAGGAGCTGCAAAAAGATCATTAAAATAATTCAGGACAATTGAGCGCATATGATCAATATTCGAAACAGCATTGCCCTGAGCATCCTCTAAAAAATCTATATGATTAATACGCTTCCGTTTGGATGCTTGAGCATGAAAAAATCGGGAATTAGCCTCCCCAAAATTGAGCCAAAATATTTTAGACTGTTGCTTCCAATAGATAGCCTCCTGCGCAAGAAGATTAGAAAGCTCATTTTTAGCTTGCAAAAGTAGCCCATCATCCATCCTAGAGTTCCGAATAACATCTATGCGCTTTTTAACAAGATCAATTTTATATGTGAAATTATGGTCTTGCGATTTCTGCTATTCCATAAGAGCCACACTGCATGCCGAGATTTTGTCTAAGAGATCAACATGTCTACCCCGTGACCAAGTATCAGACACAACCGTCATAATCCAGTCTCAAGCAACCATTTATTCTCAAATTTGAAACGCCTGATTTTTTTAGTCAGTAATTCAGAACTAGCAACCAACTTAATGGGGCTGTGATCAGAATAAGGACACACCAAATTATAAAGTTTGTGGAAAGAAAACAAATCAATCCAATCTGACGTAACAAACACCTTATCTAGCCGCTCCATGACCAATGAATCCGATCCTCTTCCTCGTTCCCAAGTGTATCCAAAACCCACAAGAGGGACATCAATAAGCCGACAGTCCTCAATGCACGCACGAAAACCATCCATCAGAGAAGCAGAGTAGTCCCTACCACCAAACTTATCATTAACAGAAAGAAGGTTAATGAAGTCTCCCAAGCAAACCCACGGTAAGCTATAGCGCCGAGAGAGGGCTTTGAGCAATTTCCAGCTACTCCGTTTTCTCTGATAATCCGAGAAGCCATAGAAACCGGTGAGACGCCATTTAACATTATTAGAAAGCACAATCTCCATATCAATATGGTTAGACGAATAACCCAAAACAGAAGCAGTAGAATTATTATTCCAAAACATAGCAAGACCACCACTGCAACCACACCTATCAACACTAAAGCAACAATCAAAATTTAATAAAATACGAAGTTTCTCCAACCTGCTAGACTCAACTAGAGTTTCACTAAGAAAAAGAAAATGAGGCTTATTAGTCTTAACAACATCCTTAAGAGCATTGACTACACGCAGGTTGCCCAAGCCACGGCAGTTCCAGGCGATGCAAATCATTGGAATCGGCGGGTCTCACAAGCAAGACCGGCCGTTGGTGAATCAGTAGAGCAAGAGGCTGAAGCTGAGGAAGGTGAAAGTCTACTATCGTTCATCTCATCAAAATTGGGACCAGGACATGGAGTTTCCCGGGGGCGTTTCTTAACTTCATCAATAATCATATCCGCATTTTCCTTTTCCTTTAGAGCATCATCTAACGTGGCGGCAATCCCAGATGCTTCCATACCAGAGACGACAGTTGCGGTCGTAGCAAAGTCAACATTTCGTGCAAATGTAAATTGTCTGGAAAAAGATCCATACGAATTAATGACTCGATTGTTCTTGGATCGGTCTGCCCCCAAATATGAGATCCCGTGATTATTGGACCTGCCATCAAAAGAAGCAGAATAAGCGGGATCTCTTCTCCACTGATTTGGCTGGATTCTGTTTTGATTAATAATATAATTAATTATTATCCATATATTTTTTATGACTATTCTTATAAGACTATGTTAAAATTTAACATGACATTACCAATATAACAAAAATGACCTATCAATTTACTTTTTAAAAACGTCTTTGATTATAGCAAGACATATAAATATAAAATTAATTCGAGTTACCATATAATTTTGTTATAATAATTATATGAATGTTAATGCATGTGGAATAATCTGGTATTTAAATGTTAATATTATAATGTATTTTTAAAAATATTTATAATTTTAAGTTAAAGATTAGGAAAATGTTAACAACTATTGTGCTAATTAAAAGGTCTTAAAGCTGACAAATAGGAGTGGTTGGATTGGTTTCAACTCCTCACTTAAGACTCTCCTTTATAAGAGGTCTTGAGTTCAAGTCACCAACAAAGGGGAGGAGAGGGGAATTTTCCCTATTGATGATCCTCTAGCCCCTAGGCATGTTCCTTAGTCGGAGCAATTACGGACGTCTCACTTCCAGCGGTAGTGTAGAAGTTAGAGCTACTAGGGAACCCAATGCTGCTAAGAACTTGATGTTGAGCAAAGCCAAAGATCAATCAGCAGCTGACCAATCAGTATTTAACGACTCTTTGTGTACAAAAGTGTACAAGCTACGTAGGAACCTGAGGGATCTTAGGGTTTCAAATTTACCTCCTTTAGGACTCTTGGGATGGGGTCTTAGGGGCTTAGGATTAGTCCAACAAAAACTGGAATACCTAATGTATATCCAAAAAAAAAAAAGTCTTAAAGCTGAGTTGATGATGAGAGAGGGGAATACCCTATACATCGATCAGATTATGGAAATCTCAGGTTCATCAAATAGAGATACATAAGGTTGTTCTATTCATTAACTTGTCACACAATGCCTTAGAACAGTTGCATTGACTCTCAAGCCTATTGATATTCAAGTATTGTCTAAAGGGGACTATAATGAACCAATCCCCTGAATTGACTGTCTTAAGAAACAAAAAATAGGTTTGAGCCTGATCTATGAAACATAAATGTTTGATGACTATTCAAGAGAACCGGAGCAACTGCCATGGATGGTAAGTTCCAATCCAAAACAAATCAAATCTTAGTTGCTTTTAAGTCTTTGTTTTCCACATCATGGAAATATTGGAACAATTGTAGAAAGCTGTGAAGAGAAAAAGATAAATCGAAAATTGGAATGCATTTCTAAAGATCTGAATGGGAGGTAAAACTTTTCCAGGAAAAGTAAGTTACCTTGTCAGCGCGTTTGGATCTCTCTCTCTCAAGTATATCATTACATATGACAGCAGTTTGAATGTCCAAACTCGGACTCAAGTTGTCCAAGACAACATCATTTAAGGAATTTTTCTAAAACCACATTATTTTAGACGTTTCATTTCTTGAACTTCATATTAAAACGAAGTTATTTCTTTATCAACTTTTCCCATAACACCTTTCTTAAAGATTATAAGAAAATAATTCAAAATAAATTATTTTTCAATAATGTATAGCTAATAAAAATATCAAAGTACCAATATTATCTAATAATGGATATGATACAAGGAAATTTTTGTAATTAAATTTACATAGTAGCATAATTTTTCGTACTTTCTTTGCTTGTAGAGATAAATGGTATTTATAAATAGAGATAGCAGATAAACTTAAGTCTTACCGATCCAACTTGAAGTCAATAGGCATGATTCTAGTCAATTATTAATTATAGTGTATAAATTGACATTATAATTAATAATTGCATAGTTAGCATGCCATGGAGTTAATAATGTTATGAGAGAGATAAAACGGAAACCTAATAGAGTCTGAATTAACATATGTATTCCACTAACCTCTTTAACATAAATAATAACAAGATGAAAGAATAACCATGCAAGTGAATGAAAATGGTCATGCACGTAAAACTTATGCATGAAAAGCCCACTTTGTATATATCCTTTAACGTATGTAATCCTCCAAGTATTTTGGACTTTTAATGATCCATATAAGACAACCCATATCTTGAGGTTCTTTCTCGAACTCCATTTCTTGACTTAACTTCTTATATTAGGCCTCAAATTTGTCATGGCCCTTTGAAGCCTAGTTATCAATATTCCCTCGCAGTTCAAGGGCCACCTTGCCCTCAAGGTGATAAGTGCGATAGAGGAGGTCCTAATCTTCCCAGGTGGTTTCTTCCGAGGGGATAAGCTCGTCCATTAGACGAGAACTAACATTCATGTGGAAGAAACTGACTTATCCAATTTGGAAGTAAGGATGACCAGAGGTTTGATTAATGGACAACCATCTTTTCATTAGGGAGGCAAATTGAGGACCGATGCGTGTAATAGATCCATTATGCAATTTAAAATGGAACAATGAAAAATTGGGTGGATTTTAATAGTAGGTGGTAAGGCTAGGCGATAAGATATGACACCCACCTTCTCCAAAACTTGATAAGGACCATAGTAGCACTTAGCAAGCTTAGGAGGGATAGTAGGAAACAATGTAGTTTGTCAATAAGAAGGAAGAAGAACATATACCTAGTCACTAGGTTTGTAATCAACTTCTAGACATTTTGAATTGCTTGTTGTTTCTTTATCTCTTGAGCTTTTAATAACTTCTTCCATAAAAATGCGAGCAATGCATCAAGATTATGAAGTGAAAAATCTAGTGTGAGGTTCCTAGGACATTTTGTGGGATTGTTGGCAGGGTTGTTGTAAATAGCCTCAAATGGGGAAATTCCTTTTGTTGAATGCATGATGGTGATGTAAGACCACTCAGTAAAAGCAAGAAAATTTTGCCACTGTTAAGGTTTGTTATGAATAAATGCTCGTAGGTATAACAAATGCTTGTAGGTATCATTCCAAGGAGCAGTTAACCACCTTCGTTTACCCATCGGTCTGAGGGTGGTATGTTGTGCTCATGAGCAGGCGAGTGCCATTCATCTTAAAGAATTCTCTCCAATATTAGTTGACAAGGATGGGGTCTCTGTCAGAAACTAAACTCTTTAATTTCCTAACCATTTCTATAAATAGTTATGCCACCTTGTAATCTGTATAATGCTAATAAAGAGCACCAAAGTGGGCTCTATTAGAAGATCGATCGATAACCACCAACATAACGGGGTGCCCATTCAAAGTAGGGAGGCCAGTAATGAAGTCCAAACTTAAGTCTTCCCATTAGGCCAAGGGAATGGGTAATGGCTACAAGAGTCCAGTTGGTGTTTAAGTATCGTACTTAACTTGTTGGCAAATTCGACATTCTTGAATAAATTGCTTAACATCATTAAGTATGCCAGCCTAGTAAAAATTTTGTTGTAGGCATTGAAATGTCTTGGTGATTCCTATATGACCCCCAATTAGTGTGTTATGGAAAACAAAATTAGTTTTAGAGAGCTCAAAACTGGTAGCCAAATTATGCACTTGTAAATAATTAATCCACTTGTGTGTTGATAATTGAGTTAGTTGCTCTGTCGAATAAAGTGAAGTAATTCTAGTGATTCCGGCGTCTGCAATAACTCTTGACATAATTGATCAAGCCAACGAAAAGTGGGCATGGTAAGAGTGAGGCATTTAGCTTATTCTGACTCTTTGGCAAGTGCATTCGTTACTTAGTTAAACTGACCCTTTTTATACTAAATTTGGAAATCATATCCCACTAATTTGATTAAGTATCCTTATTTATTAGGTGTTTGCAAAGTTTGATTCATCAATTCTCTCAAACTTTGGTGATCAATGTGAATGATGAATTTATAGCCTAACAAATACTGCCGCCATTTCTTCATTATCGCCATAAGGGTATGCAATTCATAGATATACGTTGAAGCTTGCGTGAGTTTTGGACATAATGATTTATGAAAGAAGGCAACGGGTCGTGAATTTTGCATGAGTACTACCCCCATTCCTGATCATGTTGCGTTAATATCGAGAATAAAGGGAATTATGAAATCTAGTAATGCGAGGACTACGACTATTGTCGTTGCCATCTTCAAGGCTTCGAAAGCTTTTTGGGTATCTTCACTCCATCGAAATTGACCCTTCTTTGACAAGTTGGTTAGCAAGGCTACCAAGTGAGCATTGCCTTTGATAAATCGACAATAAAACCCTATCAATCCTATAAATTTGCGAAGGGAGTTAATGGTGTTGGATGTCGACCAGTTAACCATTGTTATGATTTTAAAAAAATCTGGCTCAACACCTATGATGGAGACTACATGGCCAAGGTAATCCACCTATTGCTGGGCAAATAAACATTTGAACAACTTTAAGAAGAACTGCTCTTACCATAAGACATCAAAGGTTTGAGCTAAATGATCAACATGAGTCGTTATAATCTTACTGTACACTATTATGTCGTCAAAAAAGACAATTACAAACTTGCACAAAAAAGATTGAAACAACCTATTCATGGTTGCTTGAAAGGTTGTCAGCGTGTTGCTCAAACCAAACGGCATGACACAAAACTCAAAGTGGCCGAAATGTGTTTTGAACATCATCTTTGGTATGTCTTCCTTTCTCATGTGAATCTAGTGATATCCTTGACACATGTATAGTTTGAAGAACCATTAAGCTTTATTCAACTCATCTAGGAGTTCGTCAATGGTAGGCATTAGAAACATATCTTTGATTGTTATGAAATTTAAGGCTTGGTAATCTATACAAAAACACTAGTTGTCGTCTTTTTTTTTTTCCTATCATAACTAGAGAAGAATATAAACTTTAGTTGGTTTAGATTATTATGATTTTTATCATTTGGGCCATTTAATTCTCGATCTTTCTTTTTTGTGAATATAGGTATTAGTATGATCGTACATTGATGACTAGAATACTTGGGTTAAAGTTTATATTGTAGTATGTTTCATGGGTTGGTGGTAAGGATGTGGGAATTTGAAACAAATATTAATACTGGTTCACGAGAGTTTGGATTAGTTTGGGAGTTTCTTTTTTGTTAATTTGTGTAGGTGGATTAGATGGACAATTTTGAATGTGAAAAAACTAAAAAATGCCAATAGTTTAGACTAGTCATTTTATTTGGTTGTTTGTAGCTAATTCGAGTTCTTGCGAGCCTGTTCCTTTGAGCTTCACTAATTGGTCCCCCTTTATGAATTGCATAATAAGGTGTGTGTAATCCATCACAAATGACTCGAGTTACTTTAGCCATTAAACACCCAGAACAACATTAGCCCCACAAATGTCTATTGCATACAAGTCAGCATGAAATTCATGGCCCTATATCTGAATTTTAACTTCAGGACATAATTGTTGGCAATTAATTTATGATCCATTGCTCTCCAAAACTCGAAGTGGTGTGATTCATTGAATCTGCAAATTCAAAAGATGGGCAATCCTTTCTTGCATGAAATTGTGGATACTGTCGTTGTCAATAAAGATGGTGACTAGTCGTTGAGCTATTCGCCCTTCCACCCTAAGTGTTTCTGACAACATGCAAACTAATTAGCACAAATTCCACTTCATCGGTCTCTTCTTATAGTAATTCTTGTATAGCTCCCTTACTCTCAACCCGATGTAAACCATTTTCGCCCTCTTTAGCTATCAAAATAAAATACCGAGATTTACAGTAATGGTTAGGGCCATACTTTTTATCGCATTTGTAATAGAGGTCTTTCTCCTATTTAGAATTTATCTCCTTTGGTGTTAACCTCTTGAATGTGGTGCAAGGTGGGGTTAGTAATAAACCCACTTATGGCTTTGTCAGTCCAGACTGTGGTTTTGGAATGGTGATGGTAGGTGGTTGGATGATCAAGGGAGCTATAAATTTTGGTCCCCAAAAATTTCTTCGCATCTATCAATTTGTCTTCCTATAACTTGGTTAGAGCTGCCATCTAAGCCAAAGTAATTGGCTGAAACACCTGCATTTCTCTCCCAATGTCTAATTGTAAGTTGGATACAAAACAGCTATGGAGGAATGAGGGGTTCAATCTGACAATTCTATTACCCAAACTATCAAACTTCGGTGTAAGTTCGAGTCCCAAAGGTGACCTTTGTAACAATTGGTATCAGAGCCAAAGTTCGAAATAGTTGTAGGAAACTTGACTGAACGTGTGTCTAGGGTGGAGGCACTCATTGGACCTATTCCTCAGGGAGAGGAAGAAGTCACTTCTCACAATACTCGTTTCAAGATGTTGGAGGCGAGGATCCAACAATTGCAACATCAGATGGCAGATATGCTGAAGGCATAAGAGGAGTCCCAGTTTGAGATCAATATGTTAAGGCATGTTGTTGCAATAATAGATGTTAAGCGAGGTAAAAGCTCCACACCGTAAATTTCTTCTGTGAAGGTACGTGAAAATAGGGTGTTCGAAGGCATACGGGATACCAAGGTGTTGGATAATTTCTTGTGGGATATGGAGCAGTACTTAGCAGCTGCTAGGTTATCCAATGCTGAAAAGGTCAACGTGATGCCCATGTACTTCGATGGGGATGTCAAGCTCTAGTGGAGGACGAGGACCTCTGCGGATATCAGTATGGATAGAACTCTCGTGGAAGTGTGGGCATAAATGAAGAAGGAGCTCAAGGATTAGTTCCTTCCCATAAATACTTCTTGGCTTGCGAGGGATGCTTTGAAGAGGCTCAAGCAGGATGGATCGGTAAGAGATTATGTGAAATCTTTTAGTTCTCTAATGCTGGATATTGAGAATATGTCAAATGAGGACAAGCTCTTCAATTTCCTATCTGGGTTACAACCGTGGGCTCAAATGGAGTTACAGAGACAGAATGTGAAGGACGTGGTTGGTGCAATCGTGGCTGTCGATACTTTGGTGGATTTTTGTATGGCGAAAGACTTTAAGGCAGGCTCCTCAAATTCTTCTAAGGGTAAAGGCCACGCCCAATAGAAGAAGACTGAGGGGAAGAAAAAGAAAGACTCCAAGAAGGAGGGTTTCAAAGGTAAGGGCAAGCAGAATAGAGACATCCTCGAAGAAGGGTAAGATTACATGTTACTTATGCGGCGGTCGACACTTTTCCAGAGAGTACCCAAGGAAAGAGAAGTTAAACGCGCTAATTGCCAAAGAAGACGGTGATTCTTCGGATGATGTGGTACTATATCTGATCGCCCGGATTAATGCTGTTAGTAGCGAGTCAGTTTTCTTTGATAGACTAATGTACGTGGGTGCACAGGATGGGGAAAAGGATGTGACCGCATTGGTGGTACAGGTGCAACTCACAGTTTCCTAGTGGAAAGGATGGTTCAGAAGTTGGGCATAGAGGTGTCCAAGGCTCCGATGAGAATCAAAACCCCTGTAGGGAAGGCATAAGCAGTTGCGGGGATTACTTACAATGTTCCAGTCAACATTGGAAGTTGGCATGCCAAGATGGACTTCATCATCATACTATTAGAGGATTTCGAGATGATAATGAGAATCGATTTCCTTAAAGCAGCAAATGGTGTTGTATTCGAGTTGGGGAGGTATGATGTTGATAAATGAACAAAATTCCTTCTACGTGAATTGTTTTAGGTTCGATGGTGGAACGACGAATGCTACGATATCGGTAAGGCATGTTTCAGCTATGAGCATCAAGAAAAGGTTGAAGAAAGGTATGGATACCTATCTCGCTGTCATGTGGGAGATTAGTGAAGATCACGTGGTGGAAGTCCCTAATGTGGTTGAAGGTTTGTTAAGGAAGTTTTGGGAGGTGATGTTGAAAGAGTTGCCAAAAAATATTCCCCCTCGTCGAGAGATAGATCACAGGATCGAGTTAGTTCCTAGAGCGATCCCACCTGCATGCGCCCCATATAGGATGTCCCTGATAGAACTGAGGGAACTTCAAAAATAATTTAGTAAGTTGTTGGAGGCAGGGTTTATCCAATTGTCCAAAGCTCCATATGGCGCCCTAGTATTGTTTCAGAAGAAGCAAGATGGTACACTTCGGATGTGTGTGCACTATTGAGCACTGAACAAGGTAACGATTAAGAATAAGTATCCGATACCTTTGGTTCAGGATTTGATGGATAGGCTATTAAGGGCGGAGGTGTTCACTAAGCTGGATCTTCGGAGTGGGTATTGGCAAGTGTGGATAGTCAAGGGCGATGAGCAAAAGACAACGTACATAACTCGATATGAATCTTACGAATTTTTAGTTATGCCGTTTGGATTAACTAACATCCCTACAACAATTTGCAACCTTATGAATGATGAGTTATAAGACTTTCTAGATGAGTTCGTTGTGGTCTACTTAGATGACATTGTGGTGTATAGTACTAGCATGGTTGAAGATATGGAACACTTGAGGCAAGTGTTCGAGAGACTGAGGTAGCACAAGCTCTATATGATGATGGAGAAGTGTGAGTTTGCTTAGTTGGAGATCAAATTCTTGGGTCACGTGGTGAGCAAGGGTCAGGTCAGAATGGATCCAAGGAAAGTGAAAGCGATAGTTGAGTGGAAGGCTCCCACGATAGTATGAGAATTGCGAAGTTTTCTTGGCCTGGTAAACTACTATAGGCGGTTCATAGTGGGATACTAAAAGAAAGCGGCGCCATTAACGGACTTGCTGAAGAAAAACCAAGAGTGGTGTTGGTAGGGTGTATGTGAGGAGGCATTCGAGAAACTTAAAGTCACTATCTCAACCGAACCTGTACTGAAGCTACCTGTGTTCGATCTTCCGTTTAAGGTACATACTGATGCTTCAGATAAAGCTATTGGTGGAGTCCTTGTACAGGAGGGTCATCCTGTTGCATTTGAGAGCCAAAAGCTCAATAGTGTGGAGCAGCGTTACTCGAAGCATGAGAAGGAAATGCTTGCGGTGGTGCATTGCCTTGAGACATGGCGAGTGTATTTTCTAGGAACTAGGTTCATTGTCCGAATGGATAATGCTGCTAATACGTTTTTCAAGACCTAAAAGAAGTTATCCGTAAAACAAGCCTGGTGGCAGGAGTTTCTTGCCGAATATGATGTGGGAGCATAAACCGGAGAGGCAAAATAATGTAGCAAATGCCTTGAGTAGGAAGGAGGTGTTCGCGGCCCTTTATTCGGTCACTCAGGTGGAGTCCAACCTGTTGGAGCAAGTTAAGGCAGCTACTCCACTAGACATAATGTACTGTAACTTAATCTCATAAGTTAAGGAAGATGTTGTTCGCAGGTTTTGGCTCAATGATGATGGGCTATTGATGACTAAGAGTAGTCAAAGTTTATGTACCGAGCTTTGGTGGATTACAGAAACAATTGTTGAAGGAGACGCACGACTTGCAGTGGGCTGGTCACCCAGGAGTCCAACGGATGCTAATGCTCCTATCTCGTTCCTATTTTTGGCCGAAGAAGGAGAATGACATGGAATGTTACGTCAAGACGTGTCTTATGTGTCAGTTGGATAAACCAGAGAGAAAGAAGGAAGCCGATTTGCTACAACCCTTATCCATCAGAGACCGTGGATGTTGGTTTCAATGGATTTCATTAGTGGGTTTCCAAAGGTTGACAACATGACATCAATCATGGTGGTAGTTGACAGATTCTCCAAGTATGCGATCTTCGTGCCAACTCCTGTAACTTGTCCCTCGGATGTTACGACCGAGCTATTCTATAAGAATGTGATCAAGTATTTCGGAGTACCAGTAGATATTGTGAGCGACCGAGACCCCAGATTTACGGGTCGATTCTGAACGTCCCTTTTTAATAAGATGAATTGTGATTTGAAGTTTTCAACAGTGAATCACCCATAGACAGATGGCCAAACTGAATAAATCAACGGTTTCTTGGAGGAGTACTTGAGTCATTATGTAAGTGCAAGTCAACGCAATTGGTTAAGCTTACTTGATACTGCACAGTTTTACTATAACTTGCACAGATCTTCAGCTACGGAGAAAAGTCCTTTTGAGATTATGTTGGGAAAACAGGCTCTTACCCTATTGGAGATTGCTCAACAAAGGACAAGTGGTAAATGTCCCGCGATGCATAAGTTTGCAATAGGGAAGCAAGAACTATTAGATAAGGCGAGGGACAGTCTTCGTAAAGCTTCTCGACGAATGAAGAAGCAAGCGGATCTTCGGAGGAGACTATTAGAGTTTGATGTGGGAGACAAAGTATTTTTGAAACTAACCCCACAAATTTGGAAGAAGATCTCGAGCAATCACGTTCATAGGAGACTAGGGTCGAAGTATGATAGACCGTTTGAAGTGCTACATAAAGTGGAGAACGTGGCGTACCGATTAAAGTTGCTTGAGCGGTTAAAGGTACACCCTACTTTTCACGTTTGTTTTCTTAAGCCTTACCATGAGGATGCATCAGATCAGAATAGGATTTAGGTGAAGTGAGCACCACCGGTTATGAGAAAACAGTTCGAGTATCAAATGGAGAAGATCCTAGATCACCGAACCTTGGGTCAACATAAGAAGAACCGACGGATCAGGTGAACACCTACCTTTAGACTAATTCGACGAGGGCGTCAAATTCATCTGATGGGGGTAGTTTGTTAGACCCCTAAGTTTCGGAGCACCTCTCAGCTACCTTTGCAGAAGGCCTTAGGTGGAAGGGTTAGCTGGATTCACGTATGAGGGAGGCATGCAAAAATACGAAGGCAAAAATAGGCCATTGGGATCGAACTTGGTACAAATTTTGGTAGAGTCTTGAACACTCGACCCAAGCTAGGACTTGACTAACAAAGGACTTAGCCATACTTGGGTGAATGGACCACGACTAACGGACTTGTTGTGGGAAGCATTAGATTAGGCCAATGTGCCGCCTCGACGAGATCACACTGCATCATCAGCGGATAGAGATCGTGGGGAGATCTTGGATGATGTGGCGATGACTGAGAGTTAGAGTTACAGTGGAACTAAACATCTGAAGACAGTGGAGTTCTTCGAGGAGACGAATGCTAGTTTCATAGTTGAATGTAAACTCTATCTTGTTGTTATCTTATCTTATCAGTTAGAGTCCTATTTAAATGGGGGTGTCGTCTAATTGATACATGTGATGTAATCTGATAAGGATAGACGTGATCTTAGCATGATCTTAGGCAGCTCAGATATAGTGGATTCTGAATATAACTTAGAAGGCAAGTTAAGATGCAGCTCAGATATAGTGGGATTCTGAATGTAACTTGGAAGGCAAGTTAGGATGCCTATATATAGCTCATTCGAGCTCTGCTCTACTCACTTGATCAGAGAGAGCATTCTTTGTATTCTTTTGAGGGAAAGTATATAAAGTTGATTTTTGACCGTATCTCCGTGTTTCTTGTTGCCTTTGTTCTTATTTCTTTCTTAGCATTGTTTCTTTGGGTGAGTGCAAGGTAAACACTTCGAGGGTTCGTTGAGGGCTGAGTTTTGCTTAAACGGATCTAAGTGAGACTGTTGTGCAAAGGGTGTTGGCGATAGACTTCGGTGTAAGTTCGAGTCCCAAAGGTAACCTTTGTAACACATTCCATGGCTGCTATTTTTGTATTGATCTCATCCAACTTATCGCCTAAAGCAATTTAAGTGGCAACCAATGCATTTTGATACACCATTAACTTGGTAATAGCTTCTTCTAGGTGATCGGTAATAGCCTTGGATTTAGTATTGTCAGCCATTGTCATGTCTCTCAATGGAAGCACAAAAAATTGTTAGGTGTTTTCTTTATTTTTTAGGTTAGAGATTCCTCCGTAAGAAAGAGAAAGGAAATAGAAATTTGTTGTATTCCAATTATATTGTTTACAAATCATTACACATATTTAAAGCACGTTACAACTCAGCCTATCATGCATTAACATCTGTATTCCACTGATCGCTTTAACAGAAATAATAACAGAATGAAAGAATAGCAATGCACATAAATCTCATGCATCCAAAGCCCACTTCGTTTATAGCCATTAATGTATGTAATCCTCCAAGCATCATACTTTTTCATTCCCGACGTTCGTAGATTTAATGATCCTTGTAGGACGGCCCATATCCTGAGGTTCTTTCTCAAACTCTATTTCCTAACTCAACTTATCAAATTAGATCTCAAATTCATCATGGCCTTATGACGCCTGCTTATCATCTTAATTAAACTTTTGGTTCAATAATAGTTGTGTACGTACTTATTCAATAAGTAATTTTTTATTTTAGATATTTGACATTTAAAACCTACTATAATACTATATTAAGTTTCATAATCATTTTACTAGGAGTAAGAATGGTCTGTATATAATAAAATTTATATCTCAACTTAAAATTTTAAGATATTAGATCATTTCTTTATTAATGTTTTTACCTACAATCGTTTTTCGATATAAGATTTGCCTTTTGCTTCTTTCACTTTTTGAAGTCATTCAACTTTTTTATTCAAATTTCAAAATCAAATTCTTTTCTCGTTAATTATATTAAATTTCTAAGTAATCTCCATTTAAAAAAGGAGTAATGGTAATTATACAAGATAAACATCATATATTTTCACCCAAAAATCTTAAGACATAATTCTGAAAGCATTACTTTATAAAATTACTCCTTTTATATAAATTATTCTTAATTGATATGGGAATTTAAAAACTTTAATATGACTCCTCGCCTAAAACTAGACATCTAGTGCATAAATATTACAGGATTGGATTACGAATACTTATGGGACAATTTTTTTCCAGGAAAAGAAAATTAGCTTAGTAAGTGTGTTTGAACTAATATGGAGATCCATTTGAAATAAATTATGTGTATTTTACTCAAGCAGCATCATTCATCTTCATTAGTGTAAAAAGTCATTATGTTCATGTTTAGTAACTGACTGTGTCAATCACGGGTGCAACAAAATGTAAATTTTTACAATTTTTCGATCTAATCTCAATAATTGAATAACTTGAAAAATATGAATCATAAATGAGTAATTAAATCATACCTTATTCAAATTCCTACAAAATTCTTTTACAACTTTTAACAATATCCATAAAGCAAAGAAAAAGAGCTCAACTTTTGAGAGATAAAAATAGGGATGTTAGCTCCCTTTGTGCCTTCCTTTTATTTATAAAGAAAGACAATATAATTTCTTTCTTATTAAAATTGAACTTCGTAATTATAATTATAATTATAATTTAATTTGAATAAAATCAAATATCCCATATTTGATTCTTGAAATTTCTTAAATTTCACAATTAAGTACAACTTAGCTTAAATTGATTTGTAGGGATAAGTCGACTTGTATAGAGATGTAAGTCGCCTTATGCCAGTTCGGTACTAACAAGTCGACTTGTGTACCCATGTAAGTCGACTTGTGTGTGTACAGTACCGATAGATTGTTAGAGTAGTGCCCTAAAGGCAATCCCCTTTAGCGCATTTTGTTCATAGTCATGTACAGACATTATGAATAAAGAAAGGCATGTTTCATTTATTTGATGATCTTAAATCAAATTAATGAAGTCCATGATATATGACATAGCATGAAGGAAATTATGATGTGATCATAATACTGGGATTCCTATCATGTGTAATTATGTCAATATCTAAATTCTCCCTAGTCATAGGATTAATGAAACTGGACATCATTAATCCGGACAGACTAGCATATGTCATACTTCTTGATTGGATCAAGCAGTGGATCTCAGAAACTGTAAATATGAGATATTTAGAGTTGACATATGGATGCTTACTAG
>JANZLX010000213.1:6086716-6098368 GCA_025531955.1 Erythroxylum orinocense | reverse complement strand
TAAATGTGTGAATGTGATATTTTGTGAATGTACTTTATAAAATAAAGTTAGATGTATATAAAATTGTGTTATGTGACGGAGTGACCCATCGATGATGGTTAACTCACTGAGTTCGCAAAACTCACCTAAAATTTGCAATTATTTTTCAGGATTCAGAAGAATACCCCGTTAGGCAATGGGCGTATAGCATCTACTAGTGACCATTAGGCAACGGGCGTATATCATCTGCTAGTGAGTGAGAGAAGAGGTCGGGATCAGGTCGCGTCTGCATTAGTGTCTGATAAAATTATGTTTCCTGAATTATTGTAAAATCAATTTGTAAGTAAACGGACCGAAATAATTTGTATTTATGAAAAAGGGCCCCCGTGGTCATTATAGTTATTGGTGATCGGGTATATGAATTGTTTCCGCGTAGATCATGTTTGTGCTTTTAAAAAAATAAAAAAAATTTATATTGAGTTTTGACTTAGTGATATAGCACGCCACCTTCGCAGGGCTCGGGCTCGGATAGCACCATTGATGTCGGGTTCGGGTCATACGGGAGTGGGGTGTTACACTTGTGATGGGGAAGCCCGATATAGAAGCTATATAAAGTTAAGGTCTCCTGCAGTTACTCCTAAGTCGTTCACGAGCATAAGGTTCCTGAACCGTTAAGAAAGCTGGGAATTTGAGGAAACTGTAAAAAGACTTTGTCCGTGAGCTGGTGAGTACTTTTTGCTAAAGGATCTGAGAGATTCGAAGACGTTTGAAGCTCGGAATTAACATCGAAATCAAAGATGAAACCGAAATTTAAGTATTTAGCTTTACCTTCGTTTTTTATTCTTTCATGTAAATCTGGGGTATATAATAAGGTTCCCTCTAGTACTAACACTTAACATTATTTATTTATAGAGATTTTAATTTATGACGTTCTAAAAATTAAGCGAAAAGAAAGGATTTAGATAAATAAAAAATAATGGTTGAATGAGGATAGTCACGTGGTTCTCGTTCTTGACTTGAGAATTGAGATGGCAGGTGCACGTTACAACAAATTCGTCAATAAAAATAGAGAAAAGGAAAAACGACAAAGCGTAGAGGACATTGAAGAAAATTTCAGGTTCCATGGAGGTCAAATCTGTCAACATGAGAAAATTATCCAAGGAAGCCACGAAGACTCAGGATGGGTCCCACAACCTTCACTTTCAGTTCCAACGAGCAACGAGAAAGAGGTGAAAGAGAAGGGAAGAAGCACCAAAGAAAAACTTTTTCATTTTCATTTTTATCTTTCCACTCTTGTCCCTTGCCGATCCCCGCCCCGCCCTCCTCATCTCTCTCTCTCTCAAACTCTCCTCTTCCATCGCTTTTCTCAACCCGAATCATAAGGATGGTGTCGGACTCGGAGCTTATCGAGAGGTTAAGGGAGTTCCTCCGGAGCTCGGACCTCAACACGACGACAACCGGAATCGTCCGCCGGAAGCTGGAGGAGGATTTCGGCGTCGATTTGACGGATAGAAAGTTGTTTATTAGGGAACAGGTGGATATGTTTCTCCAGAGCCAGTTTCAGAATGCTGGGGACGAGGAAGACGACCACGCTGATGATGATGGTGATCAGACGGCGCAGGATAAATCAGATGAAATGGTCAGCTGTGATGCGAAGGAGGAGGGGGAAGAAGATGACGAGGAAGCGACTAACGGAAAATCTGCTGCTAAAAGAGGGTTAGTTGTTGTTTAGAAACTTTTCTATGTCCATCTTCTATTATTGTAGATAATTATTTTTGGAGAGGTTTTCCAGCTGATTTTGGACTTAAAAATGAAATTAATGCTCTTTATTTGGATGAATAATGTAGTCTTTGCTTTGAATTTCACTTGTATAAGCCCAACAATTAATTGCTTGTTGGTTCTATTTTACGGTTTACCATACTGCGGCTTTTATTTTACTAGTAATTGTTGCTCGAGTAATTGGATTTTGTGATAAAGTGTGAGCTTGTATCCTTTTTATTTGCATATTCATGTACATTTGGACTTCTTTGTTTAAGGTAAATAAAATAAACAGATTGTAGCTTTGATATTGCTTTACGTACATGAAATGGAGATGGGATTTTAGTTAAGTAGCATTAAAGAGAATCTGTTTGAATTTGAACAGGTCCTCAATTAATTCCATCAATCTCAACAATTGCCGTGGAACTCACAGCTGCAAGCTTAACCACTTACTTATAGAGACAGTAGAGAAACAAACTTTTGTTTAATATCATTAAATTTTCAGTTATTGTCCGCATATAACTCTTCCATGCTTGCACTTTGCCCCTTTCCTTTCTTTTCCTGCTTAATTGTTGATCTTCTCCATCCATGGTCAATTATTGGAAGGGAGCTGCTTTTTGGCTTTTTACCTATTGCCGGACTTTGCTAAACTTTCCACTCTTGACAAAGCTTTGATTTTTCCACATTTTAAGGTTTTTCACTGCCTATGGTTTGGACCAATATCAATTATCAACACGGACTTTCAATTAATGAGATGCTCATTTAGGACTTGGTTGGTCTGGCAAAGTTATTGTAGTCAATTTGACCTTAGTTTCTTCTTTCTGTTTTCATGACAAGTACCTTGGGACATTTCATTATCCTGCAATTTCCAAAATGAAGAAATCATTTTTCAAGATGCTTGTGGTGTTATTACTGAGAAAATTTTTTTTACTGGTGGTGATGCCCCCGACGTTGATTCCTTAACCAGTATGTTGCAACTCAAAATTAATGATTCCTTAACCCATCTATGTTGATTCCTTAATCAATTTGTCGCAACTCAAAATTAATGATCAGTCAAAATTAATGAAGCTTTGAAATGGTTTAAAAGTTTTCTCACTTGCTATATGATTGTTTGGTACAGGTGTTTGTCCTATATTGCTCTCTCTCTCTCTCTCTCTCTCTTTCTCTCTCTCTCAATTCAAAGCACGCAAATAAGTGACTATAGAATTTTTTGTTGGTAATAAGAATCTGCCTTCCAGTGGATTGTTAGCATTAATGCGGAAATGTTTCATCAGCTGCCCTTTTTTGTTGGGAAATGGTAAGAGTTTTTGGAGACAGTTTTCTTTACTTTTACTAAATCAATCTCTGTTTTAAAATTTTAATTGGTTTTACCATTTATTTTAGGAATATGGTTATGGAAATTGTTGTATTCTGTATCTGCATGCTAGTGGGCATGTATTGGAACAAACAAATAGCTGCTTTTTTCTCTATTGCTATAGTTTATCTATTTATTTCATGTTCTTTCCTTCAAGTCAGGTCTGAGAAGCATAACAATGAAGGCAAGAAAAGAGGCGGTGGTTTTACCAAGCTATGTAGCCTTTCTCCTCAACTCCAGGGATTTCTTGGGGTGCCTGAATTAGCTAGGACAGAGGTACAGATGAAACTTTCTGGATAGTTATCATTTGAGTTTGTTGTCAGTTGACATGATTTTGAGACTATATGTTTTTGTGGCTTCTCTGTTATCTTTCTTTAGGTTGTCAAACAACTCTGGGCGTATATCAGAGAGCACAACTTACAAGACCCAAATAACAGACGAAATATAATATGTGATGAACAATTGCATTCCATATTCAATGTCGACTCAATCAACATGTTTCAAATGAATAAAGCCCTATCAAAGCATATATGGCCCTTGGAATCAGATGACGGTATGCTACTATTTTCTTTCTTTCTCACGTTTTTTTCAGTCACTTTCCTCTTTGCACTTATGCAACTGCTTGGTAGAAACAAATCTATGCCACTACTTGAATAGCAGGCTTCAATTTTATCTTCCTTCAAAGATCACGCCCAATACAAGTTCTTCTGTAGAAAAGATGAAACCTTTTCTCACGTGTCCCCTTAATTTTCCATGCAATAAAAAAAGATTATCTATCGCATTAGCCACACAAATTCTATTAATTTTCTTAGGTTGATTTTCATGTTTTTCATTGTTTATTTTTGTCCCCATAACAGTTTACTTTTTTTCTTGGTGCAGTGATTCCAGTAAAGTCAGCACAGAAGGAAAAGCAACAGAAGCATGAGAGAGAAGAAGGTAGCTAATTCAGATTGTCAATCCTTTTTTCTTTCTATTGAGCCTTTGTCTTTGTTCGTTAAGTTTATCCTCTGGAGTTGTTTTTGGTTCAGATCATTATTTTGCTTCTTGTCTTGATTCAAAACTTTTATCATGACTTGGGTATGATATCTCATGATATGTTTGACAAGAAGCTAGTTTTAGTCTACAGTAGCGTTTTCTTTTACCTTTTCAGGACAGAATATGAGATTTGCTTTCCCTTACACATAGGATCTCATCGGTCACATTCTACAAACTTCAAACATGCAAGTGAAATATTATGTACCCTTGGAATGATACCCATGTACTAAGCAGCATGTTAGTAGTCAACTTTTCTTTTCAATGGCATGTAGCTCCATTGTTAATGATATATTAATTCTCGGAGCAGATGAACAAGAAAGAAAAGAGAAGAGGCAGAAAGGAGGAAAATCGGGTTTACTTGCTCCTCTTCAACTTTCAGATGCTCTGGTGAAATTCCTTGGCACTGGAGAAAATGCATTATCACGAGCAGATGTTATCAAGAGGATGTGGGAGTACATAAAGCAAAACAATCTTCAGGTACGTAGTTATTTGGCATGTACTTTTTATGTCAATGAGTCCTGAAGATGGCTCGCGGAAGAGTGAGGATACGCTTTTGGTTCCAGTCTGTCACCAGTTGCTGTTAAGTCAAACTCCAAATTACTTGGTTAACCTCAATGTTACATCTTATACATGATATCATGATCCATGCCCTTGCCTTATTACTATTTATTGTTGCCTTTTGCTGTGATTTTACTCAAATTATTCTCTGCTTATATGAAGGATCCATCTGACAGGAGGAGAATCATATGTGATGAGAAGCTCAAAGAACTCTTTGATGTGGATACCTTTCATGGCTTCACTGTCTCGAAACTTCTGTCTTCTCATTTCATAAAGACCTGATAGTACGTTTCTACATGTTTTGACTTAGGCTTAGGAAACTGGGGCTTTTGGCCTTCTGTCTACTGACTTTACCGGCAAAAAGTGCTGTGAAGCTTCTGAACTCCTTTGACTGTCACTCTCTGTACCCTGTTTTTGTCGTCTAATTCCTACTCTTCTTTTCAGTATCCAAGAGCAGGGTAAATAGAAATCTTATTTTTTTGGACTGTCATCTAGGAATTATGACAATTTAATATCTTGTAGGAATTGTTTGTATGGAGTTTTGGTTTATCTTCATAGTTGCATATTTGTTGGCAAAGGTTTACGCTTCCTTTTCTTTCAGACTCTCTTTCTTTTACTTTATTGCGTTATCCTCATTTGGGAGGATGGTTATGGCTTAAATTGTTGTATTAGGAGTCGGGTTGAATTTTGGAGAGAAGTTGGCTGACCACCCTAGCTTGGAAACACTGTATACAAAGCCACCGGCTCATCCACAACCTACATTCGGGAAGACTTGATGCCATTAGATCATGCTACTTGGAATGGAATTTTAAGTTGTGCCCCTAGATTCTTACAGCTGTCCCTGCACCAACTTACACTAAGACGAGCCAGACGTAAACAACATTAGGCTCTCAGGAATTTCTCTGCGCCAACTGCATTTGATGCCCTCCCTGTTTTGCTTGAACATGTTTTTCTTATACAGCTATTATCAGTTAGCCTCGTGATGTGTTTGTTCTGTAGTCCTTGCACTCTAAAATCAGTCTTGAATCAATTCTCATAGTCAAGAAAAAGCTGAAGTTCTTAGGAATTTCATAAATTAACGCTCATTCTATTATTCATTCACACAGGTCGAATGCCCCAAACCTCGCGATACCTTAAACTCCTGCAAGGCGCTAGTTATTAAATCCTATATTTGCCCACTAGCAGTAGCAGCAGTCAAGTTTTTAAATTGGACTGAATGGTCTCACTAAAGGGTCTCGTATGGATAATCTGTGCAATGAACTATGAAGTTTGCCCATAAGCATTCTGGGGTTCGCCTTGTCAAATATTGTGAAAGACATTCGTCCATACAAGATGTTTTGCCCCTTGTTGCTCTTGTAGTGTGGAACCATGTTAAATCAGTCCTGACACGACAATTCTTTACTTGGCAGCAAAGATGAGAAATCCGTTGTCGTCCAGCGGTTAGGATATCTGGCTTTCACCCAGGAGACCCGGGTTCAATTCCCGGCAACGGAAAAGTGATTCTTTTACGTTGTACAACTACTGGGGCTTTCACCTTTCCCTGTGTTTTGACTTTTGATGCATAAAATCAATTTCGTTTCCAAAAGAAATTACATGTGAATGTCAATTTCAAGATTTGAATGGATGAGAAGAAAGTCCTGTTACAGCCAATCCATTCCAATCCAAAAGCAAATAACAAACTGACTTTTTCACTCCAGAATATATTCCAGCAACCCCAAAACCGGACAAGAATTGAAGATTCGCATAGGATAACAGCAATCTGAAATAGTTGAAGATGAGGACCAGACCCAGCGAAAACAAAAGACCATGGCACATCTGGTGGTTGGAGCGGGTTGTCATTTTCCATACTGAATGGGCATCTATTTGACTGTCCTTTCTCTTATCAAATAAATGTATCAATCCAAAAAATTCCTTATTTATTTCACATGTCTGAATCTGACACCCCTTCAACCTCTTCCCACCACGTGTCAATCTCTGGACAAAGAGAATCTTCAGAAACAGGAATCAATAACCTATTGCCAAAATTTCTGTTCTCTTTTAGTTTATTCTCCAAGAAACTACTGGCCGTCGATGGAAGAATATCAAAGCTCATTCCTGCCACGTGTTGATGCTTGGTTGGAGCTGACGACTCTCTCTTTCTTTTTCATTAATTGAATTGCTTCCTATTATTTTTATATAACGAGGATTTGTAATCTTTAAGAACAATGATACTGCCCACCTAGGATATGCTGGTTGGAAGGATCAAAGAGTTCAACGAGTGTGAGGAGGTTGAGGAGTGTCTTCGTAAAAAAATAATGGTAAAGAAAATAAAATATTTTTATTATTTTATTCTACTGATAATTAATTACGGATTTAATATATAAATTACAATCATATGTAGAATTACAATCACGAAGAGGAGATATATCTTTTTGGATGTTAGTTTTTAGATGTTTCACCAATCACATAGGTCCATAAATCGTTTAACTATTTAAATATAAATATAAGAGAGTCAAACAAGAGAAAAAATTTGTCATAAAATATATACCGAATGAAAGAAAAGACACTTTTATGATATGAAGAAATTCAACATGATAAAATTTTATTTTTATTTAGCTTGATTAATTACTAGTCAAGGTAAAAGAAATATAATTTGTCAACTAAAGTGACAAATATTTTATCTAATAATTTTGGTACTAACACAATCCAAAGTGAGTGCTTATCAATATTAGATATCATTTTAGATAATCTTTTAAAATTATAAATAGTCCTTTAATTTTAACATAAAATATAGTCCCCTCTTAACATCAAAATTAAAAAATATTTTAAAGTATGATTCAATATTTAAATTTAATATAAAATATTTTATTTTTCTAAATATAACGTATTAACTATAAATATTTTTTGTTTAAAACTACTTAAACATAAAACATATTTTTTCAATTTAATAATTCAACTTTTTCTAATATATATATTTTTTGTTTAATATTTCGACATGTACATTTGTAAGACTAATACAAGCCAAAAATTCATTGTATATTTGTAAATTGATGATAAAGAAGCTCTAGCTTCTCTCTTCCATAAATTGCTCGTATGCACTCCTTTGATCTCTAAACTCTTGCTCTTTCTTCATAATCACACCCTGCATTCTTCTTCCTATTGCTCTAATTGTTACCTATTTTCATTGCTTCAGTTTCCTACCCATTCTAGCTCCTTCTTTACCTTATAATTTGTTTCCAATCTACTTCTAACTAATGGAATTATACTGTAAAAGGAAGAAACATTCTTCCAGCCAACTTTATTGATGATTAATTGTCTATATTTATAGGCATAAAGTAGAAGTATCTAGCGAAGGTCTAAAATAGATCTGTAACAATTTTTGGGACTGACTATACATGCGCTTAGGTTATATTGTATTTGGTGACCCATTAGGCCCATGTTCTAGAGTTTTCTATCCTTGAAGTATCTGGAGTCTTCTTTGTGCGTCCTTCTCCTTTCCTCTGTTTGTGCGTTGCTCATCTATTCTATATCACCTCCTATAAGTTGGAGGACATTTTGGATTCCAAGCTTAGCGAGAAGTGAGTCAAACTGGGGTTTGGGTAAGGTTTTAGTAAAAATATCAGCGAGTTGGGAGTGAGACGCGACTGGTAGAAGATGTAGGAAACCTAATTGAAGTTTTTCACGAACAAAGTGACAATCGATTTTGATGTGCTTCATTCGTTCATGAAAAACAAGGTTTTTGGCAAGATAGATGGCGATTGATTGTCACAATAGAGGTAAGCGGGGGTTGGATGATGAAAGCCGAAATCTTACAACAAATAGAACAACCATTGAAGCTCACATAATGTGGTTGCAAGGGCTAGATACTCAGCCTCAGAGGAACTCCTGGAGACGGTGGCCTGCTTCTTGGATTTCCAGGAGATTAGGGACGAACTCAAGAAGATGCAAAATCTGGTGACAGATTTCTGAGAGTCGGGACAAGTAGCCTAGTTCAAATCAGAGAATGCTCGTAATTGTACGTTGGAATCATGGTGAAAAAGGATACCTTGGCTGGGAGCTTTTTTTAGGTATCGTAAAACCCTCTGGGTTGCTTGCATATGTATTTGTGTTGGCTTGTCCAGAAATTGGGAGAGTTGTTGAACAGTGAAGCTAATGTCGAGTCGTGTTATGGTCAGGTACAAAAGCTTCCCAATGAGATAGCCAGTGATGTCAGTGTGAGGTTCGCCATCAGCTGACAATTTGGTATATGAAACCATCGATGTAGAAAGGGGTTTGCAGTTCAAGAAGTCAGCTTCGGTCAATAAGTCCAGGGTGTACTTTCTTTGAGAGAGATTGATGTCAAGAGACGATCTAGCCAACCCCAAGTAGAGGAAGTATTTGGCAACACCGAGGTCTTTGATCTGAAAGGTGCGATCTAGAAAATTTTAAGTATTTTGGATGAGATTTAAGTCTTTACAAGCAAATAGAACATCATCGATATAAATCAGAAGTACGAATAAAATGTTGTTTTCTGTCGTTACGAACATGGAGTAATCGGAGGCAGACTGCTAGAATCCATGTGAAAGCAAAGCAGAGGTAAGTTTTTTATGCCACTGTCTACTGGCTTGTTTAAGGCCGTATATGATTTTCTTTAACTTACAGACCAGTGTTGAATCAGGTAAAGGGAGTCCTGGGGGAGGCTTCATGTAGACTTCTTTGTGGAGATCACCATGAAGGAAGGCGTTGTTAATGTCAAGTTGATGAAGGTGCCAGTCTTGAGATGCAATGAGAGCAAGTAGCAGGCGAATGGTAGTATGCCTGACCACAGGAGAAAAAGTTTCGGTGTAGTCCATGCCAGTCTGCTGAGTAAAGCCCTTGGCCATAAGTTTGCTTTTGCATCGGTGAACTAAACTCTCCGGATTGAATTTGTAACGATGTATCCATTTACAGTCGACTGCGGACTTTCCAGGACGTAAGTGAGTGAGCTCCCAAGTTTCATTTTAAATTAAGGCCTTTAATTCTGTATTCATTGCTTCTTGCCATTCAGTGGATTGCATAGCTTCATGATGGGTTGTAGGTTCTTTGAGGGCTGTAAGAGCTAAAGCAAAATGTTTATGTGATGAAGATAGGTTAGTGTAAGACATGACTGTGGAAATTGAATGAGGAGAGGTGTGAGATAATGTGGGACAGATATAGTCATTCAAATATGATGGGGGTTGAGTTTGTCTAGTAGAAAATTGAGGTTGAGGTGTAGGTTGAGATGAAGGGTATGCTGGTATTGAGGTTTGTATTGGGTCATCATAAAGAGGGAAATCTGCAGTTGAGGGTAGGATTAGGCTCGGTAGACTAGAATTGTGGTAGGGAAGGGCTTGGAAAGGGAAAGAATTCTCATAGAATATGACATCCCTTGACAAAAAATTTGTTTGGTTTTTAGATCGAAAAGTTTGTAGCCTTTTGTCCCTGTAGAAAAACCCAGAAAAACAACCTTTCTTGCCCTGGTATCTAACTTTCCTCTGTTGGCTTCTTTAGTGGAAGCAAAGCAAAGACAACCGAACACTCTTAAAGGTGTAAGAATAGGATTGCTACCGAATATAATTGAATAGGGAGACTTTTTTGATAAAAAAGGGGTAGGAATCCGATTAATAAGAAAAATTGCATGTAAAACACATTCTAACCAAAACTTGGTTGGAAGGTTGGCCTGAAATTTGAGAGCTCTTGCCACACTGAGAATGTGTTGGTGCTTGCGTTTAACCCTTCCATTTTGTTGAGGCGTCTTAATACAGGTGGTTTCATGCAAAACTCCATTCTTAGAAAAAAAAAATCAGTCATTAAAAATTCAACTCGTTGGTCACTTCTTATGCATTTTGTTTGTTTTGTGAACTGTCGTTCCAAATAAACAAAGAACTGCTTGATTAATTCTCTAGTTTTTGACTTGTGTTTCATCAAATATACCTAGGTCATGCGGCTGTGATCATTAACAATGGTGAGGAAAAAGCAATGTCCATGAATGGAAGGTGTGTGGTAAAGCCCCCAAAAGTCAACATGCATAATGTCAAAACAAGAGGAAGCAATAGAACTTAAAGTAAAAGGTAACCATTTTTGTTTCAAAAATTGACAAGTTTCACATTGAACAACATTATGAAAAATAACAGTATTGTCTCTGCTAGATAACAATTTGAGTCTTGCATTTGAAAGATGTCCTAGGTGTTTATGCCAAAGATTGTGTAAATGATGTGTAACTGAGTATGCTTGCAGCATAAGGGTAAGATAATAGAGTCCATTAGAATGCTTAGCAAAACCAATCGTCTTCAAAGTGTTAAGTTCCTGAATAACACATTAATGTTTGCTAAAAGTCAGTTGATAATGTGAGAATGAAGTAAGCTGACTAATGGAAATCAAGTTGAAAGAAAAGAAAGGAACATAAAGAAATTTTGTTAGAACAAGAGAAGAGATATGTACTAATCCGATGTGTGTGACAGGTACATGTTGACCATTGGGGAGTCTTACTATTAGATTCTGGGCTGTGGTATATTTAGTGTAGCATCCCATCTCCGCAAGACCCGAACCCGATCTCGACGATGATATCCGAGTCCGTGCCCGCAAAGATAGCATGTTAGAACATTCAATCACTCATAAACCGGTATAATTTTTTTTTGAAACTATAACATTACGGAAATCCATTTCCAATATGGGCCATATATAGAAAACTTGTTTTCAATACAGTCAATACAATTGCAATAGGCAATTTGGGCCCATTCCCATTTTTAACCCTTATT
Source organism: Erythroxylum orinocense (assembly GCA_025531955.1). Lineage (NCBI taxonomy): Eukaryota > Viridiplantae > Streptophyta > Magnoliopsida > Malpighiales > Erythroxylaceae > Erythroxylum > Erythroxylum orinocense. The sequence goes on along the minus strand of JANZLX010000213.1, from coordinate 6,086,950 downwards.
TATTTACAAAACAGTCCTCTTTGGGCCATTGGGGCCCATTTCAAAACACAAAACACATACAGTCACTTCCAATTGGCACGAATCAATAAAAACAACCATATCCACATTTTACACAATCCCATTACTAAAATTTCCATACTTTGTCAATTATTACAAACTGAACATTCAATTATACATGTACAGAATTCGATGAATACATGCGATACAGAAATAAGACATATCCTAATGCAGACG
>JANZLX010000213.1:6040025-6057847 GCA_025531955.1 Erythroxylum orinocense | reverse complement strand
TTGTCTTGCTCTTTAACATTTTTCTTAGACTAGATGCGCATATCACCTCATCAATTACTCAATTGTAACAATAAATTATCAATTCACTAATTATAATTCATCAACTCATGTTATTAGTAAATCAAAATGCAAAACATTGGGAGTGCACATTCATTTTCAGTCCATACTCCGGAATGTGTCAATTGAGTGCATATACTTTCTTAAAATATTTTCTAAATCATGATTCATATTTGTATAAGAATTTTATGCATGTGAATGAAATGCATTTCGTAAATTCTTAAATGAAATAACTCATATGACTCAATCTAACGGTTTAATCTTTTAACAATTTTAGGAGGCAAGATATTACAAACTAGATGGACAAGAGTGTGATAGGATTATATTATATAAACTCACTTACTGTAAGGAATGTAAAGGATAGGTGTCACAAGAATAAAAAAATAACTATATAAGTATAAATATTTTTGTTCATTTATTAATGTAGTGGTAAGATATTGATTGAATATTGGTTTTCTTCTTTTATTTTTAAATAAGATACAAAAGATATTGTAGAAGTCTAAATTTGAGGATATTGAGCTCAATGCATACGTGATTTGTGATATAATACTTAGTACTTGTTTGGGTTATGTTAAAGGCCTTGGTTATGGTCCTAAGCCAATGTTTCAACCTCTACATATAATACAATCATTTAACAACTTGAAGAGAAAAACAACAAGCTTAACGCTACATTAAATGTTGAAGTAATCAAGGGAAAAGAAATCAATCTAAATTAGCAAAACATGATATATTAGTCAAAAATTTACTTCCCGAATTATGATGGAAATTAAGCAAAAAATGAAGGGAATTGATTCTAGGTCCTAGCCTTGTTCTATCACTTCCTATACCTATCTATGTATTTATATTCAAATTACAGGATGGATGAAGATGCTACTGATTAGTGATCCTATCATGAATGGTATAATTATGTAGTGCTTACTTTAATTTGAACCAAGTAAGGATTGTATCAATTTTTACGTAATAATTTTAGTTACCTTTAACCAATCTTCTTATTTGTTACAAGATTATAGACTTGGACAACACTTGGTACTCATCTGAGTCATGCTCAAACTTTGTGTTGATTTGAGCATCTTTGAAAGTATTTTAAGATATATTCCAATTTATGAAGTTTCTTCTTCAAAGTTTTTTGTTTACTAATTATAAGGAATGCTCAAACTATTAATAATATTTTGTGTAGAAACAAAGGATCAATAATTAATGTTATATTACTTTATTGGTACAATTTGATTATACTTATATAATTTTACTTATATAAGGAATGTTCAACATTTTGAATTAATAATGTTTCTCTACGACCTAATTTGATAATAATAACTAAATAATTCATAACAAAATATATATTGATACAATATATACAAAACATTGTAAATTGCTCAACATTATAGATTATGCAAAAAGTTACAAAAAATATTTGGCAATGTTTTTCACACTCATAATTAAAATACTTTGCTTACGAAATTATAAAAAAAACGTGGTTAAAATATTTAACACAGAAACTAGAAAAACGTGGCAAAACATATATCACTAAGAATGTATAAAACATAGCCAAAAAGTATTGGCTAAAATTTTTTTCCATTGCTTACCAGTTGGGCTTAATTTTTTTACTTTCAATGTTGACTTATACTCATATTTAGATACATAGTTATAGTTTTTTAGGTACAAAAGGATTCCTAGCTAATAATGTTTGTCTATGATTTTGAGATATGTCCTGTATAATTTTTTACTATGAGAAATTAGTGATGTTTAAAAACAGCGGAAATAATCATGTGTGATTTTTTGACAACTTGATTACGTTTTCATTTATTGCCTATAGTCTAATTTTATGTAGTGAGCTAATTATCTAACTAAGTACATTATGAACCGCAAACCATATACAGGGTTTGGTTCTTTGTTAACAGCTTGTGGAGGAGATGTTATTGTACTATCGACATATATAATAAGCTAATTTGTAGCTGTTTAATATTGGCAATAATTGGGCTTTCCATAATAGGTAGTTGTATGTAATTGTTGAACAACATTTGGTGGGGTGGAGACTGTGTTTTCAGTTGTAGTAGTGAAGGTTGAAATGATATTAGCAACGGTCATAGGTTGCTAAACCACTTTTGGCTCTAAGACCATAAAAGAGTTTATAATAGAAAATTCTTAAACGTATTATTGATGTGGACGACCAATTATATATACAAGACAGCTACATGGTTGCTATAGAAAAGCTAATGGTAAGAAAGAGCTAATCTAACTTGTATACCAAATTAAGATAAGAAAGCTAGAGCTAAGCTATGTAACACAGACTCTAGGATAAACAATTAAAAAACAATCTTTATCTTTCGTCAATTGCTTTTATTGTGTTGGATTTGTTCTCTGTTTACTAACCTTCATTTCTCCCTTTAAGATCAATTGATCATTTACTGTGACAATGTGGGTGCTATGAATTTGTATGTCGATTCTGTCTTCCACTCACAAATGAAGCATGTGGCTCTTGATTGTCATTTCATTCGTGATCAAGTTCAATGGCTCCTCTATTAATCAACTCACTATTTTTCATCTTGCGACAATCACTTGTGACTATAATATAACTTGTATTAAGCAATTTAAAATTGTGGATGACAGAATCCTTATTCAATCATTAAATTGATGCCAAAATCTCCACCATTAAAGTTAGTAATACAGTGGTACTCAAGGCCTCTCTTAGTATGAGATAAATGTTACGTATTAATGGAAAAGTCTGTACCCCAGTTGAATCGATCTCCCAAGAAAAGTAGAACTCTTCAAACGGAAATATAGAACCCTGACCACTTTTTGTCATCACTTGTGTACTGAATGTTTGTCATTTTACAAGATACACAAGTTGATACTGTGATTACGTACTCTCTTCTTGACATTATTCCCGCACTGGACACAAATAATACATGCCATTAAAAGCTTGCAACGTACAGGTGACCCCAGTAGACTAAATAGCTTAACTTGTGTCCCTGAATTAAAACGTTCATTGCATCTTGATGATGGTTTTTTTTCACAATCATATGATGAACCTCGAGAACTAATGATTGGTGGAACCCGTGTGGTGTGGATGCATGGCAAGCAATACAACATGTCACGATCTTTGTCTTTATCTCACGCTTCAACAAGACAAAAAGGTATGGAACCAAAACGCAGCTACCAGAAGTTTTAAGAACTCCCTCACCTTACAAACATACTAAAACAAATCGTTAATCAGTGTAATAATTGGCTTTTTTTTTTCTTCGTTGTTCGTTTTCATTTTAGAAAACTGAAGCAATGCTTTAAATATTCTTTCAGGATTTAACTCGAGTGAGTGGGACATATATAAACAATCTGACGAAGCACCTCTTCTTGAGTCTAAAAAGATAGATAATTGAATAATTAATACTATTATGTCACTTCAGAGAAAATATTGTCCTTTATTAGCTTCAAAAAATCAATCTTAGAACGAAAATTGCTGAAATCTAGGTCACTGTCTGGGATTGATTAGCAAAGCAGCTAAAGTCTCACCAGTTGAGCGATTTTTGTCGGGTATGGGAAACTTTTTGTCTTTCTCAAATGGTTACTAAGTTTGAATTTTTCAACCTTTCTGTATATAACAAAAACACCCAGTACAGTCAGAGTCCACTGAAATGCAGGGTCTCACCAATATGCTTTTTAAGTTATATACAATTTGAGACGGCCTTCGCTTAGCTCATAACAACATCATTCCATCCTAGTAAATACATTTTTCTGTTTATGAATAATAGAACTGCTAAACTTCTGATATAGAGCACAATATCACCCATTAATCGACAGAATGCAACAACCTCGAATGAGTAGGGTTCGCAAACCCTCGTGTAATCCACGAGAAAACCAACAGCCAACAACAATCACCCATTGATAGTGAAGAAAATACGTACCCTAGAGGAAACACGGTTTCAATAAGACTGAACGAGCTGGACCAACACTCTCCTCACTTCCTGACCTTTGCTGCTGCTTGGGCTCATAGTCATAGGAGCTGTTGTTGCGACTTGTGACTGTGGATGTGAGGGAAGTAAAAGCTGTGCCTGGTAATCAGGTTGGGCTTGTGGTTGATTGGATATGGGTAGTTATTGTTGAACTTGACTAAAGCGAAAGTTGACGGTGCTCTTGCAACAACAAAACTAATAAGATTGAAACACTGTGGTAGTTATTGATTATGTTCCCTCAAACGCGGTGCTAAAGCTAAAAGACTCTTGATGTGGTGGTAGTGGTTGACCGAGACTTGCTGTTGTTGTTGCTACCGTTCATTGCTCCTATACATCTGTCGCTGCTCCCAAACATTCGCCGCTGTTGCTTACGGTTATATATGTTTTTGATGATGATGCTAAAGCTGGGGCTCACGTATCATCAACTGCCCGCTGCAACCAGTCGGAAAGCCTATCATGATCGGCATTACCCCATGTTGCATCACCGCCGGTGAAGGGTTACTCAAACGTCTTTGTGGTATAAAGTATGGCGGATGCAGAATTGGAAGCACTGGTTTTGTACCAATTTCCAGCTCCTTTTTTCCTGGGGCAGGATCAGATTAGTGCCATAGTTAATGTTGAAGAATTGTGATTAGACAAATTCATAAACAAGTTACCACATTGCATCTTCTCCTTAAGCAACGTCTATTTGGTGGAGAAGCTTGGCAATAATTTCTTAGTAATCCAATGCTCTCCTCTTTAGCAACTTCACTTGGCAATAATTTCTTAGTAATCCAATGCTCTCCTCTTTAGCAACTTCACTCGGCAATAACATATATCCATAATTCGGGAGATTATGCATGTGAAAGACCAATTCTAAATTAGGAAGGGCTTTGATATGTGTAGCAAATTCTAGTTAAAGAAATAGAAACTCCTTACTTCATGTTATAATTAACAAGTTATAAAATAGCCTTCTTATGATATAACTCAAAATGGGTAAAAGGGTTCAACTTTGAAATTTGGGTAAATTACTTATTTTTGTATATTATTTTGAATTCCAAATAAATATTGTATCTCTTTTTATTGGTTGCTATGATAAGACTTATCTTTATTATACTTTTGTTATCTCTCATAGTCTCATCTTATCTTTATTATTCATTCTCGTCACAAAGGGGCTTCATTATCCAACGTGTAGAGTAAGGAATAAAATAATTTAAGCAAATAATAAAAAAGATAAAATAAATAATTGATGATCATTAGACGTATTAGGGGCCAAATGTAAAATGATGGCATTAAATAAAACCTAACAGAACAAGACAACAACTAAAAGGCAAATGGCCAAGCGTCTTTTTGCATTGAAGCAGAGCCCGTCCATGTACCATGCGAGTTAAACCCAGGCACAGTCCGTGGTGGTGCCAGCCATTGAAACAAGCGATGCAGCTTCACTGTTTCCCATATAAATAAAACACTCATTAATGCTTGGCAGTTGTCGTCATCTCAACCAGACAATGAGCATTTCACTCATTCCTCATTGACTAGTCATGGTTTCTCGATTCTCTCGTCATAACACTACCTCCAGTACTGCCCCCCTCCTCCTAAGCTTCAACGAGCACGAGTCACGAGACAGTTGATAGACAGAAAAAGAAAAGGCAACGTGAAAAGGAGCCGTAGACGCATACAGAACAGTGGGTTTGATTGACGCGTACGTTAAAAGGTTGCTGTCAAGGTGACTAAACCTTATATTAAGTGATTTTGATTGACGCGTGTTGTCCTTACAATTTGTCAAACTGAATAAACCCTATATTAAGAACATGAACTGGCGGGTGGATGGACCATTTTGATTTTACTATCTCATCACTTGTCTGTCATTCGCGTTTAGTTATGTAGTTACTGGCCGCCTTCTTTTCTTTTCAATTTTCACTTTGACCGCCCTTTGTTAATTATTGATCTTTCGCAAATTACGAGGCTTTCTTGTGTTTTTGTGTGTCCAAGTTGAAAATGATCCAAGTCAACTCGTGACTCATGACGTGCATACTAAGCAAAATTACCTTTGGTAAAAGAACCAGGTTACGTTTCAAAGATAATTTGACGATTACAAATACACAGTTGAGTTTAATTATTTTAAAATGAGGTTTTTTATTTAATACAAAAGTTACAACGTCCTCCCGAAATTATTTGAAAGAGACTCTCAATATTTGTAATGCAATAAATACAATTATTTTGTATTTTTTGCACACAATAATTAACAATTTGTTTGAGTAAAAATTAATTTAACTAATTTAAAACATAATTGGATGTCTCACATATACTTTATAATAAAAGTGCTGTGAACGATTTATTTGATCCATTTTTCAATAACATTTAAAAAATATAGAAACACGTACCTAATATCTCTAACTTAGGTTCTGGCAGTTCTAACAATATTTAAAAATCGGTGACGTTTCTGAATATTTGTTGATTCCTGAACCTTAGAAAAATAAAGCAAGCTTTAAAATAATTATGATAATAATCAAATATTAAATAGAATTTGAAAATAAATTAATAAACTAAAACAATTAATTTATATTATGAGTAAATATTAAATACTTAGATATATATTTCATTAATGATACATTTGATTGTGACGGAAACGAAAGCAAAAAATAAATACCAACATTCCTTAAAATTGAAAAAATAAATGAAATTTTATGTTAAAAAATTTAAAACGAAAGTAGAGAATCAAAACCCTGATTAAATCCAGATAGATCCTAAATGAATCACTAGATATAATAACATGCAAAAGCCACTTGACGAGACAGTCAACACTGATGAGAGCATCTCTAATTACTAATTTGAACCAAAAGAATGTATGATCCTGGGGTTTTACGAGAAGAAAAGAAAGAAGGGTGCGGAGAAAATGAAAACGGTGGAAGTGGTATACAGACGTTAGAGCAGGGAGTCTACAGGTGTGGATGAGGACAGTAATGGCAAAATGTACAGACTTATCTTTAACGGGACGGTGAAGGAAATTAAAGGAGGGAGGGAGAGAGAGATTGAATTGAATTGAATGCCCTGAGACCGAGAGGGGACAAAAAGGAAGTAAAAGGACTAAACAATGGAGGCTCTGAGATGTGGAAATTGTTGTTCATGCTAATACCTGACCACATCTGCCTCTGCCTCTCATCACTTACATATTCATAGACACATAACCTTTCTCTTTCTTAGCTACAGTTCCACTACTGACTACAGATATGGTCCAGTGTGGTGGTGGAGCCATCCCATCCATTCCTCCTTTCCTGCTCCTCCATTTATTTGTTGTATATATATAATATATTTACTTGACGCATGCTTTGGATTCTGCATGCACAACACAACCTTATTACCCTTTTGGTGAATGTTATTTCCCAGTTCATTTTCATGTTAGGTTATCCTTCCATCATATCTTCGTACTCTAATTAAGCCCGTACTTAGAACCTATTTCTTGCAGTGCTTTGAAATAGAGTGTAATGAGGTTGGCTTTACCATTAACTCTCATCCGTTCTTACTCTTTTTAACTTTTTCTATATGGCAACAAATCCATCACGCGTATGCATTTGGCATAAAATTACCCCATCTCTTTATGTTTCTGTGTATTTCCCATCATAGATTAATAGTGTAAATGGTTTTAAGAAACTGATAAAAAACTTTGTAATATACTTTAGTTTGCAATATTGTTTATAATTTTTATTACGATAACAATATAAAATATTCTCAATCTTATATATATATATATATATATATAATTCAATCTTATCTTCATATAAATTAAATTTAAATCAATATTAACTTTTTACTTTTTTGCTTAACTAATAAAATCGTAAATTTTAGTGATAAAATTCAATTTTATTTCAAGGTTGAAAGATTTTAATGAAACACAACTAGGAAAATTTAAACTCAATTGAAGGAATTTGAGTTCGAAAATTTTAGATAAATGTAGTATAAACATGGTAATTTTTGCTTCCAATTCTAGAAGCACATAATACTGAGGTAGCTAGCTAAAATTATTTAGAATTGCGTAGGGGTGACTTTCTCCTAAACTTTGAAGTATAGAAAAAGAAACAGAAAACCAATTAAATTAGGACCCATATCGTACGTAATTCACAGTGGTAATGTGGGACAGAGATGAACTAAGCCTCTCTTAACACGACATCTTCGCAAAAGGATTTCTTAATTCTTCACTTTGAAGAACTTAAATCAGAAGTAAAGATAAAACAAAGCTCTAATAATTAAGCTATGGATTTTTGGCTCCCACAAATCTAACAAAAGGAGCAAAAATGATAGTGACGCCGATGTTAATTTATTTAGCTATTAATTCTTTGGTAGGTGACGACTTAGGAATATGAACAAGTAAAGAAGATACTAAGACGTAGATGTGGATCTTGTATTTGCCCTCAAGAGACCTTGTCATGTGCAGTCATTGTAGAAAAACTTACGTGCAGACAAAAGGGTGTTTTCTATTTTGCACCTTCATATCATCGCTTTAGTTTATTTTTGCTTTGATTTTAACTCTATGATTACACAAAGTTGTTGGCGGTCGATCGCTTATTATCACACCTACGATCTCTGTTTTCAATCTTTCTTCATAATCTTAACAAGTAATGCCGCTAGTTAGTTGATACGAAGAAAAAATTGGAGTCAAATCGATGCCCATATAATGGATAAATTGGAATCCATATATATACGTACAAAATCAATACGTAAAATATCAAAAAACTCTATCCAACTCAGCAAGTCGTCCAATTGATAAGCATCAGTATTTTACTGTTTGCTTAGCTTTAGGAAATAGGAACCCCAAAAAACGAGGCATAAAAAATTAATAGAGCTTATTATTTCTTTATCATGAAGGCCATGCCACTTAAAGGAGTTGATAACATACCATGACTGAAAAATTTTCTCTATAAAAATTAATCATTAAATAATTTGACCATTTTTTGTTTCATTTATTTTAATAATTTTTATTAATAAAATTAATAATTTTTTATAAACTAAAATAAATCGTTCAATTTTTATTTAATAATATCTTTTTTCAATTAAATTTTAAATTAAGAGAATCTTTCTTTAATGTTATTTAATCTTTAGTTAGATTTATAACGATCTAATATGATTGAACCTTTTAAACCTTAAACTTCTTATTTTACGGTTTAATTTTCGATCCATTTTTTAAAACATTATTAAAAATATTACTTCTCTATTCTACCGTACTTATATGATATTATATTTTAAAACGGAATGCATATGGCGATGGGCATAATACTTATCATAATAAATTAGGTACTAAACAATACAATTATAGTTAGAACTACAGTAAGAGCAGTTAATAATTAATTTGCACTTATCATTGTATGCGTTTGATGACAAGTTGAATAAAACTATACGTAGAAAGAAATAACACTTATATGTATAAGAAATAAAATTCATAAGCAATTTAAAAACTTAACGTAGCATTCACATGCATCAGAGAATAAAAAATAGGTGTCACTATTCTATCTGACTGCACACAGAATTTTTTTGAAACTAATCTTTCATTTAATCTTACATACGTAAGCTATGCGTAAGGCAATAGAAAGCAAACCCTCTTGCTACGTGACCATCACGTCATTCATATGGAATAACTAAGCTAAATAAAAATAATAGGAGAACAATGGCTTCCATTTTGATATAGTGAATACATGGTTGGATTTCTAATTATTTCTTAATTAATAGAAGAAGAAAATTTAATAGCAATAGCATATTTAACTTATATTGCAGGCGAAAAATTGCTTTTTTATAAATATTTTTCATGAAATATGAACCAAAATATTAGAATTGACAACATATTCGGATCAGTTTTGAACTCGGGTCTTTTTTTTTAAGCATGAATTTATTCGGAAACAACTTCTTTGTTCGGATCTTTTGACTTGACGTATTAGCAAGACTCATACGGAATTTAATGTAAAAAAAACATAATTAATCAACTAAACTGCATAACTTTCTCTTGGGAAAAGAGATTAAGTAGCATGAATAACATGTAAACTAACTTCTATGTATCCATTGTATTGTGAGTATATCAGATAACGGAGACTTTTTAACTCTCAGCTTCTGCATTGGTAATAAAGTACTGAACTATTTCTACAAAAAACGAAACATATAACTATATTTATTATGTTTTTACTCGAAAATCAACAAGAATCCCCACATTTCAAACATAAAGTCATCTCCTATGAGGTCCTTTTCTTCAAACCCCAAAAGACAATGCTGACTTCAGACCTCGTAGTCATGTGAGTCTGTCCAAATCTTAGAAATGCAAATACTCCCTAATCTTTCTCTCTCAAACACACAATGACTCTATTAATTTGTCTCTGGCAGTTCTGTGCTGCATAGATGAAAAACAAGGAAAGAATTAGGAAACGCTCGTACTCGATGGGTATGATGGGCCACCTCTAACGTTATTCCCAACGCATAGCGTTACAAAATAGTTATGATGGTGAGAAAATTTCCACGCTGTTTCTTTTAGTTGCAAACGTTAATCAGAAGATGATTTCTTATTAACATTAGGAAATAGTTCCTTCTCTTATTCTTTCTGTCCCACTCCTTTTTTTGAGCTTGACAACAGGATAGAAAGACAAATTAATGGAAACATTCCAACTTTTATAAACCTATTTTATGTCTAACAACGTTTTTATAAATTCTTCATTGGAAAGAGAAAAAAGGCCTTTATCAAAATTTGATTTTTTGTTATCAATGTAAAGCCAAAAGATGGTCTCTGAGCTATAGACTACAAAACGATTTGAAAAGTGCATTTGAGTTAAAAGAGAAGATTTCAAGTCATGTTATTGACACTAAAATTGATCATTTCATGAAAACGGAAGAGCATCATTCATTGGCTTTATTATAGGAAAGTAAATGTTAGCATATAGCTCTCAAGTACAAAGGATTATATTATTATAACCAAATTAGAGTTTCATCTGGCTAGATACCTAATTATTTTAGTCTGCTACCCAATGATCATTTATCCCCTCACGTTGCATATAACAAATGAGTGTCTAATTAGCCGAAGCAGTAGTCAATTATCCAGTTACAATCGCTGAGATTTAAGTGAATTGGTGATGGGTGAAAACGAATGACATGGACAAGAAGAAAAAAAACCTGTTGGATGTGTTGTGTGCTAACAAATCTAGCCTCTAGGCCCTACATAATATTGACGAAAAGAATATCCTTTGCAGTGGCGAGACAATAATTCTCCCCACCATCCTTTCTGCTCTATGCAAAAGAGTAAATTTGGCTTTCTAGTTCCGCAAAACAAAATTTCCAAATTCGTGAAAAACCGAAGAAAAACTGTTTAAACTTGGACAAGTGGTCAAAAATCGTAGCTCACATAGCCTTAAACTACTAATTCGCAATTCAAAGATGCAAAGATATTGAACCAACGTACCTAGAACTCATAAGGGCTAATAAAACAGAAGGGAGAATCCTTAACAAGACGGACCTCCACTCCTACCCTCCTCGCTTTTTTCCCTCTGTTGTTGCTGGTGAACCTGATGAGGTTGCTGTTGTTGCTGTGACAATGGCTGTCCTTCATGTGCCTGAAGCAAAAGCTGTGCCTGGTGATGATGGTGCTCCCCTTGTTGCGGTTGGATGTGAAAAGGGTTGTGAAAACTGCTCATTTGCAATGAAGGTGACATAGCACCGGCACCAATATGGTTCTGGTTAAACCCAGTGGCAGTAACCGAGCCAACTCCCTCCAACCCACTATTATACCTCACGCTTTCAAGCTGCTGCTGCTCATAGGCTCTGAGCATCTCTTGTTGTTCTCTGGCAACCATAGCAACGGCCAATTGCTGAGCCTCGTAGAACTCCTGACTTTGTGTCTGAGGTTGCTGGGGTTGTGGCTCTCGTATCATCAATTGTCCACCGTGAGCCGTAGCCACCGGCCTAGCAGGGATTCCCATCATCGGTAGCACGCCACCGCGAGGCATCATTGATGATGATGGTGTAGTCATATGCTGCGGCTGTATAAAGGTCGGAGCTTGCAATATGGGATGCATTGCTTGAGGTCCAATATAGTTCGCCAGCTCCTTTCTTGCGTTGTCAAGATCAAGTTGGAGCTGCTTCAGTTTATGTTGGAGCAATGAGATCAGACCAACACAGCCGTAGACCGGATCACGTAGACGAGCCTCGGCTTCGTAAGCAAGGGAATTCACGGCGTCTTCACGTTGAGTGGCCTGAAGTTCATTGAGAAGTTTTGCAACGTTGCTGGCACCGAACACCTTGTGAACCGTAGAAAATTTCTGTGGCTGGTCTGGTGGGAAATAGGGTGCAAACACGCACTCAAGAGTGCACTTTCTCCTAAGTAACTTGCAGGCCGCACACGGCGAGTTCGGCGACGACATTTTCCTCTCTCCGGAGACCAAAGCACTTGATACAAAGAAAAGACAAAAAGTAATCAATCTTTCATGAACCGAATGAACTCCAAACCAAGAAACTAGAGAGAAAGAGAAAGTTTCAACATAAAAACGTGAATAATCATATAAAAAGATCAAATCTTTGAAAAGCGAGATCGTCACTGAGATAGATGCACGAAGGATTCTGGGAAGCTTCGTATACCGATTGTAGGAAAAAGAGGTGGCCTTGTTATTATTAAAAAAGACCATTTCTTTAACCGATAATCAAAGCCGAAATAACATTGGATCTTGAAGAAGGAGGTAAGACTGTTCCCGACACGATTACAGAAAACTACCATAACAATACAAAGATTATCTTTTCGTTAAAACAACGAAACTAAAACCAAACGAAAAACACAATCTTGACACATCGTGATACAATGAGAAGAATTAATGATCTGGGTTAAGAAAATCCTTCCAAGATTCCGAGTACCACCGGAGAAAACAAGCCCAGAAAGCGGAATACACATATAGAAGTTAGAACAAAAGAGAAAGTTGATGAGAGAACTAATACTATATGTAAATTACCTGGGAGAATTAGTTTAATCTCAAAAAGTTTTCCTGCAATCGCCGACAATTCTCTCTCTTTCAAGATACTGCCTTGTATTGTAGGTGTTAACCTCTTGTTTGTGTCTCCTATTAACCTCTCTCTTATTATGTCTTGTCTTCGTCGTCGTCGTAGAATGTAAGAAAAGGGAATACTTTTTCAAGATGATTTACTCTCCAAAAGAGAGAAAAATTAAAAAGGGATTATAAAAGTGCAATCTTTTTTATTTTCAAAACGAAATCACGCAAATCCCAGAGCCAAATCGGGGAGACCTTTCCATTTAAAGAGAGAAGAGGAGGTCAAATGGATAGGGGCAGAATGGGAATTAACGCCAAGAAACGAACAGAACTGTCAAGAGACGAGAGTGGGAGAGAGGTTAGCTTTGGGCGACCACTAGCGAGTCACGACGGCGACGAGAGAGTGAAGTGAGCAATAGTTCCCGTCAGGACCAAGAGATAGAGAGAAACCGCGGACGCAGAGAATAAGGAGACAGAAACAGCGTGCTGTGGGACCCACGAAAACCACGCACACCTGAGGGGCAAAAGGGAAGAGTAAACGTAGGATATTAGAGTAGACCCAGAGAGACTTAGGCGCACGGTGGTCTGTGATGTGGAGGAGGTGGTGGTGATGTTGGGGGCGATCACCGTGGTCTATGTTGCTGTTAATCTCTGTGCTCTGACTGTTGATAATACGACAGCAGAGGGAGAGAAAGGGGTTGGGCTCAGCGTGTTGGTGAGTTATTCAGTGACAGTCTCTCGTTCTATTAATTGCTCCCTTTTTTTTTCCCCCCCGAACCTGTGTGGTACAATTGTTAATGCAGATCCTTGGTGGTTGTTGTGAGCTTTCTTACTTTTTGTCTTCACCAATTTAATATATTTTTCAAAAAAAAAAAAATTCAATCTTATCTTTATTTCTTTTTCTTGTTAAGAATTTAGGAACTGGTCATTCTCATTATGTCAAAATTTGTATATGTAATCTAAAGTTTTAAATAGTAAAGTCGAAAAAGTTAAAAGGAACGACTTGTTAATTTGGAGATAAATGATAAGGTCCAAAGGTTGCTTTGAATCTAATTTGTGATGTTACATGACTTGTCGTAGCGAACTTGTTCCCCATATTACTACGAATCATGTTTGATTTTTGTTTGACTTGATAATTTAATAAATAGTAATACTTCAATAGTGAAGTTAGTATCCTAACCTTCTTATTAGTTTTAGATTTCCAAGATGATTTGATTTCTTATTTTTAGTGCTATCAGGTAATTAAATTTTTTAACAAATAAAAAATATATAACTTAAAATCACTTAATGATTCGCTGAAAATATGGAATTAAAACAAGACGAGGATTACAATTTAATATTAAGTGAATTGAACAAAAATGTTCCTAAAATTAATTAAATATTAATTGTGTAGGGAGAATTTTAATAAGCATTATAATTAATATTTAAGTTTAATTGAGATTTCTAAATTTTTATAATTAATATTATGACTAATTTTCTAACTTTTTTGATAAAACAAATTTTCATTTATTTACAAAAATGTAAGCATTATTCAAATTCTTTAACAAATAAATAATTTGAAATACCTTTTCTTTTCTTAGGTAGAAAAATCTTGCTATTTTTTTATCCTTCAAAATAATACATATTCAATAACAAATATGCTAATGTATTATTTTTATTCACTTTTCATATTTAAAAATATATATGTTTATTATACTTTGTCCATCAACCAATGGTACTATAAATGTCTAATTACAAAAAAACTTGTATTCTCAACATGGAAGACAAGAGGGTTTGTCCTAGTACCTCACATACATAAGTGCAAGTTGTCCATAATTTAGAGAAATTAACAACTTATTCTACAAGACACGGCAGAATATATATATATAAGTTTCTTTATTGTATAAGGAAAAATGTAGATGGTGAAATATGATGAAGCCACACTTCTCCTTACATGGAAGAGTGGCATTAAGGATACAAATCTAAAATTTAACTAACTAACAAATGATAACTTCAAAACATATTAACATGTAATATTCTTTAACAGTCAGCTATAGCATGCATATCTTGAAAATGATAATATTTATATTAGTAATCATGATAACTTAGTGGCATTTATTTATTTTTATATTTCTCCAAGATTATTTTTATGACAACTTATTGGCGAAGCAACGTCTTTAATCTCATTAAATCCATGCAGTGTACATATATGGACTGAGAATTAAAAAGTTGGGATGGATGGACCATTTTGCAGATCTGGTAGAGTAAAGAAGGAGACCACCCAAATGACTCTTAGCTTGCCCATAAATGGTTGTTGGTCAAATTCTTGAGCTCAAGGCAGGTGTTAAAAGAATACTGGATTTAGAATGGTATTTGGCTTTGAAGGCGCACCTGATCACATCGCAGAGAAAAAGGGTTGCTGGAAATAGATAGTCTCCAGGTGACCACTGCACATGCATGGAAATCATCCATTCTGTCTCGTCCTCCTATCTTTTAATATATTTTCTCGGACTTCTACATTTTTCTCTCCAACCAAACGCCTTTTTCCTTGTTGACTTTCCTTCTCACGTGCATGGATTTGACATGGCATCACAAGCACAGCAACTTCGAGCTTTTTAAGTCTCTCTTTCGTTACCAGTGGTACACGATTGTTGCATTGATATGAATCTTTGCCATCTTTTCAAACTGGTTAATTTTTAAAAATGCTTTAATGATTACTCACCTTTTTCTGTCCTCTCTGTTGCCTAATGGATTTTCTCGGCTAACAGAACGATAATCTTTTTGCTTTTTTAATTAACACCAAGCCAATCAAAGTCGCGGGATGCATTTTAACGTTCTTAATTAGTTTCATGAAGTACCATTTGGTTTCCCACGTTTCTGACATTAATTAATTCTGTTGTATTATTTATAAGGTTTCAAATTATAAATTGTAACTACAATTAAATCAATAATGTCATAATTACAATGCATATTATAATCATAACTATCATCATCATCATCATCATCATCATTATTATTATTATTATTATGATTAATTAAAAAATCTTGAACTTTAAAAAATAACAATTAAACACCCGAATTTTTAATTTTTCACAAATAATGTAGCTTAACGTTAGTCTTTTCATTAACGTCAGTCTTTTCATTAACCTCACTGACCAGTTAACATATTTACCATGTGGATGAAAAATAAAATTTAATTTCTACATCAAGACATTATAAAATAAATAAATATATTTAAATTTAATTAATTTACCATAATCTATAATATATAAAATTATCAAAGAATTAGGGGGCAGTTAGTTCACAAGGAGAATGACAATAGTAATGAGAATTAATATAGTCAGGAATGAAAAAAATATATTCATTATAATTATGATAGTTAGTTTAGAGGAATGAATAATTACTATTACCATTAACAATGGTTAATTTGTTAAAAATATTGAGAAATAAAAATTTGTTAAATTTTTGTTATACATCAAATTTAATATATGTTAATTAATTAAATTTAATTGCTAAAAATAGAAAATAAATAAATAAATAATTATATTGTAATTAGTATATTTTGATAAATTATATTTAATTAAAAAAGAAAAATAGTATGTCACAGACGTGAAAAAGCTTGTCACGCCGATGACAATTGCACCAAACCTAAGAATGAAGTTCATTCCTCTCATATATAAGAAATATGGACGATTCTCTAAAAGTAATATATGTCTTATAATCATAATATAAAACCAACCACCTGTATTCATTCCTTGTCCGTTGATTCATTCTCAAACCTATGAATCAAGCATCCCCTTAATGTATAACAAACCTCAGGGTTATCCTCACTTCTTCCCTCACCTTTTATTTGTAAATTTTTTAACATTTTAGTATCTTTGCTTTCGTCGTTAACTACTTATTACCATCTCTTTTTATACTATATAATCGATCTCTTTTTTTTTCTCTTTCTTTTTTCTTGTTAATATTATCTTTGTTCATAAATTAAAGGAAAAGAAGAGAAGGTAGAGAGAGAGAGAGAGAGGAAAATGCAGAGAAGGCAGATAGAGAGAGAAATTCTGGAGAGATTCCAAGGTAATTTACATCAATCACTATAAGAAAATATAGTAAATAGGGACGGAATTTCTGGGACGAAAGTGATTCTGTCTGGAATCACCGACGGAGAAGATACATCGTTGGAAAATGAGGACAGAAAGGCAATGTTTACCGACAGTGTATATTCCGTCGGTGAGACTCGTATGAAGTCATTTTAAAATGTAACGAAAACGACGTCGTTTTGAATTAAACCAAAACGACGCCGTTTTGGTTAACATTTTAAGCCAGCGAAATGTTCCTCCCTCCCATTCTCCCCCGCATTTGCTCTTCTTCTCCTTCACCGTTGGTTGGAATTGTGCTGTTGCCACCTGTTGTCGCCGTCGCTGCCACCGTCTGCTCTAGCTATCGTCGTCGACTTGAAGGTCGCCGGCGTCCCCTGCTCCAGTGGTAACATTCGAAGGTATGCAACAAAACTCTTCCTCTCCCGTGTTAGACAATCGGTGGAGTTGATTAGAGATTAAGTGGATTTTGTTGTTTGATTAAAAATGACGTTGGTGAGTGTTATTGAATGGGTTTGTGTTTGTTGTAGATTAAAGGGAAGAATGTGGGAAATTTTTTTGAATTAGGGATGATAAAATGTGTGCATACCATGTGTTTGACAAAATGCCAATAGGTGTTTTTGTTGAATTGTTGTTGAAGTTTAAGTAATATTTGGTATTGTTTTGCATGAAGTTTAGAATGTATTATTGTTGTTGTTGATTTTGATTAATTAGTTTCATATTTGTGTAAAAATATAGGACTTAAATTGATTTGTTATGGTTAT
>JANZLX010000213.1:5997004-6030458 GCA_025531955.1 Erythroxylum orinocense | reverse complement strand
CACCCCATTCTCCCTCCTCAGGTGCAAACTCAAGTTGAGAGCCGAACCTTGCAAGGCATCGGGCATAACTCCAAGAAATCTAGAAACTTTTGTATTAAGTTAGTAACTAGCTTTGTAATGGTTTTGTAAGCTTATTGATCATTGAGCATCTCATCTTTTGTGTTTTGGACTTGATCTTTGATGAATGTGCCAGTATGTATTCAAAGCTATGCATGAACCTTGATGTTTTGAAAGGAATTTGAGAGCTGCAGTACTCTCTTTTCATGTGCTGGTAGTGATTTGTGCTTTGTGTATGGATTGGGAAAGAGCTCGTGTATGAGTCTTGTAATGGTTGAGTTGCTGTTGGGTTTGAGTCTTGGGA
Organism: Erythroxylum orinocense; assembly: GCA_025531955.1. NCBI lineage: Eukaryota > Viridiplantae > Streptophyta > Magnoliopsida > Malpighiales > Erythroxylaceae > Erythroxylum > Erythroxylum orinocense. The sequence goes on along the minus strand of JANZLX010000213.1, from coordinate 6,030,097 downwards.
GAGCTCTCTGGAATGTTTGCTAAGGTTTATGAGCTGTTTTTGATGTGTCAAAGTGGTAGGTATAGTCGTTGGTGAAGTGCAGGTGCTGTCAAAATTGACAGATTTCCAGCAGAAGTTTTGGGTTCACTTTAGACCCTTATAGAGATGGATTTTAGGTCGGTGGTCTTCACGAATATTGTACAGCTCTCCTTTCTTTATGAAATGGGCACAAATTTTGCCTTATTTGGAGCTCGGAGTCAAAAGTTATGAAGATTTGAAGTTTTAATGTCGATCTGATAAGTAGGTCGGGTCGCTGGGCGAGGCGACCAGGCACTTCGCATGGGCAAGTCGCTCAGGCGCTTGGCCTGCGAGCGCCCTTGCGCGCTTGAAGCTCGCTAGTTGGGGTCGGCTTATGGCTGACCGACCCCTCTTCCTTCTTTTGGACCACAACTTTTTGTGTAAACCTCCGAATGACCTAATTTTCAAAGCGTTGGTTTTCTAAAAGATTTCTCTATATGTCCACACTGGTATTATCAATATTGCTTTTAAATTTAAAAAGGTGGTTTGAAATAAAGTAGGACCGATCGCCAATTTTAGCCGCGAAAGTTTTCACATTTCGTCATGAAGTCGGTAGAGGGTCGGTTTTCGTTGTTTCTTTGAGATAGTATTTTTTCCATAACTTCTTCATTTCTAACTCAATTTGTGATCGATACGTGTTCGGTTTTGGATCCTCTATGTTTTGTGGGTCCGAATGTTGGGCTTCGGAGACGGGGTCCAACACTATATTCGTTTGATCTTAAAATAGAAACTCACTATTCTCCTTACTAATGTGGATGATGTTATTATAAAAATAAATAACCTACAAGATATTAAAGACACCAAATTGTTCTTAAAAAGCCAATTCAAGTTGAAACTTGGTACAATTGAAGTGTTTTCTGGGTTTAGAGGTGACAACATCCAATAAAGGAATTGCATTATCACAATAAAAATATTCACTTAAAATCCTTAAAGATATGCAAAACTAGCCTAATTTCCTATGAAACAAAACCTGTCACGTAGTAAATATGGGGGTCATTACATTGATGATCCATTTTCATATAAAAGACTTGTAAGGTGGTTAATTTATTTAACTAAGTGCATATTTTGAGTCAATTCATGGACAAGTCACGAGTCTCACAATTGGAAATAGCCTATCAAGTCCGATAAAATGTGAACAAAAGTCAGGATAAGGAATATTGTTTCTTTTAGTAAGTTCAATTTAACTAAATGCATTTGTGATGCTACTTGGGTTTGGTGTTGTAACTGTCAGTTACTGGATATTATATATTTTTGGTAATTTATTAGTTCTTTGGAAGGCCAAGAAATAAATAACAATATTATGGTTTTATGCAATAGTTAAATTATTAATGCCCATCACCTCTTGTGAAGTTATATGATTGAAAACAATTTAAGAGGATTTGGGCATTACACCTTCACATCTCATAAACCTATATTGTGATAATCAAACTATGTTCCTCATTGCTTCAAACACAGTTTACTACGAATTCATAAAGTATATAGAGAATGACTGCCATCTTATTCGAAGATATTTTTAATAAGAAATGATTAAAATGGCTCATGTACCCACATTAAATCAGCTAACTACCATTTTCATAAAGCCATTAATTTCTCAACATTTCTCCACTCTACTAAATAAGTTAGGAATTATCAATATACATTCCAAACTTGAGGGGAAGAGTTAAGGAATTGTACGCCTAATTCTTTCTAAAGATAGATGGTTAATTCTAGGATGGGTGACCTACTGGGAAGGCTTTGGAAAAAGCAAAACCGTGAGGGCTTGGTTGGGCCAAGGTCCAAAGCGGACAATATCTGTAAGCGGGTGATCTGGGATGTTACATTCTTAGTCTATAATCTTATTCATTTCACTACATCTTTGCTAATAATTTTCTTGTAGCTTCTACTGTCAACAATTAAATCAAATAATATATTTCTAATAATACAATGTGCCCAAAACAACAGATGTTGCCGCTGGGTCTTATCTTCTTGTTTTAGAGTCAGTAACAACTTCTTAATTACATAATTCTCCCGCTCTTCAATTTCTTCCTCTTAGTTCTTATATTCTTCATCATCCCTATCTAGTCCATAGATAATAGCATCATCATTTTCCTTGTGCTCCACAATATTTACTTTTTTTACTGGGGACACTAGTTTGACAAATGTCTTAATTTCACACCGATAATAAAATTTAAGTCAAGGCTTGGTATAATGATTCTTCTCCTTAAAAGCTTCCTTGTTTTCATCCACCTTTGCTTATAGACAACTTTCTCTTCTTGTAAATGATTCTCATATGGAGGAGGTTCTAGCAGAGTCTTCATCATTTCTATGGAAACTCCTAAAGCTTCTCCCATATAACTTTTGCAAGGAGTTTCAATTATGCCTTTCTTATGAGCCAAAAATTTTGCCATCAATCCTAAACTCTGAGAGCCTTTACAAAAGATTGAATTAGTAATATCCCGATCTTGTCCCACAAGGCGTACCTTAAACCATATAAGAGTCTTCCCAGATCATTATATCGAGATAACCTCATAAATTTCATAATGTAGTCTTGCATAGACTAAAAACTTTATCAACACCACTGTAATTGTTATAACAGAATTTGTTAATAATTAAATAATAAAAATTTTATACATTTATTTAATTTTATCTGCATCCAAGATCAAACTGAACCTTCCTATCATACCTTCTCTTTTCTTTGTTCTTCTGCCACCAAATAGAGGTGGTCCCCTTTAACCTGCAAGTCATTAGCTTTACCTTTGTCTCTTTTAGGATCTTATGATAATCAAGTTACCTTTTAATAGCTATGATCCAATCAAGAACTCCTTTAGTATTAAAATATACATTAAAGACAGGAATATCTACCTGAAACCTGAAATTGTCGTCAAGATCTCTTTAGTTTTGGGGTCCGTCATAAAGAACTCCTCGTCTAACTTTGGTTCACTGTTATAGTTAGGCGACTTCCAACCTCATACAAGAATGGGTCTCTAGATAGGGCACCTTAAGGATCGCTTTCATAATACGATCTCTATCATCATCTATATCCCTGTTAGCAAAAGAGTTAAGGGCATCGAGATACTATAAGATCTTCTTAAAGCACGCTTCCAAATAATCCTCCAACCGTTGGATAATTCGATGCTCTATCTCTTGTAATACTTCCTTTTGGTTATCTAACCTATGGTTATCTATAATGCAATTTGTGTTTCTATTTTTGTTGTTACCCATAGAGGTAGTGATTCAACCCACTCTAATACCACCTGATTCGAATAAAAATGAGAAGAACTAAACAACATGTTTAATTTGAAGAAATTTAAGAATCCACTCAAGAAAGCTTAAAGCCAACTGAATATAAGATCATTATTGATCAGATTTATAATAAAATGTTTAAGAGGCCTATTTATAGGCTTGAGAAAGTAATCCTAATCCTAAAAAAATAGGAAACTAAGAATAGGAAACTTATAGAAATAGATAACCAAAATAGGTAGGATTTATGGAAATAGGAAACTTTATAGAAATAAGAAACTTATAAGACATTCCACATCAAGTTATAAAAGGCTATAACTAAGTTAAAGACTTAGACTACCACTGGGACTTTTGCTCCTATTGCTAAACTTGTAACAGTTTGACTTATTCTTACTGTGGATTTAACACAATGCTAACATTTTCACTAACTTAATGTTAATAATGCCTTTTTGCATGGACAACTTGATCAAGATATATATATATGACTATACCACTTGGTTTCAAATGAAAGGAGGAGAGTCATGTATGCAAGCCCCACAAGTCATTATATGACCTTAAGCAAACTTCGCATCAATGGTTTATTAAACTATCTTTTACCCTCAAGAGAGCTAACTTTAAACAATCCAAAGTCAGATTATTCTCTGTTTGTCCGATCTCAAAATGATAAACTTTCTATTCTCTTCATTTATGTGGATGATGTTATCTTAGTAGGAAATGATCTATAGATATTAAACACACCAAATTATTCTCCTATGGAGCAAAACTTGTCACTTAGCAAATATGAGGATAATTACATTGTTGATCCATCTTCATATAGAAAACTTATTGGGTGGTGTTCAGAGTCAATTCATGGACAAGTCGCAAGTCCCACATTTGGAAGCAAACCACTAGGTCCTATAATAAATGAAACAAATTTCAGGATAAGTAATATTCTTTCTTTCAACAAGTTCAATTAACTAAATGCATTTTGTGATGCTAATTAGGCTAGGTGTCACAACACTCGGTGGTCAATTACTAGATATTGTATATTTCTTGGTGGTTTATTATTTTCTTAGAAGGATAAGAAATAAAAATAGTATCGTAGTCTAGTGCAGAAGCTGAATATCGATTAATGATCAACAATTATTGTGAAGCTATATGGTTGAAAACAATTTTAGAAGATTTGGGCATTTTACATTCACATCTTATAAAACCTATATTGTGAGAATCAAGCTATGCTCCACATTGCTTCAAATAGATCTACTATGAACATACAAAATATATAGGGATTGTTGTCATCTTATATGATAAAAGGTTTAATAAGAAATTATCAAAATGGTTCATATACCCACATTAAATCAACCAACTAACATTTTCATAAAGTCATTAAGTTCTCAAATTTTCTCAACTCTACTTCGCAAGTTAAAAATTATCAATATACATTATAAACTTGAGGAGAAGTGTTAAAACATTCTATAACCAAATCTTTCTAAATATAGATGGTTAATTTTCACTAGCCTTATTGATTTACTTTCTTATTTGTACCATCATTCGTATTATGATAGTAGTGTAAATAAGAATTTATATTGTATACTCTTTAATTCGGGAGCTTAACCGGTCAAATGTACACTGTAATTATAGTCTAAGTTTCAAAGCGTAACAATTCCCTCAATCAATTGATTCAATTTGCAATCTTAGTAATGAATGATCTTACTAAAGCATGATACTAATATTATGCATGTGATTAATAAAATATACTTGGTCACTGACTTGTACTATAAACAGATAGGAGAAATAACATTTAATTGTTCTTCCTTCTTAAAAAGAAAACAAGTTCCGTATCAAAAGTTTCTTTTTTGCCTTGAAGATCATTTCTGGTTGCCTCCAAATTGGTTAATCTGCCCTAAATGAACAGACAGAGAAATAGCTCATAGTTCGCAAAGACCACGGCCTATAATTTAAGCCCATTATAATTGCCTAAAAGTTTCCATAACCTCTTGGGCTCATACTCTTAAAAGAAGCCTAAAAGCTCATCTCTAACATACTATCCTTAAACCCGCAAAATCACACAACATAAAAACCCTTTGATCAGCACTAGGCCACGATTTTCGCTACCCAATATCGTCATGGGCAGGTGGTGGCGAGGCCTGAGAACGGCGGTTCGGTCCCAACTATCACAACCGCCGTCCTCATTACAATCAACCGCTCATCAATACCATACGATTCAAGCTATCCCACGAGAGTGCTCAGGGAGTAGAGTCTCATCTCGAGAGAGGGCACAAGGTAGAATTCCGGCGGTGGTTTTTCACCAGAGCCTCCTCGAAAAGGAACCAGATTCTCGCTCCGGTATCATCTCGAGAAAACGCCTTCTGACCACTGAAAGAAAACAGATTCATTCCATTCTTAAATCTGTTAAAGTTCCGTTCTTTTGCTCCACAACCTTTGCTCTTCAGATCCGTGCCGGTTCTGGGTCGTCGGTGGTTCTTGAATCCGGAAAAGTCTTACCCATTAAGGTAAATCGTTTGTAATGTTCGTTTTTGTAATCAAATTAGTTGCTTGTTGAGGGAATTTTGTTGATTTTGTGGTTTTTGGATTTGTGTTATAGGTACATAGGGATGAGGAGAGCGGGAAGGTACTGAACTTGGTGTTTGTTTGGGCTGAAGATGAAACAGAGCTGAAAGTGGACGTGCCTGTTATTTTCAGAGGAGAAGAGGATTGTCCTGGCCTCAAGAAAGGTGATTTACACGCTTTTCGTACCATGGTTTAACATGTGTCTGCTAGTGGTTGGTGCTCAAAGTCATAATGGGAGAATTATAGAACCCTAGATCGATAAAACAGTACTGGAACTTTGGAGCTTTGATATTGTGGATATTGACACGAGGAATAAGAGGCAGATTTTAGACGAGGAGAGAGGATGAAGAAAAAGGGAAATGAACTTTACACAAGCCAATTGACTGCCTTGAGAGTCACAAGCTTGCAAATAACTAATTAGAAATCTAGATATAAGGACAAGGATAGATCTCATAAAAGGGTTGTGAACTGAGACCTAGTAGAGCCAATTGTAAATTTCTTGGGAAACAGGTAATATCAAAATTATACCCTTAATATGGCTAAGGAACCATCAATGTGATCACAACATGAAAAGAAATCACCATCATCTTAATAATGGCTTCCTAATTTGGTTTCTATTCTAACCATACCACCATGCAGCATTTACAGTTTCCTTCTAAATAGAACTCAAGCTTTTCATGTTTGGGTGTTTGTACGGGTATTGTTGCAGTGTGTGGTTCTCTCTAGTAGGAAGAACTTGTGATTTTCAATCCAATAATTGGGAATTTTTGAAACATAAGCCATTATGATGCCCAATTCACGGTATGGAAGTATCGTATAGTGTAACTTCTATGTGAAGTGGGCTGCTTGTCTTTCCAGTACATTGTTTGTGGAATTGCCTTCAATGAACAGTTAGCAAATTATTGAAGAAAATTAGAACATTTTCTTGTTGGATTATTCTTCGTGTTGCATATGTTTATAGGTTAAGTGGGAGGGTTTTTTTAACTTATATTTAAATTGCTGAAATTGTCATTGAAGCTGAACCCAACTGTATTTGTTATTTCCTTATGTTAAATTCATAATCAATTTCATTATGAAACAGGAGGGCATTTGAACAAGATTAGAACATCTCTTAAATTTCTCTGTCCTGCTGAAAAAATTCCCCCAAAGATTGAGGTGGACGTGAGCAATCTGGATGTTGGAGACAGAGTATTTCTTCATGACGTCGAGGTTGATTCATCATTGAAACTTCTGACTAAAATTGATAACCATCCGTTGTGTAAGATTGTTCCCACAAATTTGGGGACCTCAGAGCCTATGGTGGTATAGACATTGGATTGTATGTGGAAATTCTTTGTGGTTTTGATCAATCTAACTGAAGAGGAGAAGCACTTAAAGAATAAATCTGCTGCTTTACCAATTATTGTGGTTTTTATATGGTGCTTTGAGATGCAACAAATTGATTAGGACATGGATATATCTAAAGTGACTGGACATTGGACGCATGTTGCTCGATGGTTTTGGCCTATCAGATTCTGATAGGCCGTTGTAATGGAAGAAATATCTTGCTATTAAAATGATCAGTCCATAATTATTAAATATGCGCAGTTATGCATGGATCTTCACCAGCAGTGTTATTCGTTTTTCCTTCCACGAGTGGATCGTTTTGGAGAAACTTATAATAAATTGTGGTTCTGTTGTGAAATCTTTTCCTATCTCTTATCGGCTTTTAATTCTGAGGTTATACCTTATTTCGAATGTAGGATTTTAAACCTGTAAATACCAAGTGGTATTGTGCTGTATTGGCAAATAGTTAGCCAGTCAAATGCTCGGAAGGAAACATTCAAGTAATGGAACCTACCTGTAATCGCGCAGAGAAGTTATGGCTTCAAGTATCTCATGTAGTCAAGTCTGACGTCTAGCCAGCTTCTGAAGAGGTGAAACACAATGCTTGAAACATCATGCTGGCTGGCTTCTAGAACAACATCATGCCTGCCCGTTGCTGTTACTGTTTTGTCTTCGCCCCTCTTACTTGTATAGTCTTAATCAGTTATTTCAAAGAAGTTGACAATGGATGTGGATATCAATACTCTCCTGGGAAAACCCTACCAAACTTGCGATTTGAGGTGATCGATTGAGTTGTAAATTACTTTTCAAGAGTGTCTGGAATTAGTGGACTATAAATATGGAAAACCTTTGTGTTTGTCAAGGGTTTCCTTGGTTGAACCTTGATCAAGTCAATGAATCTTAAAATCGTTGAACCTAAGGCCAAATTAAAGACGGAGCTTTTAATTTAAGCTCACTGTTCTTCTGACATAGACTTCCACATGCATCTTCCAACGAGTATGATTATAGTTTATAGAGACTTTCTAATCATGCAGACATTATCCTTCCTTCAAAAGCTTAAGCTAATTTATAAATATGGTTGAGAAATGCAGTTCTGTATTACTTGTACTGTTAAAAAGAACTACACGCTTATGCTGATCCTGATATTCCTAAGGTGGGGCGTACTTCACCATAGACGTAACCTTTGGGGTTGGACTTTCGTTTTCCCCTGCAGCCATGCACGACAAGTTCTTGGTAAAGGCAAGTGACTTTGTCGTCCCACAATATCAACAGTGAAGGCGTACGCGGAGGGGTCGCTTTGCAATGTGTCCCCAGTTCTTAATTTTTGCCTTACCAACTCATTCAAAAAGAGAATTTAAATATTTGATTAATTAATATAATAATAAATTTCACAAAAACTCCATTTTAGATACCAAATTAATTTGATCTAAAATATTTTATAAGAACAGTTTATGCTTAATTTACTATGGGTCTTTAATTTTTGTTCTTTGTTCAAAATAACAGCATTGGCTTGCCTTGCCCCACCGTTAAACTTGTGTTGAATAAGAATTTGCTGGTAATATTCTATTACAATCATATCGTTTGACTGCCTGGAAAGAAACCAGTTACATTTCATGTTTTGGAGTTTTTTTGCTTTTCCAAAAGGTCGCAATGATGTTACCTATAGTCATTAGTCCTCAAGGCCAAGTCAATCCTCGAAGCTCGTGCCCTTCTTTATATCCAATTGGGGTAGGTGGGTTTGGGGTTAAGCACTTCATCTCCTTTTAAACATCTATTAAAGAGTTATTAATAAGGGTTTAGTATCCAAATATTATTTATTATATTTTATGTGGACACTATAGGGAGTATTTATTTATTCTATTGAGTTGTGCTTGTACTTTATTCTTTTTTTGACTTCCTCAAAGTATAAGTTGAACCTTTACTGTTCATTTTTTCCAAGTTCAACCCCTTCTTATTTTTGTTTGAATAAGACTACACGGGTCTCATTCTTGACTTATTCTTATCTTATTTCATTTTTTTAACACGTAAAATCACTTTACTTGGAACTTCTGAAAAACGTCCTGTTATCAGCATAATTTTACCCAAAAATGTAGAGAACTTTGGAGCTCCATGCACCTCTCTCTGCTTACATCATTCAAAATGAATCTATCGCAGTTGATTGCATTTGAAAAAGGTTCTTATTCCCCAGAATGATGTGGCAATGCACTACGTATATTTGTTGTTTCTCTTCAGTCAATTCGTATTATTTATTTATTTTTACAACTGAGAGAAAACTAAAACTATCTCGTAAAAAAATGCCACAGATGTCAACTCATACAATTAAGTAGAGAATTGTATAAGACAAGTAGAAGTGCTTACATGGTTTCAACTCTTCACTTAAGGCTCTTCTTTACAAGACATCTTGAGTTCAAGTCACGCAAGAAGAGGCATGAGAAATTTTCCCTATTAATGATCTTCTAGCTTCCTAGGCAAAGCTCTTTGATCGGATCAATTACGAACGTCTCGCTTCCAACGGCAGTGTGAGAGTTAGAGTTACTCGGAAACCTGAGAGCTAATAGGAACCTGATGCTAATCAATTCGAAACAAATATCCCTTAACCAACGACCAAATGAATCACACAACAATCCTCACCACTAGTCAGCCCAAGATTAATAATAGAACTGCTACCACAATTCAACTTCACCCAATCAGGTGGTGGTACAGTCCAACCAATCCAACGCCTCACACCTTCAAGCTTCGATATTGAAAGAGAAGTCAATGACACATCCATTACAACTTCAAAATTGCTAAGGAAAGAAACTTCTTTTGAAAGATCAATAAGTTCCGAGTCTTCCACAACCACCAAACACTTGTCAGAAACCAATGTGCCTAGGCAAAACCAAAAAGACCCACGGCATGAGCACACAAATTCAAAGCTAGCCAATCAACCAAATTCGCCGTCGTAAAAAAATTAATAGGAACATTCCAATGCTGCCACCATGCAATCGCACGACTACAATCACACAACAAATGTAAAGGAGACTCAGCATATAAAGAGCACACTCCACACAAATTAGAAGTAGACAAATTTTGTGAGAACCTCACAGAATTTATTAAAGATATGAGTGCCCAAGTAATCACAAGAAATGTTTCAATTTCGATGGACCAACCACCTTCCACAATCAAGAAAAAACAGACGAAATAGGAACATTAGATACCTTTTCCGAAAGAAGTGCTTTATAAGCTGCTCGAACAGAATATGCGTCATTCGGAGAAAAAATTCAAGACATATTATCCTACAACGAAGTAAACAAAGGCAAAGGAATTGCTAGAATAACCTCGCTAAAATAATCTAGAATTGCATAACATAAGCCTGAAAAATCTCAAGAATCATCATTAATTATATGTGTTATCCGAAAATGTTCTTCTCCTATTGTCAAACCATTCATATGATCCACCAAAGGACCCCCCGAGCACCAATTATCAAACCAAAGACTAATCTGAGAACCATCTCCAACCTTCCAAACCGAAAGAGAAAACAACAAATCAAAACTTTTAACTACCCCCTTCTATAAACTGAAATCCAAACCCTTAGCAAAAAAAAAAGACCTATATCATTTCAATATGTACAATGTAGCACCTCCATCCACGAAGCAAAATCATTTAAAAATAACTTCCTTCCCAACTTAGTCAACAACGCAATTCATATTATTGTTTTGTACTTCAATCGGGATATTTATTCTATTCTTAGTTACAACTTCCAATCAAGTAATTAACATATACATTTTAATTAAAATAGTAAATTTTACATACATTTGTTAGTTGTTAAGTTTTGTTTAGTCATTGGAAGAAAACGGAAATTCTTTTTACTAAATTAATTGCAAAAATCTGATATATTACTAAAAGAGTAAGAAATACTAACACTAAAATAGATTTATAACGGAAATTCGAAAAAAACAGTTCGCAACCGAATTCAGACACACTTCCTTTCATTTCTCTCTCTCTCTCCCTCTCTCTATCCGTCGGCTTGTCGTTGTTCCTCTGAGTTAGAGAGAGAAAGGGGTTAGAGCTATAGAAAGAGAAAGCCGTTGACTTTTAGTTTTCATTTTGGGAACAACCACCTTGACGTCGTAATTACCGACGCAAGATGTCCATCTGTAAACCGCGTGCGCACTAGCCTCCGGCAACCGGCCACTTCCACCTCCACCGCCGAGTACCGACACTTATGTTTTCCCCTCCTCCTCCGCCACTAGCCCCTCCTCCAGCTCCACGTGGGTTTCTCATTTCTGGTAGGACTAGGATGTTCTCTATGTTTTAACCATAAAGAAGCAGAGACTACATTGATAACACTAATTCTGTAGATGCGAAAAAATATGGTCTTTGTATGCAATTCACGCCATGCGTTGGCTTCATAACATCACCTTTTCGTCGACTTCTTCTTCTTCTTATTCTCCTTCTTCTACTTCGTCCCCTAATAGACCATTGACTTCATCTTCTTCCTACTCCTCTTCTTCCACCGCCGCTGTTGTACCTGCCGATGCTACGTCGCCGACGAAGAAACTTACCAATCGTAAGAAAGGCAATATTGGAGGTGTGAGTTTTGGTGGCGGCGCTAAGCTCACGCGTCAGAGGAAGCTGAGACATTTGACCGACCAGGATGTGGCCGGTCCCAGATTGTCCGCCGACTCGGCGGATATGGCACTGATGTCACGCTGTGTGAGTAGCTCCGCCCTGCCGGGTTCATTGAAAACGTCTACTTCGGTCCCTCTGCCGCTTCCTCTTCCGCTTCCGTTGCCTTTGCCGGAGAATTCGGTCTTGGGGGATGGTGATTCTCGGCTGCCATCTCCTATAGACGTAGATCGAGAAAGAGATAGAGCTGATGGTGCAGGAGAGGTTGTCTCTCCTACAATTTCTCCGACCTCAAGGTATGCACTTTTTCTTGTATCAATCTTATTGAAATAATCTAATTTTGTGTTGATTTGTAGAATTATGCCTCAAATATGTCGGAAAAAATTATAAGATACTTCCAAATATAAGTGATCCATAGTTCTGCTAAGGAAAGCATTGATTTCTGTGATGGGAATCACTCAAATGCTATCGTGCAAAACATTGATTGCAACCCTAAATTGCGGGTAATAGGGACACATTCTCTTCCCCAATACATGAAGATAATGTTCCGTGGGTGAATTGAGCTTCCTTGATTCTTTACTTTTACTAAAAAACATATTGTATGGCAGTGGATTTGGTGGCAGGGACGTGAGGAGGACGGTAGACCATCTAGAGACAAAGCCGAATAAGATGGTGCTTCCAGAGCTCAGTACTCTGGATTGTTCTTATGAAAATATGAGACTTAATATTCCTAGAAGTGCTCCAAATAGCCCATTTGCGAGTCCTGTAAGGAGTCCGCAACGAATGTCTAATGTCCCTGAGTTGCGTCCTTTCTACCTGATGCCTAAAGCAAGTCAGGGCTGCTCTGCAACGGAGATGCCGGCATTAGACATGCCAGCGCTTCCTCCTCCAGGTGGACATTTTGAATATGGTGCTTATAGTAATGAGAGTTCCCCTCTTCATAGTCCACAAAATAGGAGTCCCCGCTGGAACCCCAGAAGTCCCACTAGACCTGGTTCACCTTTGAACACCAAGTTGTCAGCTGAAGCTTCGACTGCACGACGTGAAACCACTGTAAATCTTGAGGTCCACCCGTTGCCTCTTCCTCCGGGAGCAACTGCGCACTCAACAGGAGCAGCTGTGTACTCATCGGGAGCAGCTTTGCAGCCGTTATCAACTGTCATTCCCCAAGTTATAGCTAGACAACCAGAGTCTACTCCCTTGAAAGGTCAATGGCAGAAAGGGAAGCTTATTGGACGTGGGACTTTTGGAAGTGTATATGTTGCCAGTAACAGGTACATACTCTTTTAACATCTTATGCTAAGTTCCTTTTGCTCCAAAAACTATATTTATATCACTTTCCTGGCAGGGAAACTGGGGCTCTATGTGCGATGAAGGAAGTTGAGATATGTCCAGATGACCCAAAATCTGCAGAGTCCATTAAACAATTACAGCAGGTTCTTCACCACAATTTTTTTGTCCGTTCTTAACCCATTGAAGTGAAGATGTTGTTGCACAACGTCTATAGCAAAATTGCATTCCTCATAGTTTTTAAATTCACGGACATTGTTAGATTGTTATCTCTAGTTTCTATTCTAACTTCTTTCATTTGTTTCAGGAAATTAAACTTCTTAGCCATCTGAAGCATCCAAACATCGTCCAGTATTATGGTAGTGAAATAGTAAGTAATATTCCAGTGTTACCTAGTGGTTTTTGTGTTTTTCTCTTAAACCATGTTTGACTTCAAGAACTTGATTGATTATAATCCCTGTCAATGTGTAGGTGGGAGATCACTTTTATATATATCTAGAGTATGTTCATCCTGGTTCAATCAATAGATACGTGCGCGAACATTGTGGAGCCATTACAGAAAGTGTTGTCCGTTCTTTTACTCGTCATATTCTCTCCGGTTTAGCTTTCCTGCATAGCAAAAAAACAATACATAGGTAAAATAATATGTGTGCTTTAATAGCTTGATGATGATCTCGGCATATACTTTGACAGTCTCTTGGGGTAGAGCCTGTAAACACTGTTAAATGTCTGTGACCTAACACTAACTTGGTTCCTTGGTGATGTAGGGACATAAAGGGTGCAAATTTGCTTGTTGATGCATCTGGAGTTGTGAAGCTAGCTGACTTTGGGATGGCGAAGCATGTGAGTACTGTTTTTTTTTTTTTTTTTAACTTGTAAGAGCCACTGAATCATGCATATAACCATGTATCTTTGGACCCAAAGCTGAAGTAATATTTGTTACACAGAATGTTTGTTATATCTCTATGTAGCTGTTGTGTTCTTGATGTTTTGTAAGTAATAGACAATCTGTCTCAAGTTGTATCTTTGATTTCTTTTAGTAGGAATTTTGGGGGAGAGAGAGGTTGAGTCTACAAGTTTTAATATGTCTTATGTGCTTTGTCATCATGAGAAACATTATTCGTTTCTAATGGTTTCTTTCACTGCACATGATCAACTAGAACTCTAGTGATCGATTTGAAAATATTGGAACCTTAAATTAGCCAAAAATGTGATTGCTCTGTACTTCATCAATTTTTATTGCAATGGTAATAAGCACAACTTGTGTAGATGGAATTAGCATGATGGTTTTACAGAATCACATGCATAGTTACTTCATCTGGTTTATTCATGATCAATTCGCTGATTCTTGCAATGGGCTAATGATGCATGAAATTTGTTTCCTATGCAGCTCAGTGGACATGCTGCTGAACTTTCTTTAAAAGGAAGTCCATATTGGATGGCTCCAGAGGTACCTTATCACAGGAACATTGATTTTGATGTTTTAGATCTTATAGTTCTGTCACGATATTCTGTTCTATTTCTGTTTTTGCAGCTCATGCAAGCTGTTATGCAGAAAGAGACCAACTCTGACCTTGCACTTGCAGTAGATATTTGGAGTTTGGGTTGTACAATTATTGAAATGTTCACTGGGAAACCTCCATGGAGTGAGTATGAGGGGGTAAGTTCCATGCTATCACTGATTTGCTTTCTTAATCAAAACTCAGTTTTTTTTCTCTCCAAATTGCAGGCAAGTATCTGGTGAATTTGACTCAGAGAAAGATAATGACTTTTTTTTTTAATGACCCCAAATTCTGGAAAACTAGTTTCAGTGATCATAGGAATTACAACAACACGAGTACATCTATGTTAACCTTATTGCCTGAACATGAACATGATATTGTTTCTGCTCTTTGGTTTTTCCTTTTAACATTTTGTGGCTATGCTTGGTGTCCAGGATTCTTGGTTCTATTCTCCTTATAATTTGAAGTTGTGAGTTCCTTTCTGTGGTAGAACATGTGTGGATGAGGTCTTCACGATACAATAGTAAATGAGATGATATAAATTAGCACTAACAGATGAACGCCGCACCATCCATTTGTATGATCTCATTGTCCCTGTTTACAATCATATTGATTCTTCACCTCATCCCACTGGCCTGGTCACGGCATCTCCTTTCTCCCTTATTTTTGGCTTCTAACCAAGTAAAGGGACATTATTATCTATGCCAAAGGCTGAACTTTGAAATTGCTACCTGTTAAGCTCTGTAATGTCTGCATGATACCCTTGGTATTCGTCAAGGAGTATCATTCCCCAGCAGGGTCACGGCATAGTTTTGTGATATGATGAGTATGTTGATTTTATTACTAGAATTTTCCGCACTTGTATCCTCTGCATTTGGCGAATCCAAGTATATGAGTTTTGTTTGATTAACTATGTAGTACTGGAGTAGTTTTTGTGTGCAAGAGCTATATGGCCTTCTACCCTATAGTTGGATCTTATTATTGTTTCACCATGCAGGCCGCAGCAATGTTTAAAGTCATGAGAGATACTCCACCTATACCTGAAACATTGTCGCCTGAGGGAAAGGATTTTCTGCGTTGTTGCTTTGTTAGAAATCCGGCAGAGAGGCCGACTGCTTGCAAGTTACTAGAACATTGGTGGTTGAAAAACTCACCGCAAACTGATGTTCCCCATTCGACCACATCATCACATGCAACAAAATTGATCGTAACCTCTCAGTCATTTTCATTGCCCTTTATTTATTTTTCCTAATGTCTTTTCCTTACTTAAAACAGATTATTATGGCTTCATGTTAACTAGCAGGATATGCCCCTCAGCCCTCAATCAGCTGATATGAAACTTGATCAGTTTCCGCTATTTACAAGCTCAAAAATTACAAAAGGAAAGCTACCCTCTGAGAGGTAAATGTTACTCCATTCATGTGTCCTACACCCCATTTCTTTTGTTCATCGTGTATTTGATTCTTTTGACCCTTTATTCTTCAATGACATTTTACTCCAGCTTCATGCATTATTCTTTCTCTCCTGTGGCAACAAGACTGACGAATGATCTCACCATGAAACTTCCGACTTAAGGTGACAGTGACAACGTGTTCTTTTCCAATGATTACAGAGGTTCTTCCTCCTCCATCTCCTCCGAACATGCTCGGTTCTTCATCGATTCAAAATGGTGCCATATTTAACAGTCTGGAGATGGGTCAGGGAATTCGGAGAACAACATTTGCTTGTTTTCTCAACTAGATAACACCTTTATAGAGAGAATGGAACTGTTTTACTGTTCAGAACGGAGTATAATAGAAGAGGACCACCACTGGGTCTAGGTTGTTTGAGTCGAAAGGTTTTATGGGGCCTAACAGTTGTCGCCAGTACTTACTTGCTGACGTTTCTAAAACTTTTTCATCCTCCATATATATATTGGATTGGAGATTTTAGGGGTAGGTTTTGTATACTACTTGAACTAAAATATAAGAGCTTCAACAATTGCAGAAGCTCATTCCTATTTCCTCCATGTACATGCTATGGAGCCAAAGCGTTTCATTAGGTTTTAGATCCAAAATTTGGTTAGATGTGCTTTTGTTCTATCATCGTTTTGGCAGGGAAATTTGATATAACAATAACAGCGTTCTTAATTAAATTTGGAAAGCAGCTAAAGGATTATAAACATGACTTGTTGATTTCCAATTGGATGCGACGAGTCTGATCCGCCCACAGGCGTATCATTTGATGATGTTATAAACCCTGTAGAGTGTAGACCATAAACATTGAAGTGGTGAAAGGAGACTTAAGTTACGATTTCATCCTTAATTTATATTCAACTAACTTAAAAAGGATTGATTGCTTTGAGCAGCTAACATGGAAACCGGGGATGAGTCCACTTGTTGGTCAGCTGTGGGGATAAGTCCAAAGGGGGAGACTGTTTATAACTTAAAATCCGGACATTTGATCTACGTATCAAGTGATCTAAAGAAGAGGGATCATTGTCTGGCATCAGATTATTGGAAACTTGGAGCATCTTTTGACTATTTCTTGCCGAGTACAGGAAGGAGTGAGCACACCGTATAATAGCTTGAATGCAAACTCTTAGACCCAACATGTGAATGTCATAAAAAAGTAATAAACTACCCTTTCAACCGGTCATTTGACATTTGGTCAACTACGGTTCTCAGACAGTAAAGTAAGTGGTAAAACTAATTCTCTTATTAAAATTCCTCTACTTTATCTAGACACATACAAAGCAAGGGAAGGAAAGCGGAGAATCCACTGCCAACACCAAATCTCTATCCAACGGTTTAGCAGAGAGAGAAATAGATGGAGCCACCTGCAACTCAGTCCATAGACAGGAATTATCAGACGTCAAATGATGAACAGCAAACGGCCGTAAATGAATGGTATGTAGTTCTATTCCACTTTTCAACGTTTCTGTTTTAGTATGTTTTCTTGGGGTTTTAGTTTGATTGCTTGTGGGGTCAAATGCAGTTGTTCTTGCTGTTATGACTGTACACAGAGTTGCTTCGGTTACTTGTGTTCCGAGGACTGCTGTTAGAATCGGAGACAACCATGAAACTGTGGTGTGATTCTTAGATTTTTACTTCTTCGTAAAGATCTGATCTTTGTATGTCAAATTCATGAATACTGCCTTTCTTTTGTTTTCACGCTCTAGTCTCAAAAGGTTGGAGTCTTGTTGAAGATCTAATCTATTGAACCTGATTTTCTGCCATTTCCCATGTAATCATGTCCATATAGGACCTCAGACTCTGCGATTCTGAATAGCCTACTTGCTTATCCAAGAATCGGTGTTAAATTATTGACTTGAAAACTGTTGCAATTGTTCAAAAATGTTGCTTGAAAATTTCTTATTGAGGCATTTAAAGTTTGATCAGGAAAACTTCAGTTAAGGAAAACGACAATGGAAAGATAAGCCATCCCAGACATGGCGTATGTGGCCCACCAAGGCCATAACAAGTAAAGAAGCATGTTCCTTGACAATTGAAGATTGCTTGTTAAGAACAAAGAGATAAAAAAGGATCTGCTTTTTCGATTGGCTGCCAATTGACGCAGTCCTTGTATGACACACACGATTTTCTCAATCAACAGTTGAGGTTTCCCAGCTAGGCCTAGCAATATCACATTGGATTAAGCAATTTTCGGATTATTTTGATATGGAATTATTTCGGAGCTAATATATTTTTCGGTTAAGATTTATATTGGTTTTAAACAACAATTAAAAAAATGAATCGACTAGTTAATTGTTAAAATCTTGACCACTCCAACTTTCTGGTTTATTTACTTTAATAACTTTTGTTCTAAAAAATTAATAAGTTTATTAATTAAAATATTAAATTTGTAAATTAATTTTTTATAAATCAAAATAAACAAATTAATTTTTATTTAATAATCTTTTAAAATTAAACTTTAAATTCTTTTATGTATAATGATAAGTTTTTAATTATATTTTTAATTTTTATGATAACCTAATATCAGTTGAATTTTTTATATTTTAAATTGATATATTGGTTTAATTTCTGACGAGGTTTTTTAAAAATTGGTTTTAAGTTATAATGTTGTGACCTAACTTCAAATTTATTTATTATGATAATTCGATTATAATTTTATTTATTTATTTTCAAATTTCAAATAAAATAAATAATTACTAAAGAGAAAATCCGAAGCCCTCCTCCCGTCATCATTTATATAGTTGCCGTACATTATGTTAAAAATTTAAATACTCCCTTAATTTTACTTTTCTAAAAGTCAGCTATCTAATAATAGTTCATACTCTTGGTCATTGTTACATCAAAAAGCATGTATACTTCAAAAATCCATCTTCGTCATCGTTACATCAAAAAGAAAATGCTATTTCTTAAACATGTCAATGACATGTGAAGTTACTGATAATAATCGTTCATTAGATGACAGTTTGTTATATACAACTTCTCAAGGCATTCATTTGTCCGACTGTCCATGACTAAAATCATAATTCTACATATTATTAGTTAAAAAGAATTAAGAATTGGGGACTCTTAGATCAAAGTCCTAGAAGGTCGGAGGCTGTAGGGTACTCTTTGGAGGATGATGTTTTCAGTTGGGTAAGCCTCCATTAAATTACTTGCTAGTATCATTTTGGTCTCTTAAAGAGTTTAGTACCCAAGAGCATCAACTAGTGCTGCAAACAAAAGGTACTTTCTGTTGGACAATTTTTTCCTTTCTTATAAAGTGGAATAAATATTAATTACATTTTTTTGTTTTTTAATAACTTATTGGTTAAGTTATATAATTTGATCTAGATAAAGATAATAAAGTTGCCCAATAAATGATTAAATCAATGGGTTAAAGTCTGTGTGAAAATAGATCTTAATCAGTATAGACTGGATCTATATCGGTCTTGTAATGGGAAAACTCGATATAAATGCTATATATAAAGATTAAGGTCTCCTGCAGTTGCTCATACATCAATTGTAAACATAAGGATTCTTTGACCCGTTAAGAGAGATTACTTTTTGAGAAAATTGTAGAAAGACCTTACCCGCATCCCAGAGAGTAGATCCCGTGAAGACGGAGGTAGATTTGCACTCGTTTCGGCTTCAAAAAACTCGTTTGAAGTTAAGGAGACCTAAATAAGATATTTTTCGCATTTCTTCGTTTCTTTCTCTTTCACGTTCGATAAGGGATAATTAACTAAGGTACCATTACGTATTACACGTGGTATTAGAGCGGTGATGTGATCGGGTGGATAAAAATAAAGATTTTTTTAGTTTTCTCTCCAAAAGGTTTTTCAGAGATTTAACTTTTGTTCCTCGATTTTTTCTTGTTTTTTATTGCATGAAAGTAGTATACATATATTTAGCCTTGAGAAACAGGGTGAAAACGAGTCTAGGATCTCAAAAAACTAGCTCAAAAATCGTTCAAAATCACCAATTTCTGACAAGGACCACGGGTTGACATGTGGATGGATCGTGTTGCGCCATGTGGCTAGCGCCGTTCACTGTTGAGACGCGTCACTAGGCGGCCTGTGCAGTACAGTGGCACTTTCCATTCGTTTATGTCAGCAACATAGTGCGCTAACGCAGTGTTGACGTCAGTTGTACGGAATTCTACAGTATTTAAAAAAAACAATAAAATCAAAATTCTTGTAAGGGTGTTTTGGGGTGTTTTGAGTTAGTTTTCAGGTTCGGGAAATTCATAAAGTGAGTTTTTCCATTTTTATGGATTTATTACATTAGTAATAAATTAAAGTTTAACTTCAAAAAAGGAGTTTAGGTATTCTGAATCCAATTTTAAGTGAATTTTTATAATTTGGACATCACATGAGGTAGATACTTCAAGTTTTTATGTCTAAGGTCTTATGCTCAGTGTTCGAGATTGCATGATAGTTGCTCGGAAAAGGAATTAAACATTCTAAAGCTATTTTTGAGTGAATTTTCATGTAACGAACTTGCCATAAAGTAGATACATGAGGTTATCGTGTCTCGGGTGGTCAGTTCAATGTCCGATAATGCATGATAATTGCTCTACTGAGATTTTTCCTTTGTGAAAGTCTCAAATGAAGTTTTTAAAGAGTGTCTTCAGCACGAGTGTGTGACAATGAGACTATGCATTCGGTTTTTTGCATTTATTGATGTTACATTATCACATACCATATACCCATAAAGAATGTGAGGATAATATAAAGATGTATCCCTTATGTTTGTACACTTTTTAAGTGCTAATGAGGATGTAGTCACCACAGTGGCCTTTCGAGTCAGTATTTTGAATTGTTCTGCTTACACATTAGAGGATATCTCTGGTCTCATGTTTGGTTATTCTGCCTACAAGTGTTGGCCTTACATGAGATTTTGTGATGTGCATAAAGGCATTGGATAGAGGAAAGTCATTGTTTGAATGATCTATTCGCTCATAGGTGGTAGTGTCATGTGAGTTGATGGATTGTACTCTGATCGCTTTTATGTAGAGGTCTAGTTGCATAAATTATGTATTCAGCTCACAGGTGTTTCATAATATGTGTGACCGAATTTTTAGAAAATATACTATTTAATGGCTTTGAGTATCATTGTTGTCCTACATTGGTGCTGATTTAAACATTATCATTTTATAGTCACTTTTTTGGTCAATAAAATCAGTGTCACCACTGAAATCTTGACCGGTTTCAATACGAAGAAGTGGACAGAGGATGTACTGAATGTTATGGAGATAACTGAGGTTGATATGGCCTTACGGACAAATAGGCCATCTCCACCTACATCCATGAACTCGTGAGTTCATAAAGCAGCCTATAAAGCCTGGGATTGGTCTAATAGATTATGTCTGATGACCATTAAGAGATCCATACCCGACCATCTGCTAAGTGGACTTCTGGACATAGACATAGCGAAGGAGTTTCTTGGTAATGTATCCCAGAGGTACACAGTCTTACCTAATATTGAGACAAGTGCCTTGATGAAAGAATTATTCTCCATGAGATATACAAGAGAAAGGGGACTGATGGAGTATATATCGAGAATGATCCATCTTCACAATATACTAAAGATGCTAAACATTCCTCTCCTTAATGTCTTCATAGTTCACCATACTCTAAATACACTCCCTTTAGAGTTTAGTAATCTGGTGATGACATATTATTCGCGGGATGAGGAATGCAACTTCAATGCTTTGATTGCCCATTGTGTTGCTGAGGAGGAGAAACTCAAGTTTGCTACTCCTACAACCCTCAAAGCAACTAAATGGAAGGCAAAGATGAAGCCCGCTAATTTCAAAGGTAGAAAGTTCAAATCTTCTCCACATGTTGATGTTGGTCAAACCAGTGCTGGTAAAGGTCTTAATGACATAAAGAAGCCAACAGTATGAGGCCTAGAAAGAAAGACCGTGACCATCAGGTAACTCCTTGTCTTATCAATTTATGAATCTAATTTGCGATAGTCGCATTAAGTATTTGGTGACTATATAGTGAAGCATCTGATCAAGGTGCTTCAACGATGCAGGGGTTCATATCTAGGATAAAGCCAAATAAAGGAAAGGAGGACCTAATGGTTCACAATAATGAAGAACTAGAAGTAATATCTATGGGGAATGTATGTATTGAACCTTATAGTAAGGTTCATTTGGGTTTTACACGACACATTTTATATATAATTTTTTGATCAATTTTGGACAAAAAGGGTTGATGTTTTGTATTTAATGCTTCTGTTGTACATTTGTTGTTTAATGCAAAACATAATGGTACATCTTTCTTGTCATATGGTTTGTATAGAATGTATCTTACACCGAATTAGATATATGCTTCTTCGTATCTTGCCAAACAAGTTATGAAATGAAAAACCTGATGAATGAGAAGTCATACATAATGTGGCATAAAAGTTTAAGCCACATTTCCAGAGCTAGGGTTGAGAAATTGATCAAGGAAAGCATTTCTCAAATCTATATTATGATGATTTGGGAACATGTGTTGACTGTTGTAGGGGGTAAGTTGACTAATAAAGATGTTAAGGTCAACTCATGCTTTTAACTTGTTGAGTCTGATACATAAAGATATTGGTAGACCTTATACAGTTGCATTGTGCAATTCCAAATATATTCTGACATTTGTTGATGATTATTACCCCTATAGTTATGTGTTTTTGTTTAAAGACTGAAGGTTGATAACTAATTGAAGAAATTCATTAAGATAGTCAGATTTGTCCGTGGAGGAGAATATCATAGAAAACATGGTGTTTAAGGACTTTAAAAGGTCCGTTTGCCAGATATTTGGATTCAGTTGGAATAGTGAATTAATTCACTATGCCTAGTAGTTTTAAGTAAAATAGTGTGTTGCTAAAAGACATAACTGCACCCTAAAGAACTTGAAGAAGTCAATGCAGAACAGAGCCATTCTACGTGATTATCGAGAAGGGTGAAAATCCAACTTTGCACACATTCGTGTATGAAGCTGCCCTACTGAGGTAGTATAATCCTTATAAAGATTGCATGCTTGTTTTGCTCATTGCTATTTAGTAAGATATCCTGACCACTTTAAAGCTACAGATTTTACTGTAGAGAAGGAGGGACCAGAATGGTGGAATCACAAACAACTAAGTTTCTAGAATATGATGTCTATAATAATGGTGGGCCCGTTGACCCTTCGGATTATAACAGGGCAAATACTACAGTTATTATATACCTGCTACTCATACAATTAGATTCGGTGGATCTAGTTCTTTGTACCATACCTGTACACGAACAAGAACCCATACTTATACATACAGAGGTTCCTAGGGGTACAAGATCTAATGTAGTTAGGTAAATCCACCAAAGTGAGATGACCTGCTATCTCATTTGATTACATAATCTATCAGGTGTATAGGACTATGATATTAGACATGTTACGGATCCAGTTACTTTTACAGAAGCTATTTTTGGACCTAATTCGGATGTGTGGTAGGATGCAACGAATGATGAGATACAATCCTTAAAGTATAGTAAGGTTTGAGAGGCAATTGATTTATAGAGGAGTTGTAAATTCGTCAGATGTAAATAAAGATTAGACCTAAAGGATTTTGGGACAAAGTTCAGCGGTTTATGAGCATGCTCAGTTGCCTAATGGTTCACTCAGGGAGAAAGGCTGACTTTATGTTACCTTACTCTTATATCCTTGTAGGATATATTTTGAGTAATTAAGGAAATTGTAGCTTATGATGATATAGAGTTGCATCAGATGACTGTCAAAATCGCTTTCCTGAATAAAGATCCTGATGAAGAGGTCTACATGGTATAACCTAAAAATTTTCAAGATCCAGATGGAACTAACATGGTTTGCACGTTAAGTAGATCGATATATGATTTATATCAAACCTTCCGAAAGTGATACCTTACAGTTGATGAGGTTATGACCTCTTTCGACTTCATGAAAATAAAATTAAAAGATGCTTACACTATGAGGTCAGGGGGAGCAAAGTTATCTTCCTATTATTGCATGTGGATTATATATTGCTTACGTCAAATTACTTGACCATGTTGTATACAGTTAATCAACTTTGGTCAAGAACTTTGACATGAAGGACCTTGGCGTAGCGTCTTTTGTCCTAGGTATTCAGATTCATCTGGATAGATCTCAACACTCATTAGGCCTCTCATACAATGCATACATTGGGTATATGTTACAAAGGTTTAATATGGTTAACAGTAAGCCTGTTGTAGCACCTATCTTTCATAACGAGAGATAATATTTGGCACAATATCCAAAGAATAAAGTAAAGGGAGAGGTTATGAGTAATGTTTCGTATATTAGTACGGTTGATAGCATAATGTATACTTAGCTATGTACTAGGCAGAACATTGCATTCACCATTTGACTGTTTGGTCAATATCAGGTTAACCTAGGTGTAAACCATTGAAATGCAGTCAAGCGAGTGTTGAGATACTAAAGAGAATTAAGGATTATATGTTGACATATAAAAGTTAACAGACTAAACTTAGTAGGAAATTTAGATTCAGATTTTAGCTATATGTTCGTATTATTAAAGGTCCACTTAAGGTTACAGTTTTAAGTTTACAGATGGTATAATGTTGTGGAAGTGTGTTAAATAGACATGAACAACTTCTTCAACTATGCATACAGAGTGCATGTTATGGGGCTGCTTCACAGACGGTTTAACTCAGAAACTTGATTTCTGAGTTATCTGTGGTTGATTCAATGGCTAGACTCATACGGTTATACTGTAATAATCTTGTTGCTATGTTGTTTAATAACAACAAAGAATATCACATGGTTTTAGCATTTAAAGGTCAATTATTTGGCCATAAAGGTGTTGATACAAAAAGGTGACATTAAGGTTTGAAGCATTTAAAGATTGAAGAAATATTAGTCGATCCTTTAACCAAAGGACTTTGCCCACTTGTGTTTTGACACAAGTATGCAATATGAGTGTTTTAAAGTGACTAGACACTATTAGTTAATAGATCGTTACATTTGCTCCATGTACATTTTGATGTATTATGACAGTATGGTGGTTTATCAATAGAGATGATCATCGTTTATCCTTAGTAATATGTGTTATCATATATTGTCGTAATACATATAAAAATCTTAAGATTTGTGTTGATTTTAAGCATTTAAAGGTCATTGGGCATATATACAGATTAAGTACGGATATCCATAAATTTAACATGACATAGGGGATATAAGTTTTTAATCCCATAAAAGTTCTTTAATGCAGTTTAGCGTTCAGTTGGAGAACATAAAGGTTTTCTCTAATGTAGTTTAGCATGTGGTGAGAGGAAACAAGTTTTCTCTAATACTGTTTAGCATTCGGTGAGAAAAAACAAGATTTCTCTAATACAGTTTAGCATATGCGGTTTAGCTTAAAGTTGGAGAAATCAAGACCTACAGGCGAAGATGATACATTTTAGATCATAAAGGTATCATCCTAGTTTGTCACACTCCATTTTTCCATTCATGTTAGTGAGGTATTAGGTATACGTGATTGTATTGGATCTGTGTTGCATATGACACATTTTGTTTTTAAACCTAGTCAACTAATTCAGTAGTGTGACTTAACCAAGCTTTTAAACTTGAGTCAAAACTGCAATTAATGCTTGTCCAAGGGGGAGAATGTTGGATAATTTTGTCCTTTCTTATAAAGTTGGATAACTATTAATTGTATGTTTTTGGTTTTTTAATAACTTATCAGTTAAGTTATGTAATTTGATCTAGATAAAGATAATAAAGTGGTCCAATAAATGATATAAATCAATGGGTCGAAGTTCGTGTGAAAAATGGATCCCAATTAGTGTAGACCAGACTCATATTGGTCTTGTGACGGGAGAGCCGAATATAGATGCTATATATAAAGGTTAAAGTCTCTTACAGTTACTCATATATCAATTGTAAGCATAAAGATTCTCTGACTTGTTAAGAAAGCTTACGTTTTGAGAAAACTGTAGAAAGACCTTACCAGCGTTCGAAGAGTAGTTCTTGTAAAGACGGCGATGGATTCGCGCTCGTTTCAACTTCAAAAAGCTCGTTTAAAGTTATAGAAATCAAAATCAGGTACTTTTCACATTTCTTCGCTTCTTGCCCTTTCACGTTCGAACCATGATACGTAACTAAGGTACCGTTATATATTACACTTTCTTCTCAAACTCGAATCCTACCTGCATTCCCCATATTAACTTTCTTTTCAAACTTGAATCCTACTCACATTCCCCTTATTTCAATTGTCTCATTGACTAGTTCAAATCCTCAAGGCTATGGTAAACGAAAAAGACGAGGTTCTTGTTTTCTAGGATCGTTCACCTGGAATTTAAGCACCTTTAAATATTATGAAGCAGGATTGCATTGTTTAAATAATTTTAAAAATTACTTGCTTCAAATTTATCACTTAATTTACTAATTAACTTAATTTAAAATATATAATTAATCAATTTATTCGGTATACAATTAATAGATCGTATTAACAAAAAATATAATTGGTGGGATGAGTGTCGATTGCAACTTCACTATCAATCACATCACAACTTGCATAGTGCTGCGCTTTACAGCCATGTATGCCGGTCTTTATAGCATAAAATAGTGCCCACAAGTCTTGGGACAGATCCACTCCATCTACCCCCATTATGTCCACAGCATGCACATATTCCACCACTCCAACTGAGAATGAACAAATGGCACTTCCAGAACTTAGACACCAACTGAGAATGAACAAATGGCACTTCCAGAACTTAGACATGATGTTGGACTAGCTCATTCCAATATGAAAATTGCAATTATATAATCCAAACCTAAAGTATCTTTTAGAGGTGCATTTTTTCTTCACATGTGAAGATTTAAGTCAAACTCGAGAGTATAAACAACAGTAGCTTATACTTCTTTTTCCAGATGGTATGCCTTATCCTACCACTTAGCTCTAATAATTCTCCGTGAAGTGGGGTTTGCTGATATCTTTTCCCATTAACGACAGATATGGAATTGTACCGAACTCACTGAGAGATACATTACTGTTTGAAATGCTTCTTGAAAACAAGACATTTTACTGGTGCAGTATTTGTTTATAAATCGCTTCTGGTTGCCATGACTTTGTCACAGAATATTGGTCTAGCTATCTTATACTCTCAAGACATGGATCAAAAGTCCTGTAGACTTCCCATGATTTACTTGCTCTGCTTTCTGCTCCTGAGTCACCTTATCTTTTGCCAACTTGATTACAGATTCTACGACTCTACATGTCCTAACCTGACAAAAACCGTCCGATATGGTGTCTGGTCTGCTATTGCAAATGATACTAGGATCGCAGCCTCTATCCTAAGACTTCACTTCCATGATTGTTTCGTTAATGTAATCCTCAGTTCAGTTTTTAAAATCTCTACCCAGTACGAGTAGCACAAAAACTAGTCCAGACATTATATAATCACAACCAATTATAGAACTTAGACTAATTATGGAGCACCCGAAATAACTGCTGAGACTTGACAAAAAGCTCTTTTCTTTTTACTTACTCTTTGCCACTTATGCAGGGATGTGATGGTTCATTGTTACTCGATGGAGGGGAGAAAAATGCAATCCCCAATCGAAATTCTGCGAGGGGGTTCGAGGTCATTGACAGTATAAAAGCTTCCTTAGAGAAAGCTTGTCCAGGTATTGTTTCTTGTACTGATATACTGACTCTGGCAGCGAGAGAGGCTGTTTACCTGGTAAGAAATAAATCTGTATATTACGTTCTTCGTATCAAAATAACATTATGGTTTTTAATGTTTAATTCTTTTGTTGGGAGTTGTGATAGTATAGGCCGGAGGACCATTCTGGTATGTACCTTTGGGTCGTCGAGATGGCTTAACAACGATTGAGAACGATGCTAACACGCAGCTACCATCACCATTTGAGCCTTTGGCGAACATTACAGCCAAGTTTACTTCCAAGGGTCTCGATTTGAAGGATGTTGTTGTGCTTTCAGGTTTCCTTCCTATACGAGGCAGCAATGAGATCATAATACTTCCCATTAAAAGATATATATAATAATGGAGCCTACATTTTTTTAACTCCACAAATCTTACTTAAGTTAATTGAGAAAAAGGGCTAAATTCTCATAAAAATAATAAAATAAAATAACAAATTAATTATCCATGCTATCATAATTCATAATACAAATTTGAAGGCTGAAAAATTGAGCTAATTTTAAATTCAGATACTGAAGTATAAAATTATATTCCTATGAATAATATTTTCAATTTTGTTGGCAATTCACGATCTACTAATAAATTTAATTAATTGAACCATATAACTTGTTTGATATTACCAAATTTCTATTATGCTTTACAACTTCTATTTTCATGTAAGAGCTATGTTTTAAACATTTGTATGTTTTGTTTTATTTACTACAAATATAGGTGCACATACTATTGGCTTTGCTCAGTGCTTCACATTCAAGCCAAGGCTCTTCAACTTTGGTGGGTCAGGGAAACCAGACCCAGCACTTGATACATCACTCCTGCAGAATTTGCAAACAGTGTGTCCAAATGAAAATAGTTCAGATACTAACTTGGCTCCTTTAGATTCAGTCACATCCTCCAAGTTCGACAACTCTTATTACACACTCCTGGCCAGCAATTCTGGGCTTCTTCAATCAGACCAAGCTCTTATGGGAGATAATACCACTGCTTCAATGGTTATTAATTATAGCAAGTTCCCTTACTTGTTTCACAAGGACTTTGGAGCTTCAATGATCAAGATGGCTAATATTGGTGTACTGACTGGTCAAAATGGGGAGATTAGGAAGAATTGCAGGGTGGTGAACTAAGATACTAATCATGATGTTTATATAAATGTGCAAAACCCAAAATAATTTGCACATCTTGTACTGGTTTTAACATGATGAAAGTTCAGTTTTCTTCCATCTTTTTTATTTACCCAAACTTATCAAGTGAGTATTCAATTCTCTCTTCCTATACGATTCTATACACTGAACTCTCTCCATGACTCATAAAAATTCACCTTGAATAAGGTAACGAAATTATTTCCTGTAGAAAGGTAAAACCTTAGAAAGGCCTAAGAAGTGATACGAAATATAAGTTGTGATATCTCTCTTAAAGATGAGTATCATAATTTCATACGAAGAAGGAAACAAAATATAAAGATTTTATAAATTTATAAAAATCATTAATTAATTATTTTAAAATTATAATTATCTTAATCTCAAATCAGGGTTATTATATGAGACTGTTAACTAAATCTCATTTTAATAAATAGAGAATATATTGAGTGCATCGAAAGAATAACATAACACTAAAGTCTTACTAAAGGTGGTAGCATATGACTGAAGATTTAGATATGGGTGTCAATTGTATTGAGCCCCCACAAAAATACATGACATGCATTTTCAACTCTGTAATACAATTCTTAACTTTGATAATTGAATGACAACCCCAATTTTTCTCTCATAATAACTATTATATAGCTGCTTATCCCACATTCATGATTAAGGCAAGAATTCATTGAGAGCGTCCAAAACTCATTTATCTAACAAAAAGAAAGATTTGGGTTAAGTCTTACCTATTGTGTAATAGGTAAGACTTAACCCAAATCTTTCTTTTTGTTTTTTCCTAATCTTTTTCCAGCTATTTTTTCAGACAAACACTTGTAATTTCATGAGGATATAATATGCAGCGACAAAAATTAAGCAAATATTGAGATAACGAAGAAAAGAACTTTAACAGTTAGTTGTCTAAAGTTTTAATAAAACCTATGATTATGATAAGGAATACACACTCACCAAAATTTCGTCAACTTTTCTTTAATGTTTTTGCTTGTCTGCTTGGTCTTATTACTCTCATTTACAGAGTAAGATGTTGTTATGTAGAAAGATATTTCTTTAGAATCAAGCTTTTTGTAAGGTGACAATGTAACATATAGGATAGATCTTATTACGTGTCCTGGGTCATTCAAAGGCAATGCAGAATACCTGATTTTGATTCCATATTTTCAAGCCTAAAACGAGCTCCAATCTTCCGGGATCTTCATAGAAAACATTCACGCACATGTAGTTAATGTCTTTCTACAATTTTATCAAAACATAAGCGCTTTTAACGGATCAGAGGATCCGTATGCTTACAAATGATTATAACTTTTATATCGGACTTCCCCATCACAAGCTTCATATGGGTCTGGTCCACACTAATGGGGATCCATTTTCTTCCTGGACTTCAACCCATTGATTTAGATCATTTATTGGGTCACTTTATTACCTTTGTCTGAATCAAATTATGTAACCTAACCGATAAGTTATTGAAAATACAAAAATACAATTAATAGTTGTCTAAATTTATGAGGAAGGACAAAATTTTCCCACATTCTCTCCCTTGGATTAGTATTAATTGTAGTTTTGACTCAAGTTTAAAAAGTTAAAAAAAATCAGTTAGGTCATGCTACTGTATTGGTACCCAATTTTAAAAATTAAAAACATTTGATCCAAAGATAATGAAATTTCAACATTCCGTCCTGCAAGGCTTTCGATATCGAAAAATATCAAACATATGTGTCATGTGCGACACAGGTCTAATATAGTCACAAATATCTAATACCTCACTACAAATATCTAATACCTCACTAACTTGAATGAGAAAATGAAGTGTGGCAAACTAGGATGATACATGTATGACTTAAAACGTATCATCTTCGCTTGTAGGTCTCGATTTCTCCCACTTTATGCTAAATTGCATATGTTAAATTACAACAGAGAAATCCTATTTTCTCTCACTGAATGCTAAACAACATTAAAGAAAACTTGTTTTCCCTCACTGAATGCTAAACAACATTAGAGAAAACCTTTATGCTCTCCAACTGAATGCTAACCTGCATTAGAAAATACCTTTACGGAATTGAAAAATTATATCTCCCTATGTCATGTTAAATTTATGGATATCCATAATAAATTGTATGTGTCAAAATGACATAAGCTCAAAGTCAATCTTTATATATGCCCAATGACCTTTAAAATGCTTAAGATCAACACAAATCTTAAGCCTTTCATTTATATTATGACTATACACTAAAATAGTTATTACTGATGATAAAAAGATGATCGTCTATATTAATAAATAATCACAATGTCATAATACATCAAAATGTACAAACTTTTAAGGAGCAAATACAATGATTCCTAACTACTGCTGTCTAAGGACTTTAACACACTCATATTGAATACATGTTTAGCAATAATTGAAGTCATGGAAAGGGATACAAATGGAGAAAATGTAACTGTAAAATGAGAAAAGAAGAGGAGATTGGAGAAGAAGAGAGGGTGAGGAAGATCACATTTTTGGAAAATTTAAGTTGTATTAAAGGGCACAATAAGAAATGCAAATAATGAAGGGAAAATCTGGAATTTACTTCTAAGAATGGTATTTTTAGTATTAATTGAAATAAATGAGGGTAAAATAGGACCTTTAATTAGTTAAGGATATTTTTAGTAACTATGGTGGTTAGGTTAGTCAGGATATTACTTTTTATAACTAAGAATAAAGAGGAAAAGAAAATAATATTAGATTATTAAGTGTAATTGGATTGGAAATTTTCTTAAATTAGTTTAATAGAATTTTGTAATTTCTAAGTTCGAAAGTTCAATTAAGGAATAATTTGGACTATCAATAATTGACTAGAAATTGAGATAAGGATAAACTTAGATTGTACTCTTACAATAGTGTACCATTTTGTTATTAATAAATTATTTTTAACGAATGAAATTTTGAATTATTAATTAATAGCTACATATATGAATTATGTTTATTTTATGTCGCAATTAATTAATGAAGTATAAGGTGGTTCACTTTTATGTTTTGTTACGTATATTAAGGTGTAACGCTTGTTAATTCGGTAAAAATGTGTTATTAAATAGAGACTAGCTAGGTACCAATGTAAGCCTACTAGGTTAGGCAGGTTTAGTCAATTAAGTTAATTATGAGATAAAGCAAAAGTGATAGCTATAAATTAATATTTGTGTTAATCATTATTTGGTAAAATTTTGAGATGTTTGTTAATTGTTTATATTAGACTGAGTAATATTATGTATCTTCGTATTATATGAATGTTTTAATTACTTGACTAAGTTTTATATTATATTGTATTGAGTTATTTGATTTTAAGTGTACGATTGGTTATTCTAACTTAGTAGGCAACTCACCTCTTGCCACTATTTCTTTTAAGGAATCGAATAATTGCCAATTACCCCAATGTATGTGATTGTCAGAGTGGAGATTAGGTGAGACTAACAAATTATTTGAGTAAAGTTATGTGAATGGATTTACTTACTTTTTTTTGTGACAGCTGGGGTAGTTGTGTTATATAGAATACTTTTATATTTGAAGAATATCTTTCTTTTAAAGCTAATGATGATTTTAATAATTAATATTATGTTTGGCAATGATTTGGATAATTATGGTTCAAAAATTTATAGGAGCCTCTCATTTAGGTCCATGAACTCGGGGTTGCTTTTCATTATCTCCTTGTGGGTGTGACTTATATAAATCAAATCATCTTAGGCCCTTGCAACTAATCTTCATCTGTAACTATGGTCTCAAAAATTAAGGAAAAATTTTACAGATGGGATGGTTGTTGAATACATTATTGGTTGAGAAGATGAATGGTTGAAGCAACTTGATGTCAAATGCAGGTGTGAGCACTTGTGTTAGTGTTTGAGATACCGTTAGGTCTCTAAGCAATTGGTTCATCAGTGACCTAAGATACTTGCCATCGTACTTTGGCCCCATGAACTTGTTGAGAAAATCGAGTAATTTTTTCCCCTAAAGTAAACAACTAGTGAAGTGAACGGATTCGGTAATATCCAGGAAAGACCGCCAAATGGACTCCTAAGACAGTATTACCATTCCACATAAAATCCCAAGAAAGGGCAGAGGGGTCACAAATGGTCTCACTTAAAACCTGGCCTCCTATACAGAAATTACGTGCACGGTGTATTTATCACAACCTAACCCGTGTACACACACGCACAATAAATACACCCAAATAATTGAACACAACACCACAAATATACCTGACAAATAATATTGAATACTATAAATGCGG
>JANZLX010000213.1:5934139-5959037 GCA_025531955.1 Erythroxylum orinocense | reverse complement strand
ACCTTTATCGTGGGATACTCGGCGGAGCGACCTTCGGGTTTCCCGTTGTGTACCCTACGATGAGGGGGCGCTACACTTTTATACCCTGAATCATTGCCATCACTATCATAATCTGAAATTAAACTTTGGATTGATTCATTTGCATTTTCCTGAAATTTTGGACTGATTTATCCGTAATTTCATCATCAATTTCTTTTTTGGTTGCTGTTAAGCAAGCAATTGGATTTATGATGTATAAAGCAACCAATGCAACACTTTCTTCTTCACTACCATACTCACTTTCAGATTCATTTTTACTCCAAGTGCTCGTATAAGACTTCCCTTTTCTCTTCTTCAAGGTGTTAGCACATTGTGCTTGCACGTTTGAAACCTTGAAATTTATGACATTGTATCTTCTTTGCTTTTGCTTGTTGTTTGAAGTTATTATTGGAGGAACTCCTATCATTCTGTCTAAATTCAAGTCTATCTTTCTTCACCTTCTTTAGCCACTTGCTAAAATTTCTTATTAATAACTCTATATCTTCATTCTTATCGGATTCATCTCCTAAATCATTCATGACTTTACCAACCTCAGCTTGCAATGTCAATCCTTTATTCTTCTCATATTTATCTCTCAGCAAATTCATCTCAAAGTCTGTAAGAATCCCAATTACCTTATCCAAAGACAATTCATTAATATAATAGTCTTCTTTGATGGCTGCAATTTTTGGTATAAATCTTGAAGGCAATGATCTCAAAGTTTTCTTGACAAGTTTCAAATTTGAATACTTCTTCCCAAGTTGATGTGCTTAGTTGGCTATGTCACGCAATCTCTCATAGAAGTCTCCAATAGTATCCCTTTCATCCATCTTAAGTTCTACGAATCTAGTGGCCAACATCTAAAGTTTCAAAACTATATCAGATTTAGATCCCTCATGTATTGTTTGCAAAGTTTCTTGTGCTTCTTTTGTCGATTCACAGGTTGATATCATAGTGAAGTGCCATTCATCTACTGTACTAAAGATAGCATGCATTGCTTGAGAATTTCCAAACGTTCTCTCTTCTTCAACTCTCGTCCATTCAGATGGATCTTTAACTACCGCTTCTTCCTTTTCAACAATTGTCATTGGATGTGTCCAGTCATGCAAAACATAGTTCTATGCTATGGTTCCTTGTGCTTGAATAAAAACTCTCATCCTTGATTTCCAAATCAGATAACTAGAACCATCTAATAACGTTAGCCTGGTGATTGATGCTCCTTTTCTTGTAGCCATAATTACGAAACACGAATCTGCATTGACTTGATGTACCAAGTTCTGATTCGGCGACCCGCTCTGATACCAACTAAAAATTTGAAAGGATGTAATTTGGCAACAATTTTAGTTCAGTCGCAATTACTTTGAACTGTATCTATGGTTGCTTGATATAATGCAACTATGTCAGCAATTATAAATTTTCTATCACAAACGAAACAGAAAAATTAAATGCAGAATAACCAAATCATCATTAGATATTGGTAACCTGGTTCTACACACCCTGCTTGCATCTGCGGGGCCCTCACCTAACTTAATCACTTTTACTAAGGAACGACAATAGTTTTACTCAAGGCATTATAGAGTCGACCCAACACTAATCCCCATCCTCACATCCTTGAAATTATTTCATACTCAATAACACGACCACCTCGTGTTAACCTCAACAGAGGATTTATGATTGATAATAAAACAACTCAAGTGATTGAAATAATAAAGACACAAACAAAGACAATACTTGAGATAAAAAGTAACTCCCCTAAATATGCCACTTCTTCAATGAAAGAATAAGAAGTTTTCCACCAAGAAATATGTTGTTAATCTTCAATATTGTCTATGAAGCATCCCACGCACAGTAGCCATGAAAACTCAACAAAATAACAAATATTTCATCACCGAAGCGTTAAAACAATAGAACTACAAAACATACAAAAACTGTTGGAGGTTTTTGCACAAAAACAACATTAAAGACAAGCCAAAAAATCACACAACCCAAGAGAAAACGCAGCTGCCAAATGTAGGTAGAATCCTCAAATAACCAGTTGCACACTCAATTAAGTTTCTACACACTTTTCCCTTACAAAGATATGAAGTAATAGTCCAACTATTCACCCACATGTGTAGAAATGCAACTGCTAAGAATGGCTCAATAGAGCATGTAATTGCTCACAAAACAAAGAAACACAGCTATATAAATTGATTAATTGTCTGCCTATTTTTCCTCACAAAAACGGCAAACATTTAGTCATAACCATTATCACAAAAATAGACTTCCAAAGATAGGTAAAAAAATCACCAAAAATTTGCACACTATCTTTATTTAGATACGGTGATTTTATCCCAAATAATAAATCCTATCTTCATTAGAATTTTATCTTTCATTTAATTTTATCTTCAAGAGTCCCAACTAAGGCAAACTTCCAAATATATCCAACTATATTCAATTACATATAATGCCCAAAATTACAAGATATCTTAACACATATCTTAACAATAACTCATAATTTATCTTAATTTATAACATTTGATTGAGAGTTTAAGAATTATTTAATTTAATTTCTCAACTCTTCATAATCTTTATGAAACCTTTTTATTTAATGTGCTTTCCTTCTAATAAGATCGTCTAATTTTTTATTGTCAAACTTAATACTTTTGACTTTAATATTTTAATTGATAAATTGACCTTTTAAAATGTTTTGGATTTGAATTTTTTAAAGTTTATAAAAATTGTGTTAGAATTGCATACTCACTCTTAGGCACATTATTTTTACTGGAAGAACTCACTTTTTTCTTCTTCTTTTTTTAAGTCTAAGGTTCAAATCTTATGTCCTAATGTTTCAATTTATAATCTCAATTTATTCTTCAATATGATATTGACCAGACAACTGCTTTATTCGAGAGGTAAGAAATCAACCTCCACTTTGATTTGAGCCTGCAGAAGGAAGCAGTCCTTAAACAACACATCATTACCATCACTGATTAAATACAGAAGTCAACACCGCAATCTCATCAAGTTAGACAATCTTGTAACCACATGGGACTATGGGAGTGGCCTCTTTATCTGTTTATCTGTTTCAATCTTAGATGGAAAACATTATCCAGGCGATTGACTTGGCAGGTAGCATAGGAAATTAGGAGATGCACTAGCGACAGGGAAAAGGGTGAGACCAAGACAGTAGTGGTTTGACAACGATTTTTATTTCAATGGTGACTTTTGTGTATAAATAGGCGTAATTATGACATTTTTTGGAGGATTAATTAGAGAATTACATATGTAGTCATATCAAAATGCCTCTAAATTTTAAAAAGGTTTGGTAGTGCGGCAGTTAGTTGTATAAGTTATTTTGAATTTTTTATTAGTATCAAACATAGTTCTTTAACAGTTGTGTCAACATGAAAATTAATCAATAGTTAGGTATTAATTACTGTATTTATGGTATTGTACTAAAAATAATTAGTTAAAATTTACCATATAATAAGAAATTTAAAGATTAAATTTATAATCGTGCAAGGAATTGTAAACAAGTAATAAATTTTATTTGTAATCTCATTATGTGTTATTTAGTAATTTAAAATCAATTGACAAATTCAATCTAACTAATATTTATGTAACTTAACATATTTTCGCTCTCAATTAACTAACATCTAAAGACTTGGTACACCTATTATTATCACTTCATGCAAATTTCCTACCATGTGTTTACTTACATACACGAGTATATATGCTCGATGCAATTATACTTGTGAATTGAAACTCGGAACTCATCAAGAGGAGTTGATTTAAGTAATAAAATTCATTTCAAAATCAATGCAATAATAGCCTTACCCGTTGAATTATGAAGATGGAAATGGAAAATTTAGCGGGGAGATGAATTATGAAATATATGATTGATGCATTTAAGTGGGCAGCAAGATAATGACTGTAGTGTTAGGTTTGAAATAAATGGATTTTAGAATCATGCCCCAAGCAACCGTGAACCGGTGGTGTCCACTCGTAGGGGACCAATTAAGCAGTAACATTTTCCATGTCCTTTGCTTTTGTTCCATTTGATTTTGGGATTAAAGAAAGCTCTAACATGACCAAGAGTTGCGTTCGTGGTGTGGGAGGTAATCAAACTCATTGATAATACGAGTCTCTTCATTTGCTAGCTCTCAGTCTATTATGACATGGTCTACCCTAGTGCCTACAAACTTAATTAACAATTGCACATGAACGCCGACCATGGTGATCAAACTCAAAAGAGTTTCATTACGAACAAAAACTACTACGAAAGGGAATGATGTGCGTGACCTTGACAATTAAGATAGAAACTACCTGTCCCTCTAACTTATCCACACTTGGGATGAAGGTACGTTAGTACTCTTTGTCCAGTCTGTATCTTCTATTCTTTTGGTATTGATAAAAAAGATGCATACTAATGCAACTCAGAGCTTTGCTATCTTTTAAGAGTGAAGTATGGAAGATTCATTTTAAGGAATTGATGTCAAATATTCCTAAATTTTTTCAAACTTTTCAGGTGTTATTAATTTTTTGCTTTACATGAAAATTTACTATTAAACATTTGAATTAGAACTCAGGTACTAGCTAGGCTTGAATTTATTTAATAAGTTACTATAACATTGTAAAGATGTGGCACTAACCCATTATTAATTGGAAAAAAGAAGAAGAAGAAGTCGAAGTTTCCCCCAGCTTGATGCTTGCAATTGACAAAATCAAACCAAAATGGTCAAATTGATAAAGCATGATGCCTCACATGCTTTCTTACGAGTTATGAGTTGCTTCTCCTTTCAGCTGCACTTGCATTGCTATTTCCCAATTGTTACTTCTTGCCTTCCTTCCATCGACCCTTTCCATTTTAATATATCATACATCGTAGTAAATTTATATAATAAGTGCTGGTCGCCCCAGACCGTTATTTTTCTACAAAAAACTCCTACACTGTGTTGAGTTTGTAAAACATAATTTGAAAATATATTTTTACAATTATATTATATCTATGTAACAATAACAATATTGTACAATATATCTTAGAATTATATTTATTATTAATTAAATTTTAGAATAAAAATTAAAAGAAATTTAGATGGTATACGCTAAACAAATGGCAATTTGTGAACAATTGTGCTATTAAGTTGAAATTTGAATGTGGAACTTTTATAATGTAAGTCTCCCTCTCCGTCTCCCTCCATACCCAATTCATTGATTGCATGTGAAGTAGTAAACTGGAGCCTTTTCCAAACCATATCTTAATATAGGCAATTCAGGCTAAACTTGAGCGGTCAGCTCCAGTTTTAATAAGGTTTGCTTGACGTCAAAGGATCAAGATGAAGAGGTAATGTTCTATTATTTGGTAAACTAGTCCTGACTTGCAAACCGTATACCGGATAAAACACTTAATAAATGTGGATTTAAAGATAAGTGCCAAACTCAGTTTAATAATTAATTAAAAAAATCTAAAATTTAATTCCGTTAGTTTAAGACAAAAGCAAGTACGCTACGTATTTTGGACGACATGCTGGTGAAATGTCGGTGTTTTAATATGAAAAAAAAAAACGAGCAACCAGGCAAGAAGTCGTGTAATCAGACGACTGTCCGTGGCTCCGCGAGTTTTCCCAAATACATATTAGGAAATACGTTAAGGAGTCGAATAATCTCTTGGAGTTGGATCTAATCTCCTGGATCCAATAGTAGAATACGTGATTTTGTTGCAATACCAAAAAGCTAAAGGCTGCATTTCCGATTTCTGGAACTAATATTGAATTAACAGTAACTAGTAACTACAAAAACAATCAATCTGCAGTGAGCTTTTCTGTCGGGGACCAGACCACGGGCCACGGGCCCACACCAGAGAAACAGAAAAAGCTAACGTTACCCAGCACAACACATCCTTTTCCGCTGATTAATTTCAACCGCTTTAGTTAATCTTGTAAGCAACTAAATAATACTGAACTCTTTCTATTTAATTTTAGTCTTCCCCATTAACAAAACACATCGTCGTTTCCTTTTTAGCCGCATCTGCTAGCCTACTGCTACTACTACATCCTCCCTATATCTCCCTGTCTCTCTCTTTCTTTTGCTTTCTTTCTCTCATCAGACGAGACCACACAAAGCAAAGCAAAGCTAAATCGTCCATTTTTTCACTTTCTTTTTGTTTTCATACGAAATTTAAACCAAAAATGTTATCCTTATATTGGATAATGGGTTGAGCTTCTTTTCATGTCTTTCGCAACTCTGTGTCTTTCTTTGTTGTGTGCCACTCTCTTCTAATCTTTTGTTTGGAGGGGAAGTTTTCGCACAATGGGTATCTGCATCTCCAAACCCTCCCCAAACCCTAGTGCGCTTTCTTCCCCCGGACACGGACATACTCCTGTCCCGGACAAGGATACCACTAAACCTCACCCAAACACAGGAGAAAAGACCAGCAGTGAGGATGAGAGAAAAGAGTTGGAGAATGTCAAGAAATCTCCCTTCTTTCCGTTCTACAGTCCAAGTCCGGCCCACTACTTCTTCTCCAAGAAGTCGTCCCCCGCGAGATCTCCGGCGAGGAATGTGGCTAGCGCCAACTCCACGCCAAAAAGGTTCTTCAAGCTTCCGTTCCCACCGCCCTCACCTGCGAAGCACATCCGGGCCGCGCTTGCGCGGCGGCACGGATCAGTGAAGCCGAACGAAGCGTCCATACCGGAGGGGAGTGAGTCGGAGGTGAGTGGGTTGGATAAGAGCTTTGGGTTCTCGAAGCATTTTGGGAGCAAGTACGAGCTCGGAGATGAAGTTGGGCGAGGGCATTTTGGGTATACATGTGCTGCCAAGTTTAAGAAGGGTGAGCTAAAGGGACAGCAACTTGCAGTCAAAGTGATCCCTAAAGCTAAGGTTTGTGATAATTGGTTTGAGATTGTTCCTTTGGTTTTCTTCGCGGAGTTGACTTAGTTTTTTTTTCCGTTTTTCTTTTCTTGGTCAATGATGCTTTGATCTTTTGCTACCAGTTCAATGTTCTTTCTTTTGTTTCTTTACTTTTTTAGCTTAATTTGAGGTTAGATCTGTAGATTTTGGTGCAGTTACGTCTTCCTAATTTGTTGAAATTCGCGAACTTGTCTGCAATCAAGTGATTTGTGCTGGGGACCATTGAGCTTCTAGTGATTGATGGGAAAGGAATTGACTACTAGCTTGTTTGGATGATGATTTGGTTCCATTTTTGGTGTTTGAGTTTTACTTTCACTTTTTCTATTTCGGAGTTTTCTGGAAAAAAGAAGTCCGTTTTGGGGAGAGAACAAGATGATTATAAATTTGGTGAATGTGATGGATCCAATTTAAGTGGCATGATTATGCAGTCCGTTCCAAATTTCAGTTTTTTTTGCTGCCTTCAATTCACTCATGGTGCTCTGCCTTTCTGAATTTGTAGATGACCACTGCTATTGCTATTGAGGATGTCAGAAGGGAGGTGAAGATATTGAGAGCATTGACCGGGCATAACAATCTAGTACAGTTTTATGATGCTTATGAAGATCATGACAACGTTTATATAGTAATGGAGTAAGTTCAGTTATTGACGATCTGTTTGCATCTGTTTGTTTCTTTTTCACTTTTATCCATAGTCCTGATAGGTTCTAGTGAGCGTTTTACTTTTCAGGTTATGTGAAGGAGGAGAGCTCCTTGATAGGATACTTTCAAGGTATCCTTGTTGACTAGTGGCTGGATCATTTTTAAAACAACTTTATCCTTGTTTCATTATGGAAATTCTCAATTTAGTTGGTCCTTATGGACTGAAGCGAGGAGCAATATATGAAAAAAGTTGATCAATTGAACTAAATAGTAATGATGCCTTTTTCTTGTAGGGGTGGAAAATATACAGAGGATGATGCAAAGGCGGTCTTGATACAGATATTAAACGTTGTTGCATTTTGCCATCTGCAGGGGGTGGTGCATCGGGATCTTAAGCCTGAGGTAGTGTCCATCTCTCTCTCTTTCTCCCACTTTCTACTGTAGATGTTTGAGATCTGTCATTATGGTTTCTGTTGAGAATTGGGAGTCATAGTGCATTGAACTGGTATAAGCTTTCTGGATCTCATGAATTGTGATTGGGAATAGAAGACAAACATGCTATTTGTGGAAATGCTTGGCCCTATCTGAATCTCTTAGTGAGATCTAGGGCTCCATTTCATGGATTGAATGGAATGCAATCTTAAATGTGATGATCAATCAAATGGAGAAAAAGAAAGACGATTATTGCTTGTGAAATGTTATACATAGAGATAGATAGACCTTTACATAACTTTTGCTTTCGGTTCTGATTTGTATCAGAGATTCCTCTTCTGTTATTTCTTTTGTGGTTTGGCTTTTCCTTTTTGTTTTATTTTGTATGCCCAATGCTTTAACATTACCTGAGGGCTGCTTAACAAGAAAGGAAAAATCTTGCCAGTGCGGTTGATTTCCTAGTTGTTGAAGGTTCAGGATTTAAGAACTAAGAAAATATCAACCACAATGTTCATCTTATTCTTTCCTTGGTCGAAGTTTGGCCACATGTAAATGGCAACTTCTTTTCTTCTTCATGTATACTCATCTGAGTGTATGCATTTGCTGTATCAGAATTTTTTATTCACATCCAAGGATGAAAACTCACAATTAAAGGCCATAGACTTTGGTTTGTCAGACTTTGTAAAGCCAGGTTTGTCATGACTAAGAAACCCTAGTGTACATTATGATTTATACACTTGCCAGCTTGGAAGTGTATTTATGATTTATAATGCCCTGATGTGCAGATGAAAGGTTAAATGACATTGTTGGCAGTGCATATTATGTAGCACCTGAGGTTCTACACAGATCATATGGTACGGAGGCTGATGTCTGGAGCATTGGTGTGATTGCATATATTCTGTTGTGTGGTAGCCGGCCATTTTGGGCACGAACAGAATCTGGAATCTTTAGAGCAGTTTTAAAAGCTGATCCAAGTTTTGATGAGGCACCTTGGCCTTCTCTTTCACCTGAGGCAAAAGACTTTGTGAAGCGATTATTGAATAAAGACCCAAGAAAAAGACTGACTGCTGCTCAAGCATTAAGTGAGTTGAAGTGCAGTCACGGTTATGCTTTCTTTTTTCTTTTTGTAGAAACATATGGATTGATGGTGAATATTATTGGTTACAGGTCATCCATGGATAAAAAATTCGAATGATGTTAAAATATCTCTTGATATACTAATATTTAAACTCATGAAGGCTTATATACGTTCATCTTCTCTTCGGAAAGCTGCCTTAAGGGTGAGTTTTTGATGATTTGCACTGCTGATATGCCCAACATGCTCTTTGATGCTACATAATTGTGGGTAAACCAGTCTCTAATGTTCAATGTGAAATTAATGCCTTTTTTTTTTCAATATCCTCTAAATAGAGTTCTGAGTGTGGCACTGTTTATTCAAGAAATTAAATTGAGCTTATCATCCTTAATGGAACATGTATGACCATGTCCTTATGTGGAATCCTATTCACTGCACAGAAAAAAAAAAAAAAGATAGAAAAACCCTTGCTATAGTTTGTTTGTTACATTATTGTCTCACAGTGGTTTGAGATTTTTACATGCCTATTTAGTT
Source organism: Erythroxylum orinocense (assembly GCA_025531955.1). Taxonomy (NCBI): domain Eukaryota; kingdom Viridiplantae; phylum Streptophyta; class Magnoliopsida; order Malpighiales; family Erythroxylaceae; genus Erythroxylum; species Erythroxylum orinocense. The sequence goes on along the minus strand of JANZLX010000213.1, from coordinate 5,949,448 downwards.
CTGGATTCAAAAAGACAGCTTAGCTTGGTGCTAGCTATGGTAAAAGTTTTTCCAAGTGTGTGCTGCATGTTGTGGTGGGGAGATGTGTTGTGTTTCGCTTTAGGACTATTGACTAGTCTTCGTTTAGTTTATAGTCAATCCTTGGTGACTCATGAACTTAGTTTCATACTTATTTGTTGGAATTGTGGCAGGCCCTTTCTAAAACATTGACAGTGGATGAACTCTTTTATTTGAAGGAGCAGTTTGCACTGTTGGAACCAAATAAACATGGCACTATAAACCTAGAGAATATCAAAACGGTTGGTTTTACGTGAATATTTAATTTTCTTTTGCTCCTTTAAGTTAATTTATGCTCAGTTTCTGACTCATGTATGTTCAGGCCTTGATGAAACACGCAACAGATGCTATGAAGGAGTCGCGTATCCCAGATTTCCTTGCTTCTGTAGGTGCTTCACTTTGGTGTCTGCTTAACATTTTGAGGTTTTTAGGTTTAACTAGTTATTTTTCTTCCTGTAACAGCTTAATGCACTTCAGTATAGAAGGATGGATTTTGAGGAATTTTGTGCAGCTGCATTGAGTGTCCATCAGTTAGAAGCTCTTGATCGGTGGGAGCAACATGCTCGTTGTGCCTATGAACTCTTTGAGAAAGAAGGAAACAGGGCCATCATGATTGAGGAATTGGCATCGGTATGAATCACTTTTCAATTAATGTTATGCTTAATTCTTCTTTTCTTCTGATGTTGGAAATTCTATATCTCTGTTTATAGAATTTCATTCTGCATTTGCATTTTACCGTCATCTTACAGGCCCATTTTTCATCTGTTTGAAACAATGGATTGAATCTTGTGTCTTCCTATGGTGTCAGTCTTAGGCATGCTAATGTTACCACTGTTTTCATTTTTTCTTTTGTGGGTGTTCACAACTTTTGTAAGGCAAATCTTGAATCCACTATGCCATGAAACATTGGTTGACTGATGTTTGTTTTGTTCTCCGCAGGAACTTGGCCTCAGCCCAGCTGTTCCTGTTCATTCTGTTCTCCATGATTGGATTAGGCACACTGATGGCAAGTTAAGCTTTCTAGGGTTTGTGAAATTGTTGCACGGTCCATCAAGTCGGAACTTTGCTAAAGTTCAATAGAAGTTTGAAACTGACTTGGGGAATCAAAGTTGTGATTGTGTTCATTTATGCTGTTTAACAAGGGAAAAGTTGGGGATAGTTATAGTGAAAGATGTGAGAAGTTATGGTTACCGCTGTAATCACAGTGCCGTAAAGATTCTGTTCTAGAATTCAGTTGAACGATTACCACTTTGTACGTGGCTATAACTAAAGGTATGATCCTTGTGCCATATGGATTGTTGAACTTGAAGCTCAAGCATCTTCAATGTTCCACTGTAAAGCTTAGTTAAATGTTGTTTAGTTGCAGGTGAGAGTAGTTCTCAGAACTGCTTAGCAAATTCTGACATATTGGACTGGTCCAAGGATCATTTGATTGATTGTATCATGTCTGGATTCATATTTTCCAGTCGAAAAGTGCAAGTTTTTTATAATTTTTTTCCAGTTGGAATCTGACTAGTTTCATTTACACGATGAATAAAATGTTAGCTTCCAGTCATTTGATTCAAGTTTGTAGTTTTTAAATTACGATGAATTGTTTGAGCCACAGAAAGTGTGTTTCAAAATCCAATTTGGACCTCTCAATACCAAGGACGAGCGGCTTGCCATTGTGGTAATGCCGTAATGATAATAATAAAATAGAAAAAGAAAAAAAAATTATTACAAACAAATGTGAAATGGGCCCACCAAAAAATGAGAAAAATCAAATATAAATAATAGCGCTTTTCCAATTATTATAGTTTAGTTCTATCGAATCAAACTAATAAATAGTTCAGTTGGGTGTTGTCATGATGAGGACGACGATGATAAATAGATGACAAGAAAATTAGGAAAGGAGGAAGATTAGCTCTTGGAAAATGGCATCGCCCCACGGGAAGCGCAAAGTAGTGACGATTTACGTCTCATCCTCCTCTTCCAGTGAGCAAGATGATGATGACGATGATTGTGATGTTGTTGTTGATGCAGAAGAAGACGGCATTTATACGTATATCTTTCTTTTCTTCTTCTCTTATTTACTTCCTTTTCTTTCGGTTAATTTGGTTCATTTTTATTTTGTTATCATTTCAGCGAAGACGAGGAGTATGCGGATGAAAGGGATGATGATGAGATGGAGGAGTCTCTCTGCCGTAAAGTAATCTGTCTTCTTAAAGGTTGGTTGGATTCGCTGATCTTGTTCTTCAATCCAATCGACCCAATTGATAAGCCTTTGGTTGCAACTTGTGAACTTTATGGGATTTTGCAGAAGGGAATGGTTTAGAAACTTTAAATCTAAAAGAGTGCAAAGCATATTTGAGGAAGCATAGCCTTAGGCTTTCTGGAAGCAAAGCAGTATACATTGAGAGAATCAATGAGCATTTTAGGTGATTGCACAATTCTCTGATTTGGAAGCTTATTGAAACCAATCAATGTGGTTTTCTATGACTTTTGTTTGTTGTTGTATACTTACTTCTCAGGATAAGGCATGGAAGTGGAGAAGCGCTTTATCCAAGATCATCCTTTGTTGTCAATTGCAAAGGTACGCTGATTCTTTCCTTTCTCTTCTCATTCAGATGTTTCCCTAATGTATGCATAATCCTTTTGAACTTTACTTAAAACAGGTGATGTCTGCAAGGGGGACGTTGTTCTGTTCACACAGAAAGTTAGCTACACTGTTACCACATCTCATGTTATGTTATGCTCTCATATATTCATGCGTTTTCTACTGGATCTGTAATTATACTGGCTTTGAGAATTGGGCAACAGAAGCAGACCAGGTAAGATTCTGGGGACGAGAACTGTGGCCGGCAGGGTTGTTACGGAAAGCTATGGTTCTGCCAAGCAACAACATACATTTACGGTAGATATCTTTCCAATTGATCTGTTGCCAAATATGTTGGAGCGCCTACTCTGAAGTCATAAACGGTTAATGATATCATTCACTGCTTACCAATACAATGTCCACCTGTTTAACAATCACCCTTCAAGACGTCTTTCATTAAGATTTAGTACGTACAATTAGCTTCACCAAGTGTTAGGTTTAGTCTTCACATTAAAGCTAAGAATCAACTTGGGAATCACTGGTGCATATGATTGGAATCATTAGGATCTTTATTATAGTATACATCATCAAAAACATGGTTTAACAAGTATGCATAAGATACTTTTCTGTGTAGGATACATGTGATCCAGCTTTCAAGTATGATCAATTTTTTTCTTTACAAATTATGATCAATTCAATTGATGCTTCTCTCATGCAAGGTTGAAGTACTGTGGAGCAGGGGTATTAAGAAATTGCCCCCACTTTTCCCTTTGCTTGTAAAGGGCCGTAATCTTTATAGATTGAGAACCTTCAGACAGGTAATAGCTGTTATATGAAATAGAGCTTCTAGTACCTCCATGATATAAATTTTATAATAATCTTTTGTTCTCCTCTTAGCGGTGGAGCAATGAAGCAGAAAGAGTAAAAGTTCTTGCCGAGAAGCACCAGCGAGGTACAGCTGCAAGACTTGTGAGAGCATTGAGAAAGTCAAAGCAGACGGAGCATGCAAACAAATGTAAGAATGTAGTTTTCATGTTATGTTGTTCTTCTAAACCCTTAAGGATTGTCTTGCTGTTCCTTTCTAATGCTAACAGGTTCAAAGCGTCAGAAAATTTCATATCAGACAAAATCCTCCCAAATTGGGAAGATGGCTAAACAAGAAAGTAGGAAGCATCCTGAGGGACATCAAAGAGACATGATGCTCCGAGGTACAAAATGCAATAATCATAGACAACTGAACTCTTTAAGGTCCGAACGCTCTAAAAGTTGCCGGCGTAGTAAGAAAACTGGGCACCTCAATAATGTTATAGGTCCCATTAATCAGCCATATGCCAATCATTCCCACTATCAGTGGAAAGAATTACATTATAGGGGCATGCCATTCTACTCCTCTGAGTAGAGCTTGGTCTCCGACTTGCTCAACAGGGCATTGCCTTTGCCAACTCCTTTTGGGTCTTATGTTGATGATGTTGTCACTCCTGGTTTGGAATATCAAGGGTTTAATTCTGGCTATTGCATGCCCCATCAGCACTCGGTTCCTAGACATACGTTTGAAATGAGAAATCTCTTTAGAGAACAGAACATCCAGGTGGGAACTTTCAGCAATTTCCTCGTGGGATTGACACAGAAGGATATGCAGGATGAAAGGGCTCTGCAACATTCCATCATTGTTTCAAAGTCATATGACTGATTTGAGCAGGGTGTTAAAGTTTGTGTGAGTGAAGCTTCTTGCCTACAACTTTGTGCTTGTTTGAGAAGCAAAGAATCTGTTCTCATTACCGACTGATCTTCTATTCTATTTGAAGTTGAATTTTCGTGTGTTTTTCTGCCCACTGTGATCCCAAGAAACATGACTGCTGACCTGGCACTCCATTCACCGAATGCTTTTCAATCGATTTTGGATTGGCCCATCCCTTAGCCTTCTTACAAGGTGCATACTGCTCTCTTTTTGTTTGCTTTTCTTGGAAAGAAAATTTAAGGGGCAGTGTTATTACTTAAAAACTAAATTTCAACATACGGCTCAAATAATTAACAAATTGGCCAATTAACCTTTTCCTTCTTAGTTTTCTGTCCGAACAGAAAATTTTTTTTCAAGCTTTTTGAGGAAGAAGTGAAAACCCGAAACAATCTCACATATGAATTAAACTGGTTTAGCTAGTGTCCTAACATCGGTAAATCATGCGAGCCCCAACTTGTCATTACACGAATAATCACAGAGACCGAATCATTCTGGTCTATCGTACGGCAAACTATTCTCTTTAATAACACCATGTATAGGTGTTGAGTATTCGTTCTGTAAGGAAAAAGAATGTAGAAGACTATGAAAACAGTCATGTTCCTGACCCTTTAGCGAGAGTAGGGGACTTAACGGAGAGACTATTGAAGTGGGTTTCAGAAAGGCAACAAGCGTGGCACCAGGACAATGAATGAAACAGTACCGATGGTAAACAACATGAGGGCCAAATGACAACTGCTTCTATAATAATCGAGAAATATGGCTAGTAATGAGATACGAAGTGTAGAAAGCAGTGGATTGGGAGTAATTTGTAAGTTTTTCGTTATTAATAATAAAACATTAAAGACATAAATTACGTGTAAATCATTAATTATAAATAAATCATTTGTGCCCATCTAGATCTTAAATATAATAACAATCATATAAATGAAACGAATAAATCACTTACCATGAGCGAAATTCGTCATGATGTATAGAGAAAGCTTTCAATGATTAAGAACTAGTTTCTTTCTCTTAACCCTATTTTTGTACGATAGCTTCATGGATAACCCAATATACAAATACGTTCTTTCTATATTTGTTTTTGTCTGTACTTAATTAGGATAGAAAGATGACTAGTTTATATATATTTCTCTGTTAACATTAAATTTTGTACGTCTATCAAGTACTAAATTAAAGGTTAAAATTTAATATACTATCAAATTAAGAAAAACCCTAAACTAAGTTTAATATGGGCCTACAGAAAATATGGGTCATAACATCAGACCATATATTTCTTACATTCTCTCGCTTGGCCGAATGTTTCATCATTACGTTTAATAGTATAACATAAGGCTAGCAAAAAATTAAATCTTATAAACCGTTAACATCATAAGTACCTCAACAAAATAAATCACATAATGTGGGTTATGATGGTCATACACAATATAGTCGTATACTTTCTTCCATATACCACTACATTAAGAACTTCTTCTGTGTAGGTTCATAAGTTGTATATAAATAACATATAATTCACATACTTGTTATGAAAATACAAACAAATTTCTTATTCAAACAATTAGGTATACATAAGCATAATGAATAAGAAATATAAAATTCAGAAACATATTATTATTGAGCTCAAAAGTGCTTAAACATCATCATGAAACATTATTATCAATCATCAATACAACCAAGACCCATCATAATCACATATTCTTTGAATATCTTCGGAAGTAAACCCTTAGTTAGAGGATTTCCAACCATGAGATCTGTCCTAATATGTTCTATATGCACTTTTTGTTTTTGAATTTCCTCTTTAATAACAAATTACTTTCATTCCATGTGTTTTGAACCTCTAGAGTATTTGTCATTTTTAGAGAAGAAAACTGTTGCAGAATTATCACAATAAATTTTTAATAGCTTGGTTACTATGTCGACAACTCCAAGCCCTGTAATAAAGTTTCGTAGCCATAATGCATGAATTGTAGCCTCATAACAAGCTACAAATTCCACTTCTATAGTAGATGAAGCAATGACAGACTGTTTGATACTTTTCCAAGAGATTGCTTCTTCAACTAATAGGAACAAATAGCCAAACGTTGACTTTCTACTATCAACACATCCGACAAAATCTTAATCTAAATATCTAATTACTTCTAAATGATTAAACCTCTTATAAGTGAGCATATAATCCTTTGTTCCTTGAAGATATCTTAACATATTCTTTGCAGCCTTCCAATGATCAATACTAGGATTACTTTAATATCTACCTAGCATCCCGACTGCAAAATTGATGTGAGGTCTAATACAGGTGTAACATCCAATTACTTGTGGGAAGCTTAGAATGAGAATTGTGAGTGATTAGTGAGAGTTAGAAATGCATTTCCATGTTCATGCATAATATGTCATACATATACATATAAATAGTAAAGTTGTTGCACATGAAAATAATTGTACATGCCTTCATAAATAATTATGGGTATAATTAGATTGAGTTGTGATTTTTAGGAGTTTTGAGAATTTGAATTTGTTTATATTGGATATTCTTTTGGTTGGTAAGAATATGGTATTTGTGAATTTTGGAATAAATTTTGGAAATTATAGAAAATAAGAAAAAAAATCAAATGAAGATTTGAGGATAATTGGATTGTAAAGATGAAAGTTAAGGGAGTTAATTTCATAAGAAACTAAGTTAGAGTTTGGGTATTAGGAAAGTGACAAGTGTCACTTAGTCTTTTTGTACTTTTGTTATAAGTAGGTTATTGTTCTTTGAGAGTTGACAGGTTAAGTCATGTCTAAGTTCCTTCTTCATTATCATCTTCTTCAAATTTTCTTTCCATACACAGAGTTTACACCTTCTAAGAGATTTCTATGCTTTTCCTTTCCTACACTAAACCCACTTTGCCATTTGTGTCTTCTACCCTAAGAAAAACCAGAAGTTGGTCATTGTACTCAGTGAAGTACGGAAATTGTGTGGAGTTTAAGGCTTGAAGATTTTGGAGTTTTCAGCAGGTAAATAGTGAATAAATCCTTTAGAGTTGGGAATTTATGAAAATAAATTTGATAAGTTACTATCATCTGCATAGAAAATGACATTTATGTGGATGTTCATAAATACTGTGTTGTTGTGGATGAAAAAATTTAGTTATAGTGTTAATTTAGTGTTTTGAAAGATTATTGGCGATTAGGTGTTGTAAAATATTAAGAGTTTGAAAATCTGAAAAATGTTCACTGAGTATGCTTCAGTCTTTTAACCACAACGTTTTTTCTAGTTGTCCAAACAAGATGATTCTTGATTTGGATTAAACTAAAGATATATGGATATATTTCGTATGAATACATCGAATTTCAATTCTATCTCTAAGAGTCTCAAAATTTCAGGAAGTTGAGAACTGGGTGCAGGACGTTGGGAGCTAATTGTAAAATTTGTGTTCTGACTTCGGGGGAAAATGTGAATTAATCTAGATAGATTTTGGCAAAGTTTCCTTCTTGATAGTTGTAGATTTTTATTTTATCTTTCTAACGGTATATAGCGTGAAAATTTTGGACATCTGAATCAAAAGTTATGATTTTTATAAGTGGAGATGCTCTGGAGAGCAAAAGTAAGACGACGCAAATGAAAGAAGGAAGAAACTTTGTCTTAGTTACTGTTCATCTAAGATGCGTCGTCTTAGTTACTATTCATTCACTTCATCTTAATTATTATTCATTCACTTCGTCTTAGTTACTATTCATACCCATCGTCTATTGTTCATCTTTTGTTTTCTATTCCATTTTTGATCCTTTAGAAGATAGAATTTGTCTTCAAGGTCTTCATGAAAGTTGTAGATCTCGAAGTCCTCTTTAAAACCGTCTAAACACGAAATCAATCCGACATTTGTAGCAAAAGTTATGGCAATTGCGCCAAGATATGTACAATATGAGTAAGGACAAAAACACGTTTGATTCTTTTGACCATAACTTCCTCTCTAGACCCCCAAATGACTTGATTCGTGATCCATTGGATTCGTAAGACATTGATCTACATCTCTACCAAAAATCATAGCTATTTGAAATAAATTGAGAAATATGAGTGAAAAACATTGGACGGATACAGTGAGTGTGATCTTAAATATTATGAATTGGTGTTATTCTACGAAACATATTTCAGTATTTTGATGATATCTTAATTTGTAGAGCTCCAAATGAGATGATTTCTATTTTGTGGTAAACTAGAGACATGGAGCTACAAATGGTGTGAAGAAATTGATATCTAATTTAGTTTCTAAAATGTTTAAATTTCCAGATGGAAGTTGTGCATAACATACTATTTGGACAAGAGCAGTCCAAAAATGTTTGAAGTATATCTTTTGACTCATAGAACCAAATTGAGTTATTTTGGTAGCAATGGAAAGATAAGAGATATAGGAACACTTGTCTAGAAGAAAGTTTGACCTAATTATCTCATTTTCACCTTCTGATTGAACGTGAACAATAGACCCGAAAATGTATCTTGGTAAAATCCAAAAGTAAGCTAGTGAGTAATGAATTGTGATTTCAAAAGTTTTAGTGAGGCATAAATCTAAGTATAAATTATACTTAGATAAGTTTTGATATGAGATCGATTTTTATGATGGAAATTTTCCTAGATTATCATGAACATGCATTGTGCATAATTCATTTCATACATGTGCATTATTGAATACTTATGATTGTGTAAATTGTGATATTATGTATATTATTTGTTATAGAGCAGCAACTGGAACGTCAACCTCTAGACGTTGCCGGATCTTCCAGGCATTAGCTTCGGGAATAACTTGTGAGTAACCTAGATGGTCTCACTTAGTTACTTGTTTACTTAATTTATGTTTTGAATGATGAATGAATGTGATTTGATTGTGGATTCGGAACAGAAGGTCCGATGATTGTGTAATGTAAATTGAAATAATGAAGTGTTGAGGGAAAGCAAAAGCAACTGAGGGAATCTTCCAGGCAACTGCTTCTTGATAACTGCTTCTTGAGTCTTTAAAGAAACGGTTAGGCAGTTGCGCTTGGTAACTTCCATAAACTGATACCTCCGACACTCTTTGTTTGCTTTTAGTATCGTCTGTTTTCCGCTTTGTCTGTTTTCTTCTTTACATACGCTTTCGTCTGCTTTTCCTTTGCGTAGCTTTCGTCTGCTTTTCTTCGCGTAGCTTACGTCTACTTTTCTTCTCATAAGCTTTCGTCTGCTTTTCTTCACGTAGCTTACATCTGCTTTTCTTCGAATAAGCTTTAGTCTGCTTTTCTTCGCATAAGCTTTCGTCTGCTTTTCTCTGCGTAGCTTACCTCTGCTTTTCTTCGCATAGGCTTTCGTATGCTTTTCTTCGCATAAGCTTTTGTCTGCTTTTCTTCGCATAAGCTTTCGTCTACTTTTCTCTACGTAGCTTACGTCTGCTTTTTTTCTCTTTATTAAAGAGTAATGCGTCTGCTTTTCCTTTTGTCTGATTTTCTCTTTTATATGTTTGTCATCAAAATCATTCAAAACGTAAAGTCAATTTTTCGACATAACAGGTGAGTGTCATGACACTTGCCACTTAGATAAACAAATTAATAAGTCATTTTCTTAAGCTAAGTAATGTCTCTTAACATCTAGTCCATTTGTCTCCAAATCTCCAAACCATTTGTTACCTAATTCTCTATGCCACTTGTTAATATTTCTATCACCAATTATCACTTATTTCTATTACCATTTATCAATTGTCTTGCCACATGGCATTTTTCCTAGTCCAAAATTCCTCAAAATTTTCTAAGTTTCACCAACAATTCTAGATCAATAAATTTTGCTCACCAAATTAACTTTCATGAAATATAATATCCACAATTCACAATATAATCACATTTATAAATCAATTAAGATAAACTATACTCGATAAATGTCAAATGAGTGCATGTATAGTCATCGTAATGTGTGCAATTATCAAATTCACGTGTATGTATACTAAATGATGCATGAGAATGAAATGCATGTCCTAGTTTCTCAATATTATCTCTCATATTCAGTATTCTAACCGATCACATGGGGAAATTAGGATGTTACAATTCTCCCCCCTTAAGAAATTTCTTACTTAATTGTTCAAATAGATGGGGATATTGTCTCCTCATATGCTCCCCTATTTCCCATGTAGCCTCCTTGCTCGAGTGATTTTTTTGAACGACCTTCACCAATGGAATTTCTTTGTTTCTTAATTGTCTCGTCTAATATCCCACTATCTTGATCGGCTATTTAACATAACCCAAATTACTAGCAACTTCAATCTCTTGAGCTAGTAGCATATGCATCGGATCAGACCAATATCTCCGGAGCATACTCACATGGAACACATTATGTATCTAAGACATCTTAATTGGTAAAGCTAACTTGTAAGCCAATAGTCCAACCCTCTCTAGGAACTCATAAGGATCAATATATCTAAGGCTCAGCTTACCCTTTTTGTCGAACCTCAGCACTCCCTAGCAAGACAATTGATTCAGACCTTAGTTCTTACCCTTAGAAGTCAAATAAAAAATAATCCAAGGATTGCAATATAGGGTGCAACCTCGAGTTTTTTCACTTAATTGGAACTAGATGAATGGACCTAAGTTAAATTATATATCTTGCTAAACAAACTAATTGGGAAAAGGGGGTTTGATCTTTGAAAACATCAGTTGATCTAAAATGAATTGTAAAAAGTATGTAAAATGTATTTTTGGATTTTTTGGAATAGAAAACAGAAGGATTAAAACTAGTGATTAAACAAGTGATAGAATCCTCTTAAAAATGATCTTTGGCCATCATAGTTTGAAGTTGATTTTTATGGAGTAGAAATCACTGAGCTTAAAAATAAAAACCTTAAAGGACTCTTTAAGTCTAGGATCTTGATCAATGGGACTCCATTTCTCAAGATCCCGTTAAGCACTCTTAGTGTGTGTAGTAGATAAGTCCATGCAACAAGTCACTTTCGAATCTAATATCAAATCAATATCAAACAAAACTATGCAAGATAAAAGAGAATCAACAAGATCACAAATAGCCATATATGAGACTTCATATATTTAAGCTCAAAGTTCTACATAAACAAATCCAAACCACATATTTAATATCAAACACTAGAATAAACTATAATCAAACATGTTTAACTAGAAATCACAAATCCTAAACCTAGGAATTTATAAACTCATAGTTGAACATGGATTGACTACTCCCCTCTTAAGCTCATAGAACACCAGCCATTGCTACATCTTTAAGAGGAAGGGAAAATGCCTAGCCATGCATAGCAACTAAAAGCTTCACAATTAGAAGAGAATCCAAGCTACGCTTGATGGAAGTCGGTGGTGAAAATGCTAGGAAAATGATGGAGAGAGAAGAGAGAGATGTGGATGGTAAGATGATGATCGATATCTAATGTGTGTTTCAGCTCTCGTCTTCTTATCCTAAAATAGGTTTCTTTTAAAAATAGGTTGGTGGGGTCGGGTTTGTACAGTTAGTGAAACTTCTGAAAATGGTTAGGGTAGTGAGCTTTTCTCAAAAGGTATTCCAAGCAGGTTATTGTGACTTTACCATGACAACGTCAGGTCTTTGCCGCAACAAAATTTTCTTGAAACGTTTTACTGGAATTATTGTGATTTCACCTTGGCGAAGACGTAATGTCGGCTTGGCTAATTCTTTCGAAAGGTTTCTACTTGAATTCTTTGGTTTGACCATGGCGAAAGGTCATCGTCGTCGGGGCGAGCTTTGCCTGCTGCCTCGTTGACTTGTGTTCTTGGTGTTCACTCTTGGGCTCTATTTCTTGAATGTCCTACAATGAAAAATGGTAGTTTATAGTACCAATTGTTCTAAAAATCAATTTAGTGCAATTACTAGCTATTTGTGACAATTTTACCTTTAAACTACATTAATTCAAATTAATCACTCATAAACTAAATTAAGCACAATATCCGATAATAAGAGCCAGAAAGTATAACAAAAACCATGAAATTGTCACCTCAAAATATAGAAAACTTGGATTCAATTAGCGGTACTCTCAGAAACATACTATCTCCTACTATGTAATCCATATCACTTCGGTGTCGATCCATATAACTCTTTTGTTTATCTTGAGTTGCTTTAATACGACTATGAATCAGTTTCACTTTATCCATAATATCTTGTATTAGTTCTAGGCCTTCAACCATTCTCAGACCCTCTTCATCCTAATATAGAGGTGAATGATATTTTATGCCATACAATGCCTCATACGGTGCCATTCTAATACTACTATGATAATGGTTGTTGTAAGTAAAATCAATTAAGGCTATATACTGATCCTATGCTCCTTAAAACTCCAATACACATGCCATGAGAATATTCTCAACATTTTTAATTATCCCCTCACTTTGTTCGTCTGTTTGAGGATGAAATGCAGTACTAAACTTAACTTCGTAGCCATAGCTAACTATAAACTTTTCCAGAACCTCGAAGTAAATATAGGATCCTTGTTAGATACAATGGACACTTGAATTCCAAGTAGTCTAACTGCCTCATTCACATACCTCTGGGCTAACTAGTCTAGTGAGTTATTCTCTCTCATAAGTAACAAATGGGCTGACTTTGTCAATCATTCCACCATGACCCATATAGCATCATATTGCCTCGGAGTCTTTGGTAATCTCATAACAAAATCCATCGTAATTCACTCCCATTTCCATTCCAGAATAGGTACCGAATGTAGCTTCCCAGCCAAAGCCTGATGCTCAACCTTAATCTGCTAGCAAGTTAAACATTTACCATCATACTCCGCTACTTACTTCTTCATCCCTATCCATTAGAAATTTTGCTTCAGCATGTTATACATGTTGATGGTACCATGATACATAGCATAAGCTTCTACATGAGCTTCCTTCAAAATTTCTTTCCTCAGATTATCAATGTTAAGCACACATAACCTTTGCTTTAGCCATAGTGTCTCTCATCTCTCAGTTCAAACTTATAATCTAGATTCATTTTCAACTTCTCATAAGCTTCACAATTTCATGATCATTACCCTAAATTTTCAGGTTCTGTCATGTAACATCAGTCTCAGCTTCAATGTAGCAATCAATGCCTCATTCGGCTCTAGATTCAACTTGAAATTCAAGGCTCTAAATTGAACTAAACTCAGTAACCTCGATATCGAAAGCTGAGCTACACTACTATTTAATTTTTGGTATGTGCTTAATTGTTGATATTTTTAATTATTTTCACTTAGCGGTTATTGGCGTAAAAATGCTTAAGGTACTCACTTTGATTCATATTTAATTTTAGGTACAATTTTAAAGCAAAGAAATTAAAGTGGGTCAAATGTACTCCATTTGAGATATTTTCTGAAGATTTACTTTTGCTTGCCCTCATGAAAGAAGAAGAAAAATTTAATCTTGAAAAATCATTAGAGTGAAAAGCAAGTTGTGCATTTTAAAAATGTCAAGAAGTAGGCATTCAACAGCGAGAATTAAATCAGCAGACGGAGGCGCAAAATGTGTATGAGGAGCAAAACGAAATAGCAAAATAAATCAGCAAGCAACACGTGGAGAAGTGGGGAGGAATTTTACGCATGCGGACAGCAACTAATTTGAGAAGTTAAAATGAAATCAAGGAAGCTGGAGGCAATTAACGTTACCGGAGGCAGCCAGGGGTGGACACACAACAAGGTCTAATTAGCTACAGACAAAGGAACGCAAAGCTCAGGGACGTCTAGCGTTTGAGAAAATCACGCACAAGGAGCAGCAATTGATTGAGATTAAAACAGTAGAACAACAGGTGGCAATTAATTAAACAGAAGACACAAGAGAGACACGTTGACAGCATTTCAAGGCACAGGGTGTTGACGCAAGTCTCTTAGCTGCGGACAGGAACATTCAAATCACTAAAATACAAGCTAAAAGGTAAGTGAGGAGGCCAGCAAAACGACGCATGGGCATGAAGAATTAAATCAGCTACAGCCTACAGGAGAATGACAACGCAAACAGAGTGAATTAAACAGCCAAGGGGCGTTTACGGAGAGCAGTGAGGACAGCTCATGTAGCTGGCACAATCGATGAACAAATTAACACATTCAGCACGTGACGGAGGCGACAATTAAATTAATCAAGTGGACAACAATGCAAATGCACAGTAGAGGACAATGTCGACGCAAGAGGGCAAGGAGCAAACAAATAACTAATCACAGGTGATTAAAAGACAGCAAATTAGAGGAGCACGACGTGGCAGAAGGAGACGGCAACATGAGGGCCAAGGGCTTTAAATGAGCTGAGAGTTTTAAATCATGGGAGAGGGCCGCCAGACGAAAAAAGTAGGCGCACAACAAATACAAGAATAAAATCAACGCAAGTGAGGAGAAAAACAGGCGGCTTGGGAGTGAAGTAGGGGGTGCGGCGCTTGAGCAGAGGCGACGCTGGACTGGTGGCTATCAGCTTGCGGGCGCTGGCGCTGGAGTAGCTGTATCCCAGTGGCGACAGAGACAGATTTAAGAGCATGAAATAGTTGTTTGTATTGTCATTGTAATAGTGAGCAGAATAGTGATAGTTTGGTGTTGGTTGGAGCTTGCGATACTAACAAGAAACAAAGGGATTTTTGACTAGGGACATTGGATGGGGCTGAATCAATTTATCGGAAAATACTCATGAAGAGCTGAACGTCCCAACATCGGTTCAGAGGTAAAATCGACACCGACGACCCGGGTTAAGTATTATTTTAATTATTTTGTTATTTTTTTCTCTCATTAGAAATTAATTATGTTATCCTATTTTAATTAATTGGGTTTTTGTATGGATAATCAGATTTTCGTTATTATTCAGTTATTTGTGTATGAACCTATTGGGTATTGTGATTGATGATTTTAATGCATTCATTGAATTATTAATTTCAATCTCATTGCTAGAATTTCGATATAATCCGTAATTGTTATGTTGAAATTCATTTGTAGCGACTAATGATTCGTAATCATTA
>JANZLX010000213.1:5895689-5924827 GCA_025531955.1 Erythroxylum orinocense | reverse complement strand
TTGCTAAGGTATTGTGCTGGAATATTTGGAGTTCAGTTGGAATGAGTATGGGCTAATATTTATGGAATGGCTAATAAATAAGTTGAATGAATGCCTTTCTTTTTTCTTTCACATTATAGCGAATAACACGAGCATTTGTGGCAAACTGATTTCCAAAAGGGTAGTTTTGATAAGAAAAGCTGTATAAGTCAATACTAATGCTTTTGTTAAGTAAATTAGATCAAATGCATAAGATTAGTTATCTGTGTTTTTCAATGATGCATAAGTGTGTATTTAGTGATGCATACTTATAGAGGTAATTGATCTTATTTGGCACTTAACTTTATTGAAATGCTTTAAATGGAAACAATCTTGTAGTTTTTTGACACCCTGATGAGCATATTATTATGATATCATGATCAATAGCTATATATTTTTGATGTCCTATAATTTTCTGTTGATGAGTAAAAGTAATTTTTGACAGCAGTTACTTGATCTGGACTAGTCATAGGACTAAAAAAAAATTGATATCTAGGTGGTTGATTACTTAGCCATGTGCCTGAGACACTCTGAAAATATTGCTTAATTCTGCGGTTTCTGTTAGTAAATCCTTGTTTCTGTGTTCTTTTGTCATGTTGTTTGTACCCACCTCACATAATCCCCTTCAATTACACTTACAGTACACAGGCGGGCTCTCAGCCAATCACATCAATTGCCTGGCTGTCAGTGTTGCGGCTACTTGTAACAGTTTCCAAGGATGGAGCTTTTCAAGTTTGGAAAACTAGAGTGATGCTTAATCCTAATAGACCTCCAACGCAAGCAAATTTTTTTGAGCCTGCTGGTTAGTCCTCATCATCATATTTATTGTTGTTGTTATCATTTAGTAGTAGCATTATTATTGTTATTGTTGTTGTTTCGTATTATTATTACTATTCTTATTATTTTATTGGGTCATTTATGTCCTAACCGATGTTCTTTTATTGCAGGAATTGAAGCAATTGACGTACCTCGCATTTTATCTCAGCAGGGTGGAGAAACAGTTTATCCTCTACCACGAATTAAAGCTTTGGAAGTGCACCCAAAATTAAATCTAGCAGCTCTGGTTTTTGCAGTTAATAGCAACTATGTTTATTGTGCTAATCCCATTTGCTAGTCTGTCAGAAGATTGATGGCAGCTTCATTTTTTTTCATTGTCTTTTTCTTGTTTTATAAAGAACATGACAGGAGGTGACAATTTGAAAAATAGGGCTTCATACACCAGGGAAGGAAGGAAGCAACTCTTTGCAGTTCTGCAGAGTGCAAGGGGTTCTTCAGGTGAATGATTATTTATTTATGCTTTTCCAGAATCCTCTTTGTATTGCTTGTTGAAGTTGTGACAATCTCTGAAATGGAATATTAGAGTTTACAATTCTTCTGTTTATGCTCTCATGGAGTCATCATTTCTTTTGATTTTCTCTTTTTCAACATTTTAATGTAGGATAAATTTGTAAATATAGGAATATGTGTTTGATTTGAGGGAACAAAGATAAAGATTTTAGAGTTTGGGAGTGAATATTCATTTTATGAGATGCACAGTGGCTGCTGCCTGGCAGCAAAAGTTCTGAAGGCCCAATTTTATTATGCCATGGAAGATCTTTTACTTGCTGAAGAGTTAAGAATCTAAAACGTTCAGATTTTTTGTTGAATAGGAAAAATCATTGGATAAGATGACTGATATTTTTTTGATTGCCTTTTGTTCACACGTGCCATGACGGCAAACTCTTATGCAATATACTGTATTTGGATCTAGTGTTGTAGTTTTCTTTGTTTTCAGCTGTCTGGCTTCATGTCATGCAAGAAATGTTATTGGTCATTTTCATTCCGGGATAAGCTCACAATAGGGCTCCATTTGCAGCATCTGTATTGAAGGAAAAGCTCTCATCCTTGGGTGCATCAGGAATTTTGGCTGACCATCAACTTCAAGCCCAATTGCAAGAGCACCATTTGAAGGGGTGAGTTTCAAATAGTGACAAAGATACTTTGGTTTTTGGCAGGAAAGAGTAGGTTGGTTTATTGAAAGTCTTAAGTAGTACTGTTTTCCTTTTCTATCCTGGGTGGAGGGTGGGGGGACAACTGGGTGTTCTGATCTAGAGACTGTTTATTAATTTGAACTATTTTCAGTTTATTTTTCCAATTGTCACTGAAAATATTTGTTAATTGGCAGCCAAAGTCAACTTACAATTGCTGATATTGCGAGGAAGGCATTCCTTTACAGTGTATGTTACTTTCAAATCACGCTATTCTTCTCTCATAAGCTCCTTTTGTGTTGCTTCTAGATCGTTTCTCAGTGCACTAAAAGATCTGTCATAGCTGGACCTATATTTTTAACTTGTTCTATCTATGACTGTTAAGAGTGTGGACTTGGATGGGGGAATGATTGGCAAAGGATTTTAACTTCACACTAGTATTTTGCAGCAATGTGTTGTGTTTATGATATACAGTCCATACAAAAGATACAGAAGGGCTCATCACTTCGCCGGCTGGAATAATGTCTAATGTAATCCTGAGCAAGTTCTCTTAAAAATATTCTTAACTTATGCTGATACTGATGACCTATAACATATTTCTGCTGATCCATTTATGTACTTATGTTCGTCTTAGATTTTGGAGACTTCAACTCTCTGGTTTTCTCGTGCACTTTTAATCAGCTTTGAAAATCCAAGTGTATTCATGATATGCAAGAGTTCTATTGTATTTTGTTCTCTTGGTTTTTGTCTTGTCCTCATAAATTAGTGATTTATTCTGTCTAGATTTTGTTGCCTTGCTGCCTTGTTCTTCATTGCCTTTTTTGTTATATTCTACAGTTTCTAGTAAACTAGCCTTAAGTGGGAACCATCATATTTAATATATAAATCTGCTGCTTATTGCTTTGAATTGCTGATTTTGCTGGATGAAAATAATGAGTTAATCCTGGTTTATCCTTTACGATTGAACCAAGTCCCGTTCAGAACTGAAAACTTTTAGGTTTCTCCTCGTAATTTAGACTTCTTTCTATTGAATTTTGTAATTTGACAGAACTATTTTTAATCATTTCAGCAGTTTATAGTTTCTACTTTAACTTGGATGTGGGTTTGCACTTGTTTCTAGTTTTTCTTCTCCATTTGAAATGACGGTTGGTTAGTGCTTATAGGAAAGTACATAATGAAATTGAAGTTGTTGAGTTGGCAGCTAGTCCAGATTTCTGGAACTACTTTCATGAAATAGTACTGCCAATTGGGAAGTGAGAATATGTCTTGTCTCTACATTGCTTTAACATACTGCAATAGTTTGAAGTTGAATCATAATTTAGATGCTTTGTTGCGCCCTTTATTCTATGTGCTAAAGGGTTTCATTATCCTTGACATGACTTCAGAATCCTCCTATTTTTGTGTTACTAGGATAACATATTGTACCCAATTTGACATAATTCTGACAGAGTGAAGTGCTGATCATTTTCATAGCATTTCATGGAAGGCCATTCGAAAAGTGCTCCAATATCTCGATTGCCACTGATCACTATGTTGGACACCAGACATCATTTGAAGGACATGCCTGTTTGCCAGGTTCAAAGAAAGATTTGTTTGTGTTGATTTTGATTTTACATTTAAAGTTTTGATCTGACACTGTTGGTTTTCTTGGCAGCCCTTTCATTTGGATCTAAATTTCTTTAACAAAGAGAACAGAGTGCTTCACTATCCTGTAAGGGCTTTCTATGTTGATGGCTTAAATCTCATGGCATACAGTCTGTGCTCTGGGGTGGATAACACTTACAAAAAATTGTATACCTCGGTAATTACGTAACCTTATTGCCTAGAGCAAGGCCACTGTCGTAGACAGCTTCTAAGTTTTGAACTTGTGTTTCAGATTCCTGGAAATGTGGAGTATCATCCAAAGCACGTCGTATACAGCAAAAAGCAGCATCTGTTTCTTGTTGTTTATGAATTTAGTGGTTCGACAAATGAAGTAGTCCTTTATTGGGAAAATACGGATTCCCAACAAGCAAACAGTAAAGGGAGCACAATCAAAGGTGATATTTGACCTTTATTCGTGTATTTGACCTTTTTGATGTGCATGTAAAGAATATGGACTGACTACTGTTCCTATATTACATATGGATTTTTTAAGGTCGAGATGCAGCGTTTATTGGTCCCAGTGACAATCAGTTTGCAATTCTTGATGAAGATAAGACTGGACTCTCTCTGTATATTCTTCCAGGAGGGGCTACAAACGAAGCTGGTGAAAGGAATTTATTGGTTGAAGAAAACCATTTTGCAGAAACAAATAGTGGTTCTCTTCAGGGTCCTCTTCAATTCATGTTTGAAAGTGAAGTTGACCGCATATTTTCCACTCCATTAGGTGCGTGATCAATGGGATACTTTTATTTAACATCTCTTCCACTGATAATTTTTGAACTGATTGTGTCCTACTGCGGTTGCAGAATCAACTTTGATGTTTGCTTCTGATGGAAAGCAGATTAGCTTTGCAAAGCTGATTCAAGGATACCGTCTTTCAACATCAGATGGCCATTATATATCAACCAAAGCTGAAGGGAGAAAATCAATTAAGTTGAAAATGAATGAAATTGTGCTACAGGTAAGCATTACAACTTTCTAAGCAGGTTTTGAGGAAATTGTAGGTCATGTTCGGTAACACTCGGTAATAATGGAGTTTTCTTAGAGTTGACTTCTTTTGTGCAAACCTCAGTTAGATAGGTTGAAGTTGAAGTTTCTTGTTATTGTCTATGACAAGCATAATATTGTCCATCCTTTTGGATATTGCCCATGTGAAATTTTCATGTTTGCTTTTTAATCAATTGCCTTTATTTTTAATATATTAGCTTATTAAGGCCAGAAAACAAAAGGAAAATATCTGTTAGCTGAAAACCTGGTCTACTGTTTTGATTCTTTAGGTGCACTGGCAAGAGACTTTGCGGGGCTATGTGGCTGGAATATTGACCACCAAAAGAGTACTGATGGTTTCTGCAGACTTTGATATATTGGCAAGCAGTTTGACAAAAATTGATAAAGGACTTCCATCAATATCCTGATCTTGTTTCTGTTGTTAATGCCTGAACATTTGTAATTTATAGTTTTTTTTAAGAATTTTTTGGAATTTGTAATTCTTCTAAAGTTGGTGTGAATGCTTAACATATGCATACTTCAGATCTCTTTTATGGGTTGGGCCTGCTCTTCTCTTCTCTACTGCTACTTCAGTTAGAATGCTAGGCTGGGATGGAGTAGTGAGAACCATTTTGTCCATTAGCATGCCTAATGCAGGTATTATCCTTTATTTGGTGACTTTTTGCTTCTCATGATTTTGAGTTCTTTGACAGCCTTGCCTTTCTGCTACTGTTATTGGTTTTATTGTCAAATTGACTGCACCAGCATCTATCTGTTTACTGGATTGATTGTTTTTTCAGTGTTGCTTGGTGCTTTGAATGATCGGTTGCTAATTGCTAATCCAACGGATATAAATCCCAGACAAAAGAAGGGAGTTGAAATCAGGAGCTGTCTTGTTGGCCTCCTGGAACCACTTCTTATTGGATTTGCCACCATGCAACAGACTTTCGAGCAGAAACTTGATCTGGGTGAAGTCTTATACCAAATAACATCTAGGTATCCCCCTGCTGATAATCTTCATACTATCTTTTTTCACATTAAATATTTGTTGAATGTGGTGAATGAACTACAATCTGCAAATGTTCAATTAGTAGCCTGTTTAACCTTTTAATTGGGTTCTGATTGGTTAAACTGAAGTTGTTCATGGCAGATAGTGATAGTTGACCTTTCCATCTAAGTGCAGGTTTGACAGCTTGCGTATCACTCCAAGATCTGTTGATATCCTTTCTAGAGGGCCTCCAGTTTGTGGAGATCTTGCAGTATCATTATCCCAAGCTAGTCCTCAGTTCACTCAGGTGATTAACTTCACTGCTTACTTTCTGTATCTGCTTTCATTCTTCTTCTAAAATTTTATTAACATAGTTGGTTGCAATCAAAGGTATTGCGAGGTGTTTATGCCATCAAAGCTCTCCGTTTTTCTACTGCTTTATCTGTCTTAAAGGATGAGTTCTTACGTTCTAGAGATTATCCAAAATGTCCTCCAACCTCTCTTTTATTCCACCGCTTTCGACAGCTGGGTTATGCTTGTATCAAGTAAGTAAAGACTCGTAGTAATAGATCTCGTGTTTCGTTTCTGTTTCTATCAGCTAATTTTGTTAATTGCTTCCAAATTCTCTATTCTCCCATGGACAGAAATTCATGTTACATATCCCTAAAGGCTCCTCACTTTTAGTGTAATAAAATTTCATATGCTGATTGTCTGAATTATTAATATTATTAATGAGAGGATGACATCACATCATTATTAAGTCATTAACCATCCTAGACATCTGTGCTTTGACTTAAAGGTTTCTGCTGCTTTGGGGCTTTAAATTCTGTCTTTTTCTGTTGAGCATTCTACTCTCAACTATTCTCTTCATTTTACCGTCTTTTTATGCATCCCTTGTTATTTTCCTCCAGCTTTGCCTTGAATTTTCCATTTGATAAACCTTATAAGAGATCTGAGTCAGTAATGATATTCATCTGCGTGCATGTAAACCAACACAAGTTTGGCAAAGAATACACTTGTAACAAATGTCTTCATTTTCTCTTGCTTCTTCTTGAAATGATCTTTTAAGATTGAAGCTTTCTAGCAAAAGCTAAGATTAGCTTAAGCTCATATGAATATAATATTTTTATTGCAATTGCTCTGTCTTTACAGGATTAGGTTGGAACCTATTAATGGTCAAATATAAAAGTATAGGACATGATTAAAGGATTAAATAATGTAAACATATCCAATTTTCTATCTTGTATATCTAATATTTGGAGCTCTCCTCTCTGGCTTGAAAGAAATAATACTTCCCATCATAAAGCTCAATAGTGAATTTAACTTCTATCTTTCAAATTACAGGTATGGTCAGTTTGATAGTGCAAAAGAAACTTTTGAAGTCATTGCAGACTATGAAAGCATGTTAGATCTATTTATATGCCACCTTAACCCTAGTGCTATGAGGCGTCTTGCTCAGAAACTAGAAGAAGAAGGAGCTGATTCAGAGCTGAGGCGATATTGTGAAAGGATCTTAAGAGTTCGCTCTACCGGGTGGACACAAGGTATATTTGCCAACTTTGCTGCTGAGAGTATGGTTCCCAAGGGACCTGAATGGGGTGGTGGAAACTGGGAAATCAAGACACCCACTGGTTTGAAAAGTATACCACAGTGGGAACTGGCTGCTGAAGTGATGCCATATATGAAGACTGATGATGGCACTATCCCAGCTATTATTACGGATCATATTGGGGTTTACTTGGGCTCAATCAAAGGAAGAGGCACTGTTGTTGAAGTACGGGAAGATAGTTTGGTCAAGGCTTTCATTCCCAATACGGCTAATAAGCCTAATGGTCAGGATAATTCGTTGGTTAAAACCACATCCAATAAGTCTAAAACACAACCTGATGGTAAATCAAATGGTGATTCCTTGATGGGACTGGATATGCTTATTAAACAAAGTCCCGGTTCAACTGCTGCTGATGAACAGGCAAAAGCAGAAGAAGAGTTCAAGAAAGCAATGTATGGTGCTGCCACTGATGGCAGCAGCAGCGATGAGGAAGGAGCATCAAAAACTAAAAAGCTGCAAATCAGGATACGCGACAAGCCATCTTCCACAGTGGATGTCAATAAAATCAAAGAAGCCACCAAGCAGTTTAAACTTGGTGAAGGATTAGGTCCACCAATGAGGACGAAGTCATTAACCAACTCTCAGGACCTTGGCCAAATTCTAACCAACCCGCCTGCTGCTACCAATGCAACCGTAGCCACGACACCCTCAGTTTCTGCCCCTTCTGATTTGTTTGGTATCGACTCACTGAGACAACCTGGTCCAGTATCACAACTGGCTCCTATAGTTACGAGTGTAGGAGTTACATCTGGACCTATACCGGAGAACTTTTTCCAAGATACAATACCATCCCTTCAAGTTGCAGCATCACTACCCCCTCCAGGAACTTATCTTGCTAAATTTCATCAAACTTCTCAAGGGATTTCAGACAAGTCAGCAGCTAATCCAGTTAGTACTTCTGGAGTTGATGTTGGTCTTCCTGATGGTGGTGTTCCTCCACAAGCCACTCAGCAAGGTATCCCACTTGATGCTGTTGGACTTCCTGATGGTGGTGTTCCACCTAAGGGACCCAGTCAGGTTCCTATATCTACCCAAGGCCCCTTTCAGGCTGGTGTTCCTCAACCTCAGGTTCAGGCACCTCAGACCCCATTATTCTCGCAACCTCTTGATCTTAGTGTTCTTGGAGCTCCAAATTCTGCAGATTCAGGAAAACCTCCTGGAGCTGCCTCCCCTCCATCCGCCGTGCGACCAGGCTTGGTACAAATTTACTTCTTTCCCTTGTCTTTTTTTTTTTTGGGCACCCTTCCTTTTCCTTTCGTTTAAAGCCAACTTCTTCCCCAGAAGAAAAGAGCACTCGAACTCAAAGTCTTTGTTTTACTAACAAGCTAGTTTTCCTTGGCGTAGTGCTTTGGTTCTTCCTTCTTTTCCTTTTAGAAAAGGAAATTCATTAAAAAGTAGTTCTCATTAGTATTTGTCAAGTATATAAGAGATTACCACAATAAAATTGAAGTATTAAGAATTAAAAGTTTTGGACACTATCAACCTTCTTTGGAGATTATATTTTGCAGTCATTGGAATTTTGCATGCACCAACCGCAGCTTGTACCTGCAGTATATTGCCTACCAAATATCATATGCTATACTGTTCTGGCATCCATGTTGATTGTCTGGGCTTACTTATTCCTGATATCACTCTTGTCGTGTGGCATTTAATAGGTTCCACGAGGGGCAGCTGCTTCAGTATGTTTCAAGACTGGGCTTGCTCACCTTGATCAGAACCAACTTCCAGATGCACTATCCTGTTTCGATGAAGGTTTCTTGGCATTATCCAAGGATTTCTCTCGTGGAGCTGATATCAAAGCGCAGGCAACCATTTGTGCTCAGTACAAGATTGCAGTTACCCTTCTTCTGGTATTAGTCTTTATCCAGATTTCCCCATTTAACCAACTTGACATTCTACTGTCACCTCATGACGCATATTGGTTATTGCTATTAAGTTGGCTTTGCCATCCAATATTAAAGGTACTGAACATAACTAACGATTTAACATCCTTGTACAGGAAATTGCTCGGTTGCAGAAAGTTCAAGGTCCTAGTGCACTCAGTGCAAAAGATGAGATGGCGAGGCTGACACGACATTTGAGTTCTTTACCTCTTCAAGCAAAGCACCGAATAAATTGTATTCGAACTGCCATTAAACGAAACATGGAAGTGCAGAATTATGCTTATAGCAAGCAGATGCTTGAGCTCCTTCTCTCCAAGGCTCCACCGAATAAGCAGGATGAGTTAAGAAGCCTGATTGACATGTGTGTTCAGAGAGGTGCAACGAACAAGTCCATTGATCCCCTGGAAGATCCTTCCCAATTCTGTGCTGCCACACTCAGTCGCTTATCAACCATTGGATACGACGTCTGTGATCTTTGCGGGGCCAAATTTTCAGCCCTTGCGGCACCTGGATGCATCATATGTGGCATGGGAAGTATCAAAAGATCTGATGCACCGACTGGCCCTCTGACTTCACCATTCGGCTGAGATATGATTAAGCACAATCTTGCTGTACGATAAGAAACCAGAAAAATCCCGTCACCGATATTTTGCGGGTACTGCATTCGGACCAAGACTTCAGTAGGAAACATTGTTTTGGATGAAACCGAGGCGAGTCACCGAAGAGAGGACAAACTAGCATTTGCCAATTAGCTGTGTACATCTATTATAATCAATTAGCTTTATTTGGATTCTCTCTCTCGCTTTTTTTTTTTTTTCACTTTTCCTTTGTTATATAATCATTAATTTTCGTTTTGTATACTATTACCATATTGTACATTATCATGTACGATAGGCGTAGTTTGTCTTGATTGACATTGGAGGCGTTTGGGCATCAAAGTGAAATGTTCGTCAGTTTTTTTCACCGAGCCACTTTATACTACAGTAGGAATGTAGTATCATTTGGTACTTGGAAGTCTTAAACAGGATGATTTTGTTTCAAGTATTATTGGAGTATATGTGAATATTCCTTTTTGTTAGATAATAATGCTGAACTATCCAAAACAGATTGATTTAGGTAAAAGCAATATCGAATAACAGCCTCATAAAAGGTGTGAGAACTTGTTCAGTCTGAGATGGAAAGTGTGGATGGTATCAAATTTACTAAGACGTAAAAATTTGATTGAATTTTTTAGAAACTCGAGAAAACTGAAGGAGCCTGATTAGAAAAACCTATACTCACCCACTTTGTGTACATGAGAAGCTATAATATCCCCTTTATATGTACAATGGCCATGTACAGTTCTACCAATCCAATCTTGGTGATAATGAATCTCCGGAATACTTTCACCTTTGTAGAAGCAATCTGAAACTGAAATCATAAGGCGTGACTTGTACTATATGTGAAACACGGTGTCTTCGTCCCCTTGTTTCAATGCATTTGACTGCTTCAGTTCTTAATTTATCAGGTAGCTGCAAGCACACCCAATCCACCAATGACTCCATGTCCTTGGCAAAGTCTAGTAGGTACCAATCCAACAGCTTGGGGATCATCAACTTGTTTGCTTTAGAAATGCCAACAGCTGCCTGTATATAGTCTCCCTTTGCTGCTTCTAGTTCCTCTTCAACTTTAGAGGCTGTGTATACCCTTACCTGCATATTTTTGCAAGTGTGCTACTGAAACTACATCACCAAGAAATAATTCATAAATATTTTTTTGACCCTGATCATTAAAGATAATATATAATGGGACCGAACTTACTGCAGGGGAGGACCAGCTTCCGCAAGAAAGTGCAAATGTAACCAACGGTTCAGACCACTCCAACCCGAAATTGCTGCGTGCTTTTATTTCCTCGTTTTTCGCTGCTGCTTTCGGGCAAGTCTACCATATTGATCGAAAATGATCCAGTAAGCAAAATACTGCTTATTCTAAGAAACATTATTGGTGATTCATTATCTTTTATTTAGATAAAGTGACTCACGAATTTTAAGTGGTAAGGGCGCCTCAAGATGAAGTGCTCGATTGTAATTGCATTCAACAACCTTCCTCCCACTGTTATTGTTGCCTGAAGGATCGATGTATACTAATGTCAATCCTATACTATTGATGGTTAGAAGTTGTTGTTCATGCATGTGCATGTAGAAGGACCACTGTCAGGATCCTCATAGCATTTAGTACAAAGCATCCATGTGAACTCTTATTTCACGGGTAAAGAGAATTTCTCAGTTCATTAATGTTCACCAGGTTTCCGAGAACTTGAGAAGAAGAAAGGTACTTCTTACCTTTTGCATTAGTGCCACAACCATTTCGGGAGTTTCAGGAATGCCATGCTCCAAAATAGCCTGAAGGATTAGCGGCCTAGCTTTGTCAATGTGTGGTATAAGGAGGATTAAAAAAAAAAAAAAGCTTTTAGACGTATAACGTATTTCTCCAAACCCAGTTCTGACTTCTCAGTTATATTTTCAGATTTCACATATACCATGAACAGACTGAACCTTACATTCATCATGCACGAATTATAAATGTTTATCCAGAAAGCAAGCTTTTGCTGATGGGTAAGACCCCCCAAGCTTACAGTCGCAAGCTTCTCCAGTAGGAACCTGAAACAACTTCAGCGTCACAATGTTATTGCATCTTCGTGAAAAAAAAAATTCTTAAAATAAAACTTACGCAGTCTCTTACTTTACTCTGTGGATCAGAAACAAGGAATTTGTTACACGATTGAGATCGATCGATCCGGCTTCAATTGTAGAAAGATTTTTATATGGACCAATGTCTTTAGTCTTGATTTCTGAAGAGATATCATAAGGATTGCAAAATTGACTTGGAAAAGCCGCTGAATCTGCTGCTTTGTCCTTCAATTTGCTAATTCTTATGAAAATGTTGGACAAGCATCTAACCATATCCTCAGATACCTTGTTTGGCATAGTACTAGTATCTGATACTCTACCATCCGAGTAGCCTGAAGAGCATTCTTGTGCTCTTTCTGGTTCTACCAATCTGCACTCTAGCTGAGCAACAAAATGTTCACAATAAAAAATCTGCAACACAGCATAGACTATTACTCGCATATAATTCGTCCATTTACAATGTACCTGCAACTTTAGAGGTTCATAACACTTCTCATCTGCGTCATGCTTGTTTGATAGTCTCTTTACTGGAGTAACAGTTTTTGTACATTTTTGATCTGGAGATTGTCTACTCTTAACAGAATTTATAATCGATCTGTTTTCCGTACCTCGTCCATCGTCAATTGGAGATAAAGAGGTACCCAGTTTACTGAAAGTTTGTTTCCCATTTCCAGACCTGATAGAACTTTGCCCTGATCGATCAAGGATAGAGTCCGAAGAAGACTTTCTACTTGACATGCTTCTGGCTAGAGAAGGTTGAGGTCGGATAGCAGTAAATGACGCTAAATTGACCTCTCCCTGGGATAGAGACTTTGATCGTGTGTGCTTCAATCTTGATATCGATGATTGATCATTAACATCATCACAATTTACAACATTTTTCATGGAGGAGGTGTATACAGCTTCTTGATAGAGCCCTTGTCTAAAATTCACAACTTGCTCTTCAAGCCTAACAACCTCTTCTTCTAACACAGCTACTTCAGCAAGCAGCTCTAAAATCTGCACAACAAAATAAGACCCGCATTACAAGTTTGAATTCAGAAATCAATAATTTGATTGGTTCTATCAATAGCTGTTGCTTTCCTAATGGTCGAAAGCAAATTTCCTTGGGAAACATTTGAGGGAGAGAGGGGAAAGAACAGTGAATTTACTCACATATGGAGGGAGATAAGGAGGTAAGCGTGGTAGAGCTCCCAAAGGTCTTGTAAAAGCTCTCTCCAATGCTCTGTGAATGTTCTCTTCTTGCCTAAGCTTCTTCTTTAACTTATCAACCTGAAAATTTATAGCTAAGTAACAATTAAATAAAGGAAGTAACAGGGATGGTTTCCGATACGAATACTGAGATGAAGTTAGTCTGAAATATTAATTACATCTTCTAGTAAGGCCAATTTCCTTTCCTTGTTCAGTCGTCTCTGATTAACTGCAGATTTCCGAGCACCAACTATCCTGCTTCCTGGACTCTCCATCGTCTCCTTCTTTATACATTAAATATCAGATGCATATATAAGTCCTCAAAAGGAAGCATATAATTAACAGTCTCATAGAGTAATATACTGAATGCAAAAGAAAAGCAAAAGAGAAACTATTCCTTTCCTGAGATAAGTGCAAGAACCAAGAGATGATTTTTGGATCTAAATTCTAAAGTGCATACCTTTTCTGTTTCGGATAAGTTTTCTATTCAGCAAGAACATATAAAAGAAACCAATCAAAGCTTCCCACAACTTACACATACTGTTTTAGAGAATATATACTGAATAACAAATTAAGCTTATTTCTCTACTTGAAGCAAACTGAGTATGTGTAGAGGTGTGAATGACAGAGGCTAGAGAAGAAACTACCTTGCCATTGTTTGAAGGAGCTTTTATTGCTTGAAGAGCAGTGCGGACTCTAGTATTCATCTTTTCCACACTCCAAAACGAAATAACAATTCACCAAATATCAATCAGAACCTGATTAAACCAAAAAAAAAAAAAAGGAGGGAAACAAGTGAATGATTGAGTTCATAGTCCAGTCAAGATTCCGAAAAAGTAAAAGAAACCCACCATTAGAGAGGACAAATAGAACACACTGCCTTAGAATTTTTTTACAGAGAGCGGGAAACTTGAAAGCGGAGAAAGAGAGGGACTAGAAATGGGAATGCCCGTACATTATAGGAAGCATTTGTTCACCAGTTCTACTTGTTTCATTAAAATAGAAGGGAAAAAGAAAAGTCTCGAACAGAGTGAAAACAAAAGCAACAAAAGCTCGTAGCAATATAGCAGAATAAGATAGAAAAAGGACGAGGATTGGATTTGGAGCTTAAAAGCGCCATCCAAGAAAAGAGTAACAGAGAGAGGGACTCGGACAAAACTCATTAAACTAATCGAATAAGCTTATTATAACAAAATCCATAGCTTCACAATTACTAAGATATATAACAGAAGTAGAAGAAGGTGACAAGAGAGGCAATTAAAAAAACTACGTCAAGTGTCAAATGTTGTTATCGGGACAGTTTAGGACAGTGTTACTGTTTTCCTGAGTTCTATCACTTGGGTTGTACTTGTGCATGCAAGTGTTTATTAGAGAGAGAGAGAGTGAACTGTCAAGAAAAAGTGGTATGCGATTGTCGCCTAGCCATGTGTGTGTGTGGCCATCCTCTGCCTTTCTCATAATACCATATCTTAACGTGCTCTCTCCTTCTCTGCCTCTAATACCATCGCTTTTCATTTCCCTTGTACACTAAATCACTAGATAATTACATTCTTTAGCTTTATCCTTAAAGTGGTTCGATGATCAGAAGTGGAGGAAGCGAAGAAGTTAGTTGAGTTTGATAGTACTTTTTAGCTACAGCCACTTGGCCTGCAATACCAGCCATAAATGAGGTTTAGTAAAGCTTAGTTTCATTACACCGAGGTATAATTATAAGCACATCATTTCTGCAGATTTATTTAATCGTTGAAAACATAGGATACCCACTTTTTAATGTCAATGGCTGTCGTCCAAACTAAGCCAGTTAATGCATGGGAATCAACTAATAACGAGTTGCTAAGCTCAAGGATTCGTGTTATCTGTACTCTCTGTGACATAACTTGATCCTTACATTAAGTACTGCCACACCATGTTTTCGGCAACTTTATCAAAAGCTTTACTTCATTGTTCTTTGTTGAGAGAATATAATCTTCAACATGCATGCACTTTATTTATATACTTCTAGCAAAGCAACATATCGAAATATTCTTCTTAATTATGTTTTCTTATACTTAAAAGTCTCAATTTAAAAGAATTGTGTTTAAATTATGCCTATTTTTGAAGAGTAAACTCATCTTATTTTCAAATTATTGTATGATATATATAAGAACCATATATAAACTGAAAACTATTGTCTCTTTGTTATGTGTATGTTGATGGGTTAAAGGGCAATTATAAAATACACTTGCAGGATATTTCACTACACTTACTTCAGAATTTGATAAATGATTCTCGAATTAATGGATAATTTAAACCAATCTTTGGACTGTTGGAGGCATGCTAATAATTCAGTAATGTGCTTACATACATACAATACTTTTTAAGGACTTTGTGGGGGAGATTACCATTGCAATAGTATATATATAATCTCATAATATCTGAGATAAAAAGAGAGAAGGTACAATGAAATCCAAACCATACTTTTGGAATAAGTCTATTAGCAAATGCATGTGATCTCTCTTTATTTCCTTTTGCTTTTCTATACTTGTAAATGTGGTTCAGACTCAGCCATCCCAAACTTCTTTCTGTAAAGCAGATATTTTATGTCTTCCTCTTTTCCGTTACTACTATTATTTCGAGGGGAACATATGCTATAAAGAGTTGTCCAATATTATTACAAAACCTTTTCTGTAATCTCCAAAAAGCATGTTTCTTTCATTACGGACGACTTAATCACTTCCTAATCGAACCTTAAGCACGTTTGTGCAACAAAGTTGTTAACACTTTTTGTGGGTTTACTTCGTGTTTCCAAAACATGCAGTATAAAAGGAGGGGAACGAATTAGAGAAACTCTTATGATAATATCACTTGGGACAACTTCCAAGAGTTATCAATGAGTTTTATGGTTTGGTGATCGAGAAAATTAAAAGTCTCCCTCTTTGTTTTCTTCTCTAATCACCATTTAGCTTAGAAAGTTATTAAGAAGTTCGAAAATGATTCTTTGAGTTTTGGATTCTTCTAAAAGAATTATGAATAAATAACCAAATTAACAAAGACTAATCTCAAACTAAAAATATATTAGGATAAAATATCAAGTTTACTTTCTACTTTTGGGGGGTTTTAATTCATCTACTATCAAATTATACGTAAGAATAAATGTAATTGATCTAGAGAGTCGTGGAAGACGCCTTCCAGTGCATTTAGTAAAGCTCAATTGAAATATGATGGAAAAGATGACTTGTATTCATTAGTGGGAACCTAGGTAGCAAGTACAAGCTGGAGCCTTAAAATATGTTGTAACTTGTAAGCCTTCTGATGTTAGAAGGAATGGTGACTGAACTCACCTGCCATTCTAATCAAAAACTCTAATGTGACTGTAGTATGTAGATATGGCATTTTATTTGTAGGATAGTGGGAGACATCCGTCTTCTTCACATATCCAACTTTCAGGCTCGTGAGCTTGTGATATTATGAAATTGTACAAGGTAAAATCATTGCACCTACTACTTATCATCCTTTGAGCATCTCTCTCTTTTTTTTTTCCCCCTTTCTTTATTTTGTACTTCCTTTTTATGGTCTTAAAAAATGTAAGAGGTTAAAAAACAAAGGGT
This sequence comes from Erythroxylum orinocense, assembly GCA_025531955.1. Lineage (NCBI taxonomy): Eukaryota > Viridiplantae > Streptophyta > Magnoliopsida > Malpighiales > Erythroxylaceae > Erythroxylum > Erythroxylum orinocense. The sequence goes on along the minus strand of JANZLX010000213.1, from coordinate 5,908,284 downwards.
AGTATTTGAACTTGACTGTTTGAAATAAATAATCAAGATACACAATACCATTAATCACACAAGTGTTAAGCACACAGAATTAGAAGAGAGAACAGAGAGGGCAACATGAAACGGCGGTGACTAACATGGAATTTAGGGCTCATTGGAGTGGGGGACAGTGAGTACGGAACCAAATAAAAAAAGGATCAGAAAGAAAGGTAGTGAAGCAGTGATATCTTGGGAAAATTCGAGGAAAAAGGGCAAAATCAGAGCCACATACAAATATGAGAATTTGATTTCTATGTTCCCCTCCCATTTTCCACCTTCCAACTACTCATTAGAGCAAAACACGAATGAATTTTGGTTCTCTCTTGGGACTACTTGGTTGTGACTTCTTGTGAGTGGTATTCGAGTTTCTGAGATTAGTATTCTTCCACAAAGCAAGCAAGGAAGAGCCCATTTCAATACAAAACCAGCAGGTTGAAAGAAAATAAGCAAATTACAGATACAGATACGTCCTTTATTCAATCATAGTTTTAAGAAAATTTTCAAGATATTATAACATTCTTATCAGCATTGTTGGTATTGTCATTGTTGGTTTTTTTCTTTTACGTGGAGAAGGCTTTCTCAATTTTTATTGAATAGAAACTTGTCTATTTATATAGTCTTTTTCTGACTAAAATTTAAAAATAAGATAACATCTAATCTAAATCAGTATAAAATAAAATCTGAACTTAAAGGAAATATTCTGATAATATCTTTGACTGTTTCAAAGTCACACGTTCAATACTCCTCCTTGACTTTGATATTGCAAACTCCAAATATCTTTTTTTTCTTCATTTGTGCTCCCATATATAATTTCGCTGTTAGGCTAGGTATGATGCTTCAAATAACTCTTCTTCCTCAAGTTGATCGTTTACAGCTTGTTTGGTGTCTCTCACTTTTTGTTATGGTGATTTTTTTTCTCAATGTGGGCATGGTGGATATGAATCATCTTTGTTTCTGTTGTTGTTATTATTGTTGTCGATATTGTTGAAACTCTTGTTTTTGTTTCCTTCTGAATTTATTTTTTTCTTTGTACATCCTAACTTGAGTCATTGTAAGATTTGTTGGCAAATCTCGAACGTTGATGTGTGGTTTTTGATTTGTGGTGTGGAAGGCGTAGAATGAGTTATGGGTTATTGGTTTGTAGACTTAGAGGTCCCTTCAAATTAAGAGAGCCCTGATATCAATTGTTAGTTTTTTTAATGTTGAGAAGACTTTCTCAATTTTTATTGAATAGAAGCTTGTCTATTTATACAGTTTTTTTAACTAAAATTTAAAAATAAGATAACATCTAATCTAAATCAGCATTAAATAAAATTTGAACTTAAAAAAAAAATACTGATAATATTTTTAACTATTTCAAAATCACACGTCGATCAGTCATTCTTTCAGTAGATGCATTGCTATGCAAAACTTGTTCTGGTAGTAATGAGGCGGATAAATTAATGGATTGTTGTGATGTGGCCAGTGTCTTGTAGAAAGGATATAACGTCAGGTCTTTAATTCAGAAAATTACTGCATGATATTTTTTATTTAATAAGAAATAAAAATTATTAGATAAATATATATATATATATATAAGAAAAGAAATTTGATAATTATTATTATCATAATAATAAAATACTTTTTTTATTTAACAACAATAATTATTCATAACCTCTAAATAATAATAATATACTTAAGGGTAAATAGGGGTCGTATCCTGATAGTTAAAAGGTAAGTAACTGCTAAAGCTACAGTAACCCTATTCCCTTCATTTCAGGATAAGGTCAACTGAGCACTTAAATTATGCCCATTATCATTGATACGATGCCAACCCAAGAGGGAAACGTGCTTGATCAATCGGCTGTACAACAGTGGCCAACAATTTTTATGTACCTTTGTACTATCTCCATTTCGTCACATGTACCTAGTGAGGATACGAAAGTTACCCAAGAAGACAACCCCACAGTAGAGCAGTCACAATCTTCATTTGCTGGATAGTTGTGGTCCAAAATGGGACAGTTAAAACTGGACCACTTCTAATGAATCACCTCGTCTGTCAAAACTCCAACTTGAGAGAGAAATAAGTGACAGAATGGCTTGAAAATCATGGCTAACACCCGCCATTCTGCATAGAAATTGTACATGCAACTACAAGCAATATATTCCCAACATCTTCATCGGCTAAACTAGGAGAAGAGAAATATGGTATTAGAATCAACAAGTAGCAGGAAACAATGAGTGACCAGATCCAGATCACAAGATGATGACTGGAAGATCAGATTCTGAAGTTAACAAGTGAAGTCACTTTCCAGTTATTTTTTTCCAGGCCAGCACATGCAAGACAAAATTTTGGTCCCCAAGTAGGTTGATTTATTGAATGCAATCCTATTGCTCTTACCTTTGCCCATTTGTCGGCTCTTGGTAAACATTTACACGGCCTACTCTTCTCCTCCACCTATACGTCACTGTTTCACAGAGAGTTATGACCTTATAGGTCTAGCTTATCGCTATCCATGTACTCTCTGCTTTTATATTATCTTGCAGTAATGAGCGTGCAACTGAGCTGTCTATTGCGGAGGCATTTAGCATTAGTTCCAAGTTTCTGAGAATTCTAGCGACAAAAATGGACCCCCAAATAGTGTACTCAATTGATCGTGCGTGCGAGATCTGTTTCTGGAAGTGGACAGACAATGTTATATTTTAACACAAGCATTGCAGTGTCAGTCAGGTTTTTGGGAATATTGGAACTATCGGAACATTATCATATAGTTTCAGCGATATAGTAAGCATAACAAAGAGCATAACACACAGCATTCTGTATTTATATAGAAGACAATTCGTAAACTTTCAAAAGGATTCCCATAACAAAGCTGAATTTTCTTGTAATAGACATAATTCCCGGAGAAATCGTGATAGCTAGCTAGACTACAGACCCTTGGGATTGGTGTGTGTTGTCACATGTAAAAACGAATATTTCCATTTGCTCCAAATCTTCAGAATTTCACTAGTTCCGGCGAACTGATCATAAGACTTCACGAAGCTGATTATTCATGTTTCACTCATTTACAGCTATTCCCATATGAGTACATCCATCAGAAGGATGTACTGTTGGAATTAGCGGACGCTGTACCAATTTCAACCACGTCTACAGCTTTATAGGCTCACTTTGGCATGAATAGACTTTGTTCATTTTCAATTGCAAGACAGTTTCATTTCCCTTTACTGTCATTCGCTATGAAATCGCGTGGCAATTAAGTCACAAGCAGGAAGTTAGAATTAGTTCCATTTCCAAAGGAAAAATTCAGCAATGAATTGAAAAGAAAATCAAAAGATAATGTTGTGAACATGAAGATAGATGAAAAATCGACAGCCACGAGATTCTCATAAACAAGCTGAAACACCTCATCTACACAGATATACTGTATAAGTGTATTCTCAAACTAATTGGCAAATGAAATGTCTCCATATCTACTGACCTTCTCTAAACAGATTGGAGACACAGATCGCAAGCAGATGACATATAAAACACTTAATGTTGGAATCTCGTTTTTCGCAGACAGAAGAGAAGGACGTGATTAACTGTAATCATCCAAGGTTCAAGCAATATTTCCAAAAAAAAAAAATTCTAAGTTCTAACAGTGTAGTCTGATCTAGGTGGAAAATACGACTTGCTGTAAGCTATATGCCACATTCCAGGCCTAAGTTCAGGCTGAGAATAATCAAGTTGATGGACTTTGCAAATAAGATGTGTGATACATTTGTTAACCAGAGTTTTCGCTGTCCGAGCTTTCCATTGAAACAACATTGTTCCTATTGGTTCTGTTGGGTTCCTGTGGGAGGTCTGGAGGTAATTTCTTAGGGAGACAAGAGTGGCGGAAGCCAACGCCATACCGGAGGCCCTCTTCCTGTCTGATAAAGGGGGCATGGTTTCAACATCTGAAGATTCGTCCCCGCCTCTAACCCGTGAAATACTAAAAGGCAAATCGGTAGGGAAGTCGGATGGGTTGAAGGATTCCGGAGAACATACCCAGAGGAAATCGCCAATTTTCAGATCTTGGAGAAGCAAGATAAATGTCCAACACAATAAAGGAGACTCAAATACTACCTAAATGTACTTTAAGACGGTATATTTTCTCCTCTGATGGGAGTTGTTGCAAGCTGGAGCCAAAGCTTGGTCGAACGCCTTAGTGGGTTTTTCTGGGCAAAAAGGCTGGCTTTCCAAGCTGTAAATGCTTGGGCTATGGCTCGTTGGAGCAAGAGAGGACTCGAAAATGTAATGCTTAGGGAGGATGAATCGTTGCTTTTTAAATTTGCAGAGAATGCTAATCTGACTGAGATTACCGAACAAGGGCCATGGCATATAGGGCCAACCCCTGTTTTTACAATAATGGAAATCGGGAATGGGTTTGGATAGAGGCGCAATTGAAGCTATTCCCTTGTGAGTTTAGTTTCATGGATTATTGATGGAGTATTGGACGGTGGAAGGCTTGAGCCATTTGGCAAGTGCATTGTGCAAACCTATTTATATGGACTCTTAAACGGCAGCAATGGAGAGGATCGAGTATGCAAATATTTGCATAGAAATTCCTAAGTTTGCTACTTTACCAGAAACCTTGCGTATTCTTCGTCTTGGAGAAACAGGTGAGTTGGTAAAAGATGTAATTTTGTATATCTTACCGCTAGATACCTTCATTTTCTAGTAAGAAATGGGGGACAAGTGAGACTGCCAGTTAGAATGTACACCGGTTACTGCTATAGAGAAGGAAGCAGAATCAGACATAGATGCAGGTGCTCCCAGTTATAATACAATGGCTAATTCTAAAAAGGGCGTGCGTAGGAAAAAAGGCAAGAAAAAAAAAAGTATAAAAGGGCCATTTCCCCAAAATGTCTTTTTTAGTTTTGCCTGCTAGATGTCGATTCTAGTTTGGAACACAAAGGGCCTTAATGACCCCCTTAGAAAGCAATTGGTACAGGAAGTGATATCAAACAAGAAACCTGTTTTGATTGGACTATTAGAAACAAAAATAAAGGTCAGAATGGGATGGCTCTTTTGGGACCTAGATGGAAAATTTTCTCCAATCATACCTATCACTATAATGGTAGGATTTTGTGTTGGTTCAATATGGATAAAGTGGAGGCTCATGTTGTTAAGATGGGTGAGCAACTTATACATTTACATTGCTGGTTAATAGGTAAGTTTTATTTTGAGGTTACAATTATCTATGTTTCGAATTTTGAGTTTCAAAGAGTTAAGTTGTCGGAGGAGATGCAGGCTATATATGCGGGTATGCAAGATCCGTGGGTGGCCTTAGGTGATTTCAATTGCTATCTAAAATCTGATGAAGTAGAAGGGCTCAAAACATTGATTTGATGGATTTTAGAGGGCTTAGTAGATAGTTTACTTGGGAAAACAAAAAGAAGAGTAACCTGTTTATAAGGAAAAAATTAGATAAAACTCTTGTAAATCAAAGATGGCTCAATTTTCTCCTTAGAGCTTCGACAGTATTTGGTAAACCTATATTCTCCGATCATGCTTCTATTTTTGTTCAACAGATGTGTGATGGTCCTCAAGTAGGGGCCCCTTTTAGATTTTTCAACTGATTAACTCAGATTTAAGGATTTGTAGTAGTGATTGGCAAGGTCTAGGAAGGAGAGTTGGTGGGGTATAAAGCCTTCCAACTTATGCAGAAACTGAAGCTAGCAAAAGTGGTTATCAAAGAATTTAGTAAAGGTAGATCTCGGGATGTAAAAGAGCTGGGGAAAGCATTGACAAAGATTCAACAGATGTGTTACTTGGATCCACTTAATGACAACTTAAAAGTTCTCGAAGCAGACTGTATGAAGAACTTTCAAGAAGCTCTTAAATTGCAGGTCTCAATCTCCCGACAGAAAGCGAAGCAGACTTGGCTCAAAGAAGGTGACATGAGCATAAAATATTTCCAGGCGTTGGTGTTAGCCCGGAGAAATACAAACACTATCACGGTTCTGAAAGATGGGGAGGGGAATATGATAACTCTACAAAAGGAGATTGCTGACCATATCTGAGGCTATTTTATCAAGCTAATGAAAAGTACAGAAGTCCAATAGAATGGTTTTGGAGTGAGGAATGTGATGGAGTTTCGACTTAGTTAAGATATTCAGGAGATGCCGAACACCCCATTCACTACTCAACAGGTGAAAGAGGTGGTTTTTGAGTTACATAGCTCAAAAGCGCCAGGTCTTGATGGATTTTCGACAGGTTTTTCTAGCAAACTTGGAACATAACGGGCCCTTTATTAATTGATGCAGTATTGGAGTTTTTTGTTTCTAGAATATTATTGAAGGAGATTAATCATACTTTCATTTGTTGATTCTGAAGAAGGATAGACCCAAGATGATCATAGATTATCAGCCAATCTCTTATTACTCAACAGTTTATAAAATTATTGCCACTCTATTGGAAGACAGATTGAAAGCAGTGGTGTTGAAGGTGGTGAATGTGGCGCAAGGAACTTTCCTACCTTTGAGAAACATTGGCGATAATATATTGTTACTTTAAGAGTTGTTGGGGGAATATCATACTGGAAAAAAGATTAAGAGTTGTGCATTGAAGATAGACCTTTTTAAAGTTTACGATATTATTAGTTGTAATTTTTTGAAAGATTGCTTGGAAGCCATCAGACTACCTAATGGATTTTGCCATTGGATTCTTCAATATATTCAAACCACTTCAATGAGTGTTTTAGTCAACGGGATTCTGACAAAACTGTTTATTAATAGTAGAGGGATTAGGCAAGGGAATCCTCTCTTCCTTGACCTATTTACTCTAGCTATGGAGGGTTTATCTAGACTTATTTCAAAACTTGTTGAAAGTAATGGTTTGTTTCAATACCATCACAAATGTAGGGACGTGAAACTATCACATTTGCTATATGTTGATGACGTGATTCTATTTTGCAAGGCTAAACCTCATATCATAAGGATGATGATGAGCTTGGTGAACACTTTCTCGAGATGGTCGGGATGACGATAAATGTGCAGAAGAGCAGAGTTTATGTTTCCTCTGATGTTTTAAATCTGGAGTGGATATGCAACATGTTGGGTTTTTCCCTGCAGGCAAGTCCTTTTCGTTACTTGGGAGTGCCAATCATATCGATAAGCTGAAATTCTTAGATTTCTTGTCGTTGCTACAGAAGTTGAGAGCTAGAATTTTTGCTTGGCAGAGCATGTTTTTATCTTTAGCTGCTAGAGCCACCCTCATTATGTCTGTTTTGAATAGCATGCATGTCCACTGGGCAACTCATGTGGTTATTCATAAAAGAGTGGTTAAGGAAATGGAAAGGCTGCTAAAATCTTTTCTGTGGAATGGTAATACTGAAAAGTGCAAAGGGGTCAAGGTCAACGGAATGAAATTATTTTGCCAAAAAACCAGAGGGGATTTAGGAGTTTTATCGATTACCCAATTACAACGGGTTTTCCTAATGAAGAGGATTTGGAGATTAATTGTTGATAAGGAAGCGTTGTGGGTTAAATAGGTGCAAACCTACCATCTCTTTGTCTAAAGATTTTGGCAACTTCAACTGAATAAAGACAATTCTTGGGTCTTTAAGAGTTTATTGAATCTTAGGGAGAATATTTATCCCTATATGAAGTATAGTATAGGGAATGACCAAGATATAAGTTTTTGGTTTGATAACTAGACCGATTTTGGTCCCCTATGGTTGCGAAATAAATTACAAGTTCTAAGAAGTAGGATTCCTAAGGAGGCAAAAGAAGCAAGGTTCATCTAGGAGAGGGATAGGATGAACAATATCAGATTTTTCCATTTGTTGGAAAGCTATTTTTCTAACTTGCCTACTGACACTAAAATCGATAAGATGATATGGACCGCTCATGCTAGCGGTGATTTCATTAACAAATCAGCTTATAGTATAGAGATGGCTCCATTGGTTGCAGTCTCGTGGGCAGATGTAGTTTGGAAGCAGGTTATGTGCCTAAAATCCACAATCTTCTTGTGGATAGCGATTAAAAATAGGTTAAGAACAAAAGACCATTGGTTTGGAAGTTTTGATCCCCTTTGTGTTTTATGTAAACTAGCAAATGAGAGTAAAAACCATCTCTTCTTTGAATGTGAGTTCAGTAAATCGGTGTGGAGTAGGATATTGCACATGATGAGAATTCCAAGGTTCTCATTTGAATGGGATGAAACATTGAATGACATCATTAGGTACTTCAAACCCAGCCAGTGGGATAGTCTTATTATTAAGACATCCTTTTAGATGGTGGTCTATTATATATGGAGGGAGAGGAATAGAAGAATTTACAAAAAAGAGGAGCTTCATAAATATGAACTAGCTGAGACGATAGTAAATTTGATTAGAGAGACGTTGATGGCCAAAGGGAAGCAAAACTACATCAGCCATGAACTTAGATTTATTTGGTCAATATGATTTTTGAGTGTAATTTGTGTCCATGTTGAGTAATGTAGTTGTTCTCATTTCTTCTTGTAGGATCCTTGTAAAGGATAGTGTATAAGTTTAAGCTTTTGTAATGTAATTCATTTTTATTTTTTTTAAAAAAGAAGTTGTGTGATATATTCCTTGTAAACAACAAAGCTAGAGAACCTGAAGTGGTGATATGTATAGCACTTTGAGGTATTGTTAGTGCATGTGACACATCTTGATTGTCATCTATACTTAACACAAGACAAAATCTCAATTTTCATGTTTATAGTTAGGATTTTTCAACTTTAAAGTGTTCAAATAATGTTCAACTAAATTAGTAAATTTTGAGTATGAATTGACGTAACATAATAATAATTTTCTGTAATACATTAATGTTTTGTATATACTAATAGATGGTGATACTCATAATATAATTTTTAAACATTGATCTTAAAAAATAAAATATAAGAATATGAAAAGGAAAGAGATTCTTCACAAAATAAAAAGGCATACATTAAATACTTATATTTTGTAGTCCATTGATGTTTTGAATATATATTAATAGATGTTGACACTTAAATGTGTGATCGTTACAAAATTACATTAACTAATTAATTGTTATGGTAATTGTAATTTTAAAAATTGATCTTCAAAACTAAAATATGAGAAGATGAAAAGGAAAGTGATTCTTTAATAAATAAAAGGTATACTATACTATATTATATTGGTCAAAATTGAATAAGTTAATTAGCTAAAAAAAAGGTCTTTTAGGTAATATAAATAAAGCAATTGTATTTATTTGAGAATATTGTCTAGTTAATAAAATAGTAAGAAAGTCATTTGAAAAGGGAATAAGAATTTCAAAGCCATTACAATTAATTTATCTAGAATCTATGGTCTAAGAAATGTGAGGGAAAGACATGAGATTGTATTGGTTGAGCAAGTGAATACATGTATGATAATTTTAACATATTATGTGATTAAAAAAGGATAGAAAGGATTACTCCTTAAACTCCAAAATAAAATGGTGATGTGTAAAGATAAAATAAAATGCTTATAAACATGATTAGTTCTATGATGACATAAGCAAATTTATCTATCACTTATTTGGTAATGCCTTAATAACAACCACTTACGCATTTAATAGAATGCTTACAAAATCAATTACAAGTACTTCATATGAGTTTTGGAAAGGGAAAAAATTGATATAACAAGCTTAAAAACATTTGATGTACTATCTACATTCATGATATTTCTAAAAAATAAGAAACTAAGGTTCAAAAGGGAAGAAAAATATCTTTATTACATATTATAAGCTCTCAAAAGGATATGTATTTATAAGTGAATAAGATAATTAAAGAGTAACAAAATGTGAATAACAAGATATCACATTATTAGAAAACGAATTTTCAAAGTAGGGTGAAATAGGAAAAAAAATCTATTTTTATTAGAATGTTAGAAATTGAAAAAATGCAGAGAGAGATAACGAAGCAGATGGTTTTAAAATGTGAAAACTTTTACCTACAATTCAAAATAATTAAAGCCTTTTTTATAGGCTTATACATAACAGACTTTTCGTATAAATTTGCCATAAAGCCGTTATCAATTCCATGTTCTTCATATTCTTAAAATTAGGACAATTCATGCTAAAATAACTCAAAATATAAACATGCATTTTTAGATAAATATTTAGTTTTCACAATTTTTATATGAGACTCATGATCAAATAGATTCCATTACATGGAATTATGAAAAAGGACTCCATATGAGTGAGAGCAATCTAGAAAATAAAGAATTAACTCAAGATCAATTTAGATTGCATCTCAATAAGAGTTTACCTATTGCATTTTATTTAAGTATGAGTAACTTAGATGATAAATTTGTATCTCATAAACCTTATTATGTAGAAATAATCATGAAATTATTCTTTGACATCACTTTGAAATAAAATAAAAAATTTACATATTTATTCCATAACAAGAGGATGAGCTAAGAAATATAAGTGAAGCTATGACTGGTCCAGCTAAAGAAGCACGAATGAAAACAATGAAGGAGGGAATGATTTCTATAAGCCTTTAATCAATTATTGGACTTGGGTAATCCTTAGTAGATAGAAAGCTATTATGAGCAAATGAGTTCTAAAAATAAAGCGAAAGGCTAATAACAATTTTAAAGGCATGCTTTGTGGCTAAAGAATATATATAACATGAGAGAATTGATTATGAAGAGACATGTTCAATATAGCGAAGTTTGTTTCTTTTTCATTAATCGTGGCTACAGTAACTAACTTGGATCTTAAATTATATTAAAGAGATGTAAAGAATATATATATATATATATATATGGAACAATACATAGGTTTTGTTAAGATAGTTAAAAACATAAAGTGTATCGATTATAAAAACCATTTTTATAGCCTGAAGTAGTCCTTAAGATATTGGTACATTTGTTTTCATAATGTCATTATTTCATATGATTTCTACATGATTGATGAAGATCAATGTGCATTAAAAGGTCCAAGGATAATTTATACTTTTATCTTTATATGTTCATGATATTTTGATTGTTTGTAATGACTGTGAGTTTGCTAAGCAAATCAAAAATTGGTTGTTATCTAAATTTGAAATGAAAGACATAAAAGGAGTTGCATATATTCTTGGAGTAAAGATTTAAGAGATCATTGAAAAAAACTTATTCTCTCTTTCATAAGCAGCATATATTCAAAAAATTGTTAAAAGATTTTGTGTACAAGGTTGAAAGTTAATTATTGATCCTATTGCTAAAGGTGAAGATCTTAATAAAAAAAATTCCAATTACATCACAAAAAGGCCATAAACAAAGAAAGTTTCATATTCTAGTTTAGCTAGAAGTCTTATGTTTTTAATAATATGTACAAGACCAAATATTTGCTTCATTAATGGAATAACAAGTTGATGTTGGTCAAATAATTCAAACATATTAGAAAGCAATAAAGAGAATATTGAGTATTTAAAAGGTATTGATGATTACGCATTGCATTATCAAGGTAAATTTTGACCAACTAAGGTTTTAAAAACATATATTTTTTATTATAACAAAATTTATTGCTATTAGGGAATTTGCCTTTGGTGATATTAGTAGCTCTATTATAATGGAATCAAACAATTTATGAATGATGAAGTTTAGTAAAAGGACAAAGTGAGTAAAGGAGCCAATTGAATAAATTAAACAAACAATGGTTGGAGAAAATAAGCATAGTATATATATAATTCAAATGAAGGACTAAGAATAAGGAGTAATCAATTATATTAAGACTTATTCAAATTATTATAATCCTTTTTGTAACCTTATCTTAGTCATTTCAACGAATAGAACTCAATCATTGCATGATCATTTGAATATAGAATATTATGTATAATTCCTTTCACAATCAAGATGAATTTTATTTTTGGTCCTTAAATAAAACCACTTGATCTTTAAAATGAAATTTGGAACTTTTGAAATAATTTTGGTTCAAGTTTTAGTCAAAATAACATGATCTAATCTTTAAAAGAGCTTAAAATTTGTAAGAAATATGTTTCAGACACTTTGGTCGATCAATTTGTTGTTTCTAGACACATTGGTAGACTAATGTCTAAGTATGATTGACCAGTGTATTATAAGAAGTGAAAACTTATATATTGTGTGTTTGTATATCATATTAGTTAATAAATTAGTAGACCTATATGTTAGATTTATCAATCAATACCACAAGTATTATTTATCAATCAATATCATTAGTACTAACTATTATAATAACTAGTTTTTGTTTGTAATGATTTTTAAGGTTATTTTAAGTATACATAGCTCACATATAAATTGTAAGAAGTTAGTTGGACATACTAGAGAGTTGCTAAGGCCTTAAGAGGGTAGAGAGTGCATTTGTACGTTACAAAATATATAGTAAGCTATTGTTCATTCATGTAAGCAAGAGAAAGAGTTTTTTAAATTGTATATTTTTGTAATTGGAAAATTTGTTTGAGACACACTTAATGAGGGTTATTATGTCCCTTAAACAAGAATTATAAAGGGTTATTGTTGGACCCCGAATCTTTTTGTAAGCTAAGACTATTAATTGAGAATTTTGATGATTATTCATGAGTAAAGAAATTAGGAATTTATGAAATTGACAAGAAATAGAGAAG
>JANZLX010000213.1:5858741-5869718 GCA_025531955.1 Erythroxylum orinocense | reverse complement strand
GCTCTGCATAAGAATAAGACATGGGAGCTGGTATCACTACCACAAGGAAGAAAGCCTATTGGCAATAAATGGGTTTACAAGATCAAGCGAAGTGGTGATGATCAAGTAGAGCGATATCGTGCTAGATTGTTGGCAAAAGGATATGCTTAGGAGGAAGGAATTGCCTTCAATGAAATATTTTCTTCTATGGTTCGACTCACCACAGTTCTAGTATTCCTGGCGATGTGTGTTACATTTGACTTGTATCATAAGCAGTTAGATGTGAAAATTATATTTCCTCATGGCAATCTTAAAGAAGAAATTTATATGCTTTAGCCAGAAGGTTTTGAAGAAAAAGGGAAAGAGAACTTGATTTGCTGGCTGAACAAATCTCTGTATAGTTTAAAACAGGCGTCGAGGTGTTGGTATAGGAGATTGATTCCTTCAACATGAGCTTTGGATATAGTATACTAAATATAGACCCTTGTGTATATTTCAAGAGATTTGAGAAAGATGATTTTATAGTCTTGTTGTTGTATGTACACGACATGTTGGTAGCAGGCCCTAATAATGATCGTATCAAAGAATTGAAGGCACAGTTGGCTAAGGAATTTGAAATGAAGGACTTGGGAATAACAAATAAGATTCTAGGGATGTAAATTCACCAAGACAGAAATAATAGGAAGATTTGGCTTTCTCAGAAGAAATATTTGAAGATCTTACGACAATTCAACATGCAAGATTGTAAGTCAATTTATACCCCTCTTCCTGTTAATTTCAAGTTATCCTTAAGTATGAGTCCTAGCAATGAAGAAGAGATGATGGAGATGTCTCGAGTACCATATGTATCAGCAGTTGAAAGCTTAATGTTGGCTATGATTTGTATAAGACCACACATTGCCTATGCAGTGGGTGTAGTTAGTTGATTCATGGCGAATCCTAGTTGAGAGCATTGGAATACTATGAAGAGGATTCTCAGATAAATCAAGGGCATCTCAAATGTTGCATTTTGTTATGGAGGATCAGATTTTACTGTCAAAGAATATGTTGGTGCTAATTATGCAGGTGATCTTGATAAAAGTAAATCCAGTACAGGATATGTGCTTACACTAGCTAAAGGAGCTGTGAGCTGGGGTTCAAAACTGTAGTCAGTTGTGGCTACGTCAACAACAAAAGTAGAATATGTAACAGCTACACAAGCTAATAAAGAAGCAGTGTCATTGAAGTTGATGTTAGAAGAACTCTAGTGCAAACAAAAGAACATTATTTTGTTTTGTGATAACTAAAATGCTTTGCATCTTGCAAGAAGTCTAGTATTTCATTTAAAGACAAAACACATTTGAGTTCAATATCACTTCGTTTGTGAAAAAGTGGAAGAAGAAACGGTGGACATGCAGAAAATTCATACAATGGATAACCTAACAAATTTTATAACAAAAGCAATCAATGGTGACAAGTTTACGTGGTGTCGATCCTCATGTGGCCTGACAAAAACGTAAGTAACATAAAGTAATAAGGCAGAAAAAAAATGATGTGAAGATATGATTGACTCTCAATCAAATCTTCAAGCGGGAGATTGTTGCCGTCGACTGCACCAAACTCAGGAAAGAAGGCAACTGATTGCACAAAGTCAGAAATAGTAGGAAAAAAAAAAGGAAGCCAGCTATGGACAATCTGTCCATGACTGGGTGTACGCTTATGGGAGGCCTATAAATCGGCCTTCCTATATCAGTTTTCTAATATCCCAAAAATCTCTTCTTCTATTAAATTATCACAAAAGTTTAGAGTGTTTTCCCTATTTAGTGAGAGAATTAGTGTTTCTCTTTGTAAAATAAGAAAAAGTTGTACTTCTAAATTTCATAGTAAAATTCTTCTATCTTTGTTCTTGATTTTTACCTTGATTTTAAGGTTTTTCTCGTAAAATCTGTGTCTGTTTATTATTCCTTCAGTCCTATTTAATTGTAAACCTGCTCTAATCCGATTGATTTTTACAATACAAACTTTTCATTTTAAAAAAAAAAAAAATTCCTGTGACAAAGAAATAAGACTTTTTCACTTTAACATAGATATATAGATTTATATTATAATCATTTCAATACGGGGAAGCTAAAACAGGAACAAGGAATCTATATGCGCGTAAACAAAATGGACAAGTTTTATTCAGATAGTTGTCTATCATGTAATGTACTAATGTTCCCATGAGACTGGTGGATGAGACCTTTTTCTTCGGTTAGACACCATATATTCATTTCTGTTTTGCATAGTCGGAATCTCAATCACATAATAATTATTTATAAGAAACAAATTTGATCCCATCAATCTGCTGTCTCTGCAAAGGCTTTTTAACATCCCATCCAATCCATTGGTAAAAACCGCATGTTTCTCTGTTTTTGACTTCCGCAGCATTCTGCTTTCCAGAATATAAACCATTTACCGAGATACCGTTGGAATGGAATAAAAACGGCAGATGCTCTTAGAATCTTGATACCAAACAGTTTTAGGAGTTATTATCATCTTTTGTTGTTATATTAGTTACCAAGGTGATCCATGTCAAAAGAGCAAAGCGATGAGTAGAACCTCAAGAACACCAGACGATTATTTAATAAAATTAACATTAACCCTCTGGTTGAAAGCAGCTGACATACTTTGACTTAGATTTTGCCACAAGAGCTTGTGGATCGTTTACAAAGAAGCTATTGGAATTGTTTACTGTTACGGTTTTCATTGTTGGCACATCTTTCGGATTGTCTGTTAAATGGAGGCCAGAAAGATGGTGACCCCAGATATCATACGTATATTTGTCCCCTGCTTTCCTTTCCAAATTATCAGTTCCTTGACTGTAAACTTTAGGTCCTGGAGCTCGAGCACGAGGAGCAATTGTGGAACAAGCACCTAGTGTTGAAGGAAGCATACTGGAAGCAGACCTACCAGCACTAGGAAATGTTGCAGAAGGTAACAGAACATGTTTCCTTAAACTTTTCCTTGGCACCAAAGTTTGCTCTATGGCAGAAGAAAAGCAGCTGTTATTGCAGTACTTGAAAGAGAGATTGGGTTCTGATATAACGTCCCCAGAAGCAGGTTCAGAAACTTGAACCTTCCTGCAATGCTGATTAACCACTTGACTGAAAGGACTTGTAGCCTCAATTGCGTCAGAACTAGGAGATGCCAACAATGTAGCATCAGGGGCCAGAGAAATTGCAGGTGACAAGGGCGATGAAGGTGTAGAATTTCCACTTTGACTGCTTGAGACTTCCACAAGTCCTGTTAAAACTGCATTAACACCCTTCCTCTTCCGTCGCCTTCTGCCTCTCTCTCTTCTTGTCCTAACAGTAAGTTCACAGGACTGAGAAGCTTTACCTGAGCCCGAATTCTCACTCGTAGATTTTGATGGCAGCGCCAGTATTGCCTCATCCTTGTCATTGCACATCAAATTGTCAATTTGTTTATGATTTCCTAGTTCTGGTGTTGGAATGATCATTCCCTGCTCTGCCAGCCCATCTTGATCTCCCTGCTTTGCCAGTCGATCTTGATCTCTAAGATACATAGCCGCCTGTTTCAAGGATTTATCTTCACCACGTGACTTTAAGAAGTTGTCCACCTCAGTAGAAAGAGGGAGTTTGTTTTTCGGGTTTCGTTGCATACGAGAAGACTTTCCTGCACTTCTTATGGTATTACCAGAACATTTGCTATTCTTATAGGAGTAGCTCTCTGAGCCAAGTGCAACAAATTGAAAAAGTATGCAATAGCATATCAGAAAGATAAACGAAGCAGGAAGGACAAATGCTGCACAAAATTTCTTCAGCCATATCCAGAACACTGACTTCCTACAAAGATTAAATATGTGAAAGGGAATACTTGCCTTCATCCGAATTATGAGAATTCCTCTGCTCAAGAACAATACAAGATCTCTTTGTACCATGGATGCAGAAAAATCAGCATTGTATGAAATAAGAAGCTGTCTCGACTCTCCGGGCTCAAGAGAAAACCCTTTGCAAGGATGAATACAGAAGCCATCCGAGCTACATTGGGTTCCCGAAATCTCAACTCTTTTCACCACAACTGGCAAATCTCCTATATTCTTGACATGCAGCTCTTTTGACAATGGCTGAGAACAAGCATAGGAGACCTCTTTCATGAGAAATACCACACCCAGAGGAGAGAAAGTATCTAGAATTGTGAAATTTAGACTAAATCCTATTTCTTGAATAGGCACAGATCCCTCAAGCAAGAGTAGAGAAACAGACCCCCCAAATCCCTGGAGCGGTAACCATTCCACACCAGACAGATTGTTTCTTATCAAAGCTGAGCTTCTCCATTCACACCGACTTGAAGGGTGAAAGAATATAGGCCCCAATGCTGCTTTACCATAAGGATGGACTATAGCTTCGGTAAGTGAACTTTCTTCCATCAAGAATCCATACCTAGTTGATGCATTAAGCTCGGTATGAAGCAAACTATTTGAAAAAGAGGGATGCAAAATTCCATCTGTCCTACAATCCTCTATAATTTCTCCAGAATGAAGAATGAGTTGCATTACAACTGGCTTTTGACTAGGATTTTTTACAATGATCCACTTAGGGGCACGACTTCCAATTTCAACCATTGAGAACAACAACTCCTGATCATCGAGCACAGACATGCCATATGTAGTACACTGAGATTTCCAATTTCCCAATACATACTCGTCCACTTTTGCCATCTCCAATGCCTTCAACATTAATTCAGGAAGGAACCTTAGCACAATGCACAATGAATATCAAATGGAACATGTAAATATGGGCATTCTATACTGAGAGACCTTAGCTGCAAGTAATTAGGATGGACACCTTCGAAGCCATTTGGGCCGTACTAGCTTCTTTACATGCTAGAGTACATAGTCACATAGGCTAACAAACAAAGATTCAGATGCAATTGCGCAAAGTGTGTGCATATAGTACAAAGATATAAGAACGAAAGAATGATAATCTTTTATCCTTTCCACAGAACTCAACACACTCCCACTCACAACCCCAAAACCTCCCACAGGTGCAATGTTCTAGGAGTTGGCAAGAAGGTAGGGAAAAGAATTTGGAAGGATGGCGTTTTCCAACAGAAGATTACAAAACCAAACCAAAGCTTTACAACAGATGTAGACAACTCATGATTCTAATAGGACACAGTAGCAGACTGGTGAATTAGTTTAAAAAATCTACTAACCACATGATCCTGAAGACTTTTCCTTCCTCTATTGACTCGAGTCTAACTAATAAAATATTTATACCCCCCAGCTAAAGATGTTAGTGATCATGTAAACCTCATTCAAGAGCTGTTGAACTCTAGAAGGAAAAAAATAAAGTACTTTTTGTCCATATATTAACAAGCAGTTCCCCTCGACTTTGTAACTTTGTCTTTAAACTAATTGGAATAAAGTCACACCATATATTGCTTGCTACCCTCCCAGAAAACAAGCATTTAAAATATAAACCAAGGTTGTCAGACATTCTCCTGATGCATTTTTACAGAATTAGAAATATTACCATCCATATGATGAGAAAGAATATATAACTCTGGTAAATCTCTCTGATAAAATTTTAAATCCTCACAAATATGAATCAAGAATATCAAAAACAAGAAATGTCTATCAGAATCAATTTACCTTGTTTTGTGATGAAATTTGCATGCTACTATCCAAGGATCCTGGATCCCTATTGCAAATTGCATAACTTTCAGGACTATGATTGTATCCAACAGTGGAATCCTTTTGAGCCCCCAGACAAACGTCCAATACATCCCGACAAGTGATTTCAATCTGAGAACTGCTAGAGTCATTTGTCAGAACAACCAATTTGCACCTTTTGCTAAGACTTGACATTTTGGTTGGGGAATCACGTAACTTTGCAAGCACTTGACTGCATGTCAATGTGGCAACTTTTGTTACACTGGCAGGGAAAAGAAGCAAGCCTTCAACATACTTTATCTGGAAAACCTTCTTTGCTGCAACTTCACTAATTTGCATTACCTTCAATATATGAGGTCCCTGGTTTCTCAAAGAGATGACCACAAAAGCTGTCTGGTTGGCATTGCATGGTACTAACACCTCAAGAGAACTTGAAAGAGAACCTGTTGTTCCATCAGAAACAACTTTTCTGTCAAGATCAACCTCCAGAGGAATCATTAACTTATCAGACTTTTCTTGAGAAGACCTCAGCAATTGCATACAAAAAGCACCTGCGATTCTTCCTTCAGTGACAAATGGGAACTCAATCTCTAAAACAGTTCTACTGGTTTTACGTCCAATCTCCCAATTCTCAAGAGGTCTGATGCCCATTAGCGGCGAATCAACTTGGCCATTCTTCACAACTAACCAATCATTAGCAGTCAATACAGTAAGCTGATTTGAATTCTCAATAGTTTCTCTTCTGCAGATTGCTTCAATGTGGTGGGAAACATTCCCTACAGAAAAAGATATCCATGCACTCACTTCCTTCACATAAAGGGTTTCATCAAAGGGATTAAACAAGGACAAATTCCTAATTGACTGTCCATCTGCAGGAACCCCGGAGGTCATTATGGGGCTAATTTTGTAAGGGGACTCGATAGCATAACCCTTAATCTGCACCAGAAAGCCACCAGCACTTGTCTGCAAGATCAAGTGAGCTGTGGACAAACCCATCCATCTTGGTAAGTATACCAAACTAATTGAAGCTATTTCACCAGGTCCTAGCAAAATTTCACTAAAATTACAGGGATAAAACTGTAAATTGGTAATAAACGGTTCATAGATACGTAAAATGCTGTCATTACATGTATTTCTCACTGTTAAAAGGGCTACAGAGGGTAAGTATAAATGCTTCTCTCCCCAGTCAAGCACAGGGGGGTCTATTTCCACATGAGGTGAAAGAGAAGTACCAAAAGAACTAGATTGCATCATCTCAGAGTTTCCATTCAACTTAACATTCCCCCTATGGCTTCGTAAAGGGTGTCTACAAGAAGAAGGATCATATTGATCCACAGGATCAGTTTGCACAGATGATAATTTATCAGTACCTCCTCTGACATTCAAAAAACAAGAAACAGTATCGCCATTCAGCAGCTCAAAAATACCAGAATCTGATGACCAGCTCTTGTTACTGTTCTTTCCATTATCAACATTTGATCTTTCTGAAATTTGACTATCATACTGATGCCTACCAACTTCTAGACCTCCAACTTCAAGCTTGTGCTCTCTGTATGAAAAACCAGGCAACGTCGAAGGAAAGCAGAATGAATCAGAATCGGCACAAATAGTCTCCATGTTAACATGGGATTTTGGACTTCCAACAGCATTGCTAATGTTTGCATCAGAAAAGACAAAATCTTGAAAACCAATTCCTTGATCACCTCCATAGATCCCACATGCACCAAATTCTGCTGATTTCTGCATTCCATTTGTTGTGCCAAGTCCATATGTAGCAAGGGAAAATAATGTACATAAGAGAAATAGATTACAAGTGAATGCTTTGGCCTGGTGGAACAATCCCCTGAATAAACATAACACAGAATGATAAATTTTAAATTTTCCTAAAATTTCACATTCTAGCAAATGAATCTTCAATGCTAGACATCAACACATCCAACTCCAGAAAGTGTAAGCACAGAAAATATAAGGTAAAAGAAGCAGGAAGTCATCAATGAGCAGTAAAGAAAAACACGATCATATAATTAGGGAAATCATTAATGAATGAATTCCTTAATTGTTAGACGGAAAAAAGAAACAGAAACCAAGAAAGCCATCATAGTACAGTACAATCTAAGAACAGTAAAAGAAACACGACATCAGTGAAGGAAACTTAAGAGAACGAGGAACATCTCCTAGGAAAAAAAAGATACAGTTTTATACATGTATCACTATTTTTTCCCACATCATTTGTTTGTTGCACCAACTCAATTTCAGAACTTAACGCCAACCTAAATAAAGAACGAAGTATCTAAAACAGCGATGCTCAACACACCCAGAATTAATAGAAATCATTTCCATCGTCCACTGAAGTAGTAGTCATATTTCAGTTCCCATATATATGGAAGCCATTATCATCATTATAATCATATACAAAGCTAAAATCCCAGAACGCAAACCAACTACAGTCAACAGTTCCCGGTACTTCTATAAAAGAAGAAATAAAGAAGAGCTTACAAATCCATTTCGATTCCGGTCGTCTCTCTCAAGTATAAGATATTGAAACAAAATCTTAAAGCAGCTCTACAACTTAAAAAATAGAAAACCAATGTTCGAAAACATCGCCGAACATCTAATACGGTCAAGAAACCTCATTTTTAATCGATAGTCAACAAAGAAGCGCACGAAAGCATCGACTAGAAGTTTTAAAGAAGCAACCAAACTTCTCTAAATCAACAGGAAGGAGTAGAAGAAAGAAGAAGCATGTTAAAGATAGAACAGAGTAGACACAACAAGGTTAGAGCAAAACCAAACACAAACAGAAACTGAGTTCAACGGAAAGAAAAAAAGAAATCTCTTTTTTCTCTCAAAAAGCAAGAGTATCGAAACACACGGAACAAGGGTGTTTACATGGAGAGCTGCCGGAGAGGCAGAGGAGTGATGGTCAAAGCACCGAAGCCCATGTCGGAGGAGAGGAATATACCATCGGAGGTCGTTCAGGTTTAAAGAAACAACTCTCGAAACAGTTGTTTTGGTTTCGTTGGCCGAGAGTAAAAGGACCTCACAGAAAGCTAATGAATGGCCAAAGAGCCTGGGAGGACTAGAGCTGGAGAGAGAGAGAGAGGAGGAGCGAAAAAAAGGAGAGTGGTGGATCAGGTGAGGTTACCAAAACGCCCTCCATTCACTGTTGACAAATGGTTCACGCCGTCGTTTTGTAAAGTATAAACGGACGCTGCTCCTTACACGGAGAGAGTTTGTGTCGTTTGAAGGTAGGGTTGTATAATTCATGGGTACTTCTGTGGGGTTGCCAGCCGGAGCTTTTGGCTATTGTGCCTGTTGTGGATGGTTAGAAATTAAATGGAACATTCTTTCATTTCTAACTCTAACTCTAACATCAAGTTTTAGCTTTTATTTTATTTCTTTTAATTAAATGACTTTTTTATGATGCCGTTATTGCATGATAACTTAATTCTACTTTGATTATTTGATACCGAATGTGATATCTCACTTTAATTAATCTATTTTTCATTCAATTTTATACATAATTTATAATTGTAAAGCTTCTGTTTTTTGTACACCAAATTGTTTTTTACATGTATATACTATGAATATATGTAATTATGTAAATATTGAGCGATAATAATAATATGGTGTGTCATTTACATTTAATTTCTAAAATCATATTATGTAAAAAAAATAACATATTCGGTGTATAAGATTCTCTATTTGGTGAGAATATGAGAAAAAAGAATCAACTTTTACCTATTATCTTAAGACTTTCTTTTAAAAAATCATATTATACGATATGAAGTACAAGAACGTATGTATGTTAGTTAGGGTTATTTACAATATATAATATTCGGAAATGTTAATGGTAGGTTGATGTCTAAATTCTAATGGCAGGTTCCATCGTGGTAGGTTGATGTCTAATGGCAGGCTGCAACACTACATATTTGCATAGGTTAGGATAATAATGTTATAAAGTTTAAGAGTATATAATTCGATTAAAATAACAAAATGGTTTGACAAAAATAAGACCTCGTAATTGATGGAAGCGGTAGGAAGAAGAAATTAATAATAGTGGGGTAAGTGTAACGGGAAAACAGTTGTTGTGGCCTCGGGCACCGCAGAGGTGGGCCAGTGAAGCCAAGTGCCAGGCGAACACGGTGGCGCATTGTGGTCCGAGCCTGACCGCACCGCCAACCCTGGCTCGGCTTTCGAGGACTGCCCAAGGGTTGTCCTCTGGCTGTGCATCTCCGAAGGGGTAGTCCCGGAAATAACGATAAGGAAAAAAGGTCCAAAACAAAGCCGAATATATTGTAAGCAGCAGACCAGACCAGACCCTCTTGCTCTTCAATTTTTAATGCCAATGTGAGATTCTCTCCTCACTAAAATACAAGACTATATATACTAGCAACCTAATGGGTCCCAATCCTCTTTTTATTTCCACACTCCGCTAATAAGTTATTACTTTTTGTCGATGGAATTGATAATAAAAACTTTAATACAAAATAATACAAGTTCTAAATGGGGTATCTAACTTCTAATCGAATGCATGCTTTTTGTCCGTACACGAAACTTTAGACTAACTCAATAACATCCGGCGTAAAGAGACTTTTAATAACTCGTCTCTATTGCTTGAACCTCCCATATTAAGACTGCAAACAATGGTCTTTTGAGTGTAATCATTTTGGGATTTTACCATGGTTATGGCAGAAGTGAGTTGGTTCTTGCGGTGCGTCACACATAGAACGAGGACTTAGAAAAAAGAAATATCATTTTTTCTGCTTTTTTATGTTCATGACATAAACTTCAACGCATCTCTAAGAAAAACTGGTTAGGTTATATTCCAGAACCCTCAATGTTGCCGCCCATGCAGTTTTTTTAAAACTTGCTTACGACATAGTAATCAGATGTGGAGGTAAGAGTTGAATTTGAGACATTTATAATGGGACTTCAGTTGAGTTTTACTGACCTTTGTTCTCTAATTCGTTCTAATAATTATAAATGAGAATTTAAAAAGCTTTAACTATCATATTTTTTGTTTTTGCTTAGATATTGATAATCAAATTTGATATTTATTCAACCTCAGATATAAAATTAAAAATATTAAATTTAAATAATCCATTTTTTAACTTTAAAAATATTAAAGTTAAATAAATTTTTTGGAGTCTTGGAACCAATTCACGATAGAAAAATGAGAATTACATATTTTCTGTTTTGTTTTCACTAGACCCTACTCAATTTAAAGCGAAAAGGATGTCACAAAGAAGAATTGCATGTAAAATTAGATCGCTACCAAAGAAGGAAATGGGGGGACCGCTGCCCCTGAGCGTCAGCCAGCCCGCACACGTGCCACAGGC
>JANZLX010000213.1:5824523-5843547 GCA_025531955.1 Erythroxylum orinocense | reverse complement strand
CGCTTTGACACTCAAACCAGTACTAGTACTGCTCTTACCATTCTCTGATGTATTCGCATTATTGCTTGAGCATTTCTTGCAGGACTCGAACTTTAGAAGCCTTCCCTCTACGTACAGAACTTCATGAAACATGATGAGAACTAGAACTAAAGTACAAACACCAAGAAGATTTCTTGCTGCCATAGTAAAGAATTTTGAACTTAAGTAGGAAAAGAGAGGTAGGATTTATATGTGTGGTTTGAACTCTTCCCTTCTAATGTCCTGTTGGGTTTATAAGGGGGTCTAAAGCCTCTTCTATCACTGTGGTATTTATACCTCACGACTTGCAAATGGTGCGACCATTTTCTCTGCAGTTTTAGTATTCAGGGTTTTTAAGACATGATCATGTGAGATGTCCTGGCTAGTGGGAAGATTCCACCAAGGTTGTCGAAGCACACAAAAGAATGGAGAAAAGAGCCTTTGGATGGCTTTAAATAAGGGGAAACCCTACCTGTCATGAACCAAAAAGCCCACAACCATCCAAGCACTGTCTATATTCTCTTTGCCTTATATCATGGCCCATCGCTGTACATATATACATAATTCCTCCATTGAACTTTTTTCCAAAGACCCAAGTACCAGACTCCAGGAGGTCCTCACAAAGCTGTTGTGTGTACTTTTACTAGTTTAAGCCAAGACTGAAAGATTCTTGAAATTTTCTTAATGTATTTTTCCTTTCAATGGCTCTGAGGGTCGTTGTATAATAGGTAGGGACCCAAAAAAGAGCAAACAGTGAGTGCTTTCCCACTATTCGAACGCACGTCCATTCATTAACTGACTGAAGCATGACTATGCAGTTCATTAATTTGATGGTTAACGGGATCTTGGTACTCCTTTGTGTTTAATTTATATATTAACTTTACAGCCATATGGGAACTTTTTCTATCCAAGGAATTAAGAAAAGGAATGAAAATAAGGAAAATTTCGATTTGATCAATGGGTAAAAGAAGTAAATATGTGGTTTTCTAGAAAATTTTTCCCCAAAACTTATATAAGGGATCTGACATAATATGTTTG
Organism: Erythroxylum orinocense; assembly: GCA_025531955.1. Classification (NCBI taxonomy): domain Eukaryota; kingdom Viridiplantae; phylum Streptophyta; class Magnoliopsida; order Malpighiales; family Erythroxylaceae; genus Erythroxylum; species Erythroxylum orinocense. Next base: position 5,842,491 of record JANZLX010000213.1, on the reverse strand, counting down.
ACATTTCTTTTAAAATACTGAAACAAAGATTTTTTTAAGAAACCAATTTTTTTAATTAGAGATGAATCTTAAATGAATATGGAGTTGTTCATTAACTAAGGAGTTTAGCTTATACAAAACTTAATTATTTGTGCCGAGACTTGAAAATATTTTTTAATGCTATTATTATTAAATAAGTTGGTTATACGAATTATTTCTTGTTCTACTCTTTTGAAGTCTTGATGAAGTTCAAAATTTAGAAATTTTGTTTCCTACTTATAAAGTTGTCTGTATTGATGTTTAATTTTATGAAAATATTAAAATCTGTTGATTATGATGAATAGATGGTTGTCAGTGTGATATGTTATCAAAACTAAATAATATTTAATATTTTAAGTATAATTTTTAATAAAAATATTGAATTAAGTTGATTAAAAAATTATAAAAATGTCAAAGAAAATTATATTTCATAAAATAACAAAAATTGATATTAAATCCCAATAGCAGAATTTAGTGAAACTACTTAATTATTTTCTTATCAAATATTATTTAATATTTTAAATAAAAATATCATATTGGAATAATTCAAAGCATATATATTGAAAGTTAAAAGAATTTGGTATGATTTTTATGAAATATTATGAATCGATTTGACTAGCCTAAACTCCAACCAAATTTATACATCGGCTAGTGTTGAAGGATGATGACGGATAATATCTTGGTGTATATATGATAAGATAATATCTTGCTGTATATATGGTTGTGATATTATTGGGATTTATTCCCTTGTTAATTCGGTGTCCTACTGTTAGGCTGATTGTTTGTATTACTAGATGTAAGCCTAAATTTTAGGAATTTAGTTTCCTAACTAAGCTTAACTCCTTTTGTAAGCTATCCTATGTACGTGTATATATTTGCTGATGAGCTAATGAATCACTAGACTTGATTTTCTCCAAAACTCTTTCTTATCATGGTATAAGAGCACGTCTTGATACCTTTGACCTAAATCCTAAAGCAACTGACCAACGACAAAGCTACCTATGAGAGGTACGGGAAAAAAACCGCTACCACAACTAGTCTTTCCAATCCTCTAAGGATCGATTCTTCTCCCTTATACTATCTTAATCCATCTGATCATCCAGGTGTTACCTTGGTCAATTGTCTTCTTAATGGATAAAACTATGGAATGTGGAGACAGGCCATGAAGGTGGCATTTCGGGCCAAAAGCAAGCTTGATTGCATAGATGGAACCATTGTCAAACCGATTGATGATCTAGCTCTTCTACAACCTTGGCACAAGTGCAACTTTCACAGTGATATCTTGGATTTTTAATTCACTTACTGCTAATCTCCTCTTAAGCGTCGCAATTGCAGATTCTACCACAAAAATTTGGGACAATCTCTAGGAGAGATTTGTGATTGGTAACGCTCCTCAGATTCATGAGTTAAGGTATGAATTGGTCTTGATGGAATAGTGAAATCTTTTTGTAGCTACCTATTACACTAAATTGAAAGCTTTGAGGGACGAACTTGCTAACTATTTAAGTGTCTCAGAGTGCACGTGAGGTGCAGCTAAGGAATTATTGGTAGAAAGTGAAGGTGAGAAAATTCATAATTTTCTTATGGGACTAAACGATCACTTTAGTGTCATTAGGTCACAGATATTAAACATGGAACCTCCACCAAGCATCAACAAAGCCTATATGTTGGTTAGTAAAGAAGAAAAACAATTGAATATTACTATTGCTAGGGCCCCTGATGCTGCGGCCTTTGGAGCAAAATTTACTCATCCAGGATAGCAAGTCAAAGACCCTAAATGAGCCAACATTCCTTGCATATATTGTGGCAAAATTGAACATGTCTCTGATGATTGCTTTAAGCATAAAGGTTTTATCCTAATTGGTGGAAAGGGAATAAAAAGAGGGCTGAAAATAAAAGGACGACACCAAATTAAGGCCATTCGGTCAATCAAGCATCAACAAGCATTGAAGGAGACTGAGAAAAGGGTTTGTACGTAAGTCAGGAGCAATATGACTACTTGATGTCTCTGTGTGAAAAATCAAAAAGTACAAAAAATTTTGTCGTTAAGGAAACTATTGATTATTTAAATTGAACTATTGACAATGGAATGTTGGAATATATGATTTTTAATCAAAATTGTCTCTTAAACACTGAAGTTATAAAAGATGCCTCACCTATGCGACTCCCAAATGGAAGTCGCGTGGAGATTGACTCTCAAATAAAACTTGCTTTATCTTCCATCCTTTAAATCCAATCTTTTGTCTGTGAGTAAATTAACTCATGATTTAAGATGTTCACTAACATTTTTTCTTGATTATTGTATCCTTCAAGACCTCGAGTTGAGGATGACAATTGGTAGGGGTGAATGCCAAGATGGATTTGACTATTTTTTGAATACTAGTGAACATGTTGCTGCTAGTTTGAGATTAAATTGTTCTAGTACTATTTGTCATAGATGCCTTGGACATGTTTCTTTTAGAAAATTGTGTTTTATTTCTCAACTTTCTAATATGCATATTGATAGAATAAATAAACATTGTGAGCCTTGCTTTAAAGCTAAGCAAGCAAGAAAACCTTTTCCTAAGAGTTCTAATATTTCAAGTAATCTGTTTGATCTTGTTCACTTGGATATTTGAGGACCATATAAGACTACATCTAGTTTTGGATGTTACTACTTCTTGACAATAGTTGATGATCACAACAGGTGCACTTCGGTCTATTTGCTAAGATCTAAATCTGATGCTATCTCACAATTTGTTGTATTTCATGTGATGATCAAAAATCAATTTCATAAAAATATTTTACAAGTACAAGCTGATAATGAACTAGAATTTGATGTAAGATCAATGCTGGAATTTTTTCAATGGAACGAAATCCTTGTACAAACTTTGTGTAGTTACACGCCACAACAAAATAGCATTATGGAAAGGAAACATTGACATCTACTTAAGATAGCTTGAGCTTTTCGTTTTCAAGCAAATCTTCCATTAAAATTTTGGGGCGAGTGCATTTTAAAAGCGGCATACTTATTAAATCTCATGCCATCCAGCAAATTGAATGGTAAAAGCCCTTTTGAAATTATATTTGGAAAGTTAACTTTAATTAAACATTTAAAAATGTCTGGATGTCTTTGTTAAATGCACTATAAACCAAGAATTAAAGACAAATTTGAAACTCACTCCAAACCTTGCATCTTTGTTAGATATCCAATAGGGGCAAAAAGGTTACAAGGTTTTTTATCCCGAAACTAACAAAATTTTTGTTTCTAGAGATGTCATGTTTCTAAAAAATAAATTTCTTTGTAAGATTGCAAATAATGACACGAACTTCATCTATCCATTGATTCCAAATTTTGGTAGCATTTCAATATCGAACCATAAGTTGTAAGAAAATTGTTTCTCAACAGATGAACAAGCCATCTTTTAGGAAACCGAAAACGATGAAGCGTCCCCAGCTTCAGTGATTCCACAGCTATCCTTGACAAATTATCTAATACAACATCTAGTAAATCAAGAAGGAAGACCACAACGAGAGAGTTGTCCAGCACCCTATCTTCAAGACTATGTGAAAAATATGTCTAAGGTAAAATCGTCCATAAAATTGGTCAATCAAGTCGCTCAAAGTAAGTCATATCCTTTGGCTCAAAATCTTGATTGCTCGAAATTTAGTTTGGCTCACAAAGCTATCTTGCAACTTTAGTAGAGCAAACCTAGCCTCAAAACTTTGAGTAGGCAAATCAAGATCCTAATTGACAAAATGCCATGAAACAGGAGATAAAAGCCTTAGAGCAAAATGGAACTTAGAACCTTGAAAAACTTCTTATACGAAAGAAACGTATTAGAGCAAAATGGGTTTTAAAGATTAAATGTAAGGCAGATGGTAGCATTGAGCATTACAAGACTCGTTTGGTTGCTAAAGGGTTTAGGCAAATAGAGGGCATCAACTATAAAGAAACTTTTACCATTCGTAGCAAAACTGACTACTGTTCGATGTCTTTTATTTGTAGTTGCAGTTAAAAATTTAGAACTCCACCAACTGGAAGTCAATAACGCCTTTGTGCAAAGAGATTTTCGAGAGGTAATTTACATGGTACCACCTCCTAGTGTGACAAAACTAGAAGATTCTCGAGTCTGCAGACTTCAAAAATCGCTTTACGGACTCAAACAGACACCTCGCCAATGGTTTGAAAATTTTTCTCAAACTCTCTTACGTTATGGTTTCCAACAGTCTAAATGCCATTATTCGTTGTTCACTATAAGATCTGACAATGACTTTCTAGTTTTGCTAGTTTATGTCGATGAAATTATTATTGCAGAAAAAATGGTGATTAGATAAAACCGAATAAAGAAACACCTTAAACAATTTCACCTCAAAGAGATTTAGGCAAGCTCAAATACTTTCTTGGGCTTGAAGTAGCTTGATCGCTTACGGGAATATTTCTTTCTCAAAGAAAATACACAACGGACCTTCTAAAAGATACTGGAATGCTTGGCAACAAGCATGTGATGTTTCCACTTTAGCAAAAACTTGTCGAAGTTGAGGGGGAGTTAGCAATCTTGGACAATATCGACATTTGATTGGTAAGTTGACTTATTTAACTATTACTCGGCTTGATATTGTCTTTGATGTCAATTTGCTCAGCCAGTTGATGGAGAAACCAACAAAGCTACACATGGAGGTAGCCATGATGGTACTTTGGTATTTGAAGAATTCTCTCGGACAAGGCGTGTTCTTCCCAGCAAACGAAGATCTTCTTCTAAGAGGTTTCTGTGATACAGATTGGGCAAGTTGCCCAAAAATGAGGAGATCAACTACTGGATTCATTAAAAATTTAGGAAATACCCCAATTTCCTGGAAATCTAAGAAACAAGTAACTATTTCTCGCTCACTAGTAGAGGCCAAATATAGAGCCAAGACGACAACTATATCTGAATTAGTATAGCTGAAATCACTACTACGTGATCTTACAGTTCTTCACTAGCAATCAATGCAACTTTTCTGTGACAACTTAGCAACTGTTCATATTGCAAATAATCCCATATTCCACGAACGAATGAAATATATTGAAATTGATTGTCATTTCATTAATGAGAAATTACAAACGGGTGACATCACTACTGCATATATCACTGGCAAAGGACAACTAGCTGATGTGCTCACCAAGGCTTTTGGCAGAGTGCAATTTCTTTTTCTAACAAGGAAGTTGGGCATTGCAAATCTATATGTTCCAACTTGAGTGGGAGTTTTGAAAGATGTTGAAGGATAATATCTTAATGTATATATGATAAGATAATATCTTGGGGTATATATGATTGTGATAATATTACAATTTATTCCCTTGTTAATTCGGTCTCCTACTGTTAAGCTGATTGTTTGTATTATTAGATGTAAACTTCTAGGAATTTAGTTTCCTAACTAAGCTTAACTCTTTTTGTAAGCTAAATTATGTACATGTATATATTTGCTGATAAGCTAATGAATCACTAGACTTGATTTTCTTTAAAACTCTTTCTTATTAGCTGGCTAGACCACTAAATAACCAACCAAACGAGAGTGCAATATTTTATGTACAAGTGTTCAACTAATCAAACTCGACAGGTGGTTTTTGAAACCATATTCCCTAAAGTTTTAGGGACTATTATATAGAAAATAAAGGAAAGTTCTGTTACCTAAAAAACTTTAATATTATATTAGTTTTTATTGAAATTAAAATTATTTATTATTTCTTTACAGAATCATATATATTTATGAGATTATTTTAGATGTTTTTATATTTTGGCAAGATATTAGTAATTTTTTATTTTTAGCGAATATTAATTTTTTGAGCATATCAAATATTATGAAAATTATATGTTGGATTAGTCTTAACCTAGTAATAACTTTTGTGTTTGAACTTCATCTTTGGACGACAGTACATTACATAGTCCTCAAATGAATTTAATCCATCTCCGTAAGTATTGAGAACTAGCTAAGGACTTCTTTAGAATTTCATTCGTAAATTATGTTGCCGTAGTAACTATCTAGTGTGTAGTAGGAAACAATTTGATGGTTTATTGTGAGTTGAAAATTAAAAAGAGTAACTTAAAATATCTAAAAGATTAAATCAAGAATTAAATAACAAACAAATTGACCTAAAAATCTGAAGTCGTATAAGATTTTTATTCAATCTAGTTTTACGTTGTGTTTGTAAAGGAAGATATGTTGTTTATATATTTTAAAGCTGAAAATAGATTGAGTATATATTGTAACATGTAACGATTCCTTAGTTATGTATCTCGGATCAAACGTGAAAGGACAATAAATGAAGAAATACGAAAATACCTAATTTCGGTTTCATAACTTCAAACGAGTTTTTCGAAGCAGAAACAAGCATGAATGCATTGTCGTCTTTACGGGAATCACTCATCGGGATGCGGTCAGCATCTTTCTATAGTTTTATCAAAATGTAAGCTCTCTTAATAGGTCAGAGAATCCTTATACTTACGAATGACATAAACAACTACAGGAGACCCTAACCTTTATATATAGCTTCTATATCAGGCTTCCCCATTATAAGCTCGAAATGGGTCCAGTCTACACTGTTCAGGATCTATTTTCCACCCAGACTTCAACCCATTGATTTAAATCATTTATTGGGTCACTTTATTATCTTTATTCAGATCAAATTACGTAACTCATCTAATAAGATATTTGAGAAACCAAAAATGCAATTAAATGTTATCTAACTTTATAGGAAAAGTAAAAAAAAAAACCAACATTCTCTGCCTTGGACAATACTTAATTGCGGTATTGATTCAAGTTGAAAACAATTTAAAAACTCGGTTAAGCTACGCTACTGTATTAGTTGACTAAGCTCAAAAACAAAACATTTGATCCAAAGATAACGAAAGTCCATCATTTCGTCTTGCAAGGCTTTCGATACCAAAAAATATCAAATGCATGTGTCATGTACGACACAGATCCAATACAATCACGTATACTTAATACCTCACTAACATGATTAGGAAAATGAAGTGTGGCAAACTAGGATGATATCTGTATGATCTAAATTATATCATCTTCGTTTGTAGGTCTTGATTTCTCCAACTTTATGCTAAACCGTATATGCTAAACTGTATTAGAGAAATCTTGTTTTCTCTCATCGAATGCTAATTAACATTAGAGAAAAGTTGTTTCCTCTCACCAAATGCTAAACAGCATTAGAGAAAACCTTTATGTTCTTCAACTGAATGCTAAACTGCATTAGAGAACCTTTATGAGATTAAAACTTACATCTTCCTATGTCATGTGAAACTTTAAGGATATCCATATAAAACTGTATGCGTTTAAATGACATAGGCTCAGGTCAATCTGTATATATGCCCACTGACCTTTAAATGCTTATGCTTAAGATTGACACAAATCTTAAAACTTTCATACGTATTATGACAATGTATGATAACACATATTACTGAGGATAAACAATAACCATCTTTATTGATGAACCATCATACCATCATAATATATCAAAACGCACAAATGTACATGGAGCAAACTTAACAATCCTTTAGCTAACAGTGCTTAAGGACTTCAAAACACCCATACTGTATACTTGTCTTCAGAACACAAGTGGGCAGAGTCCTTTAGTTAAAGAATTGACTTATAGTTCCTCAATTCTTAAATGCTCCAAACCTTAATGTCATCTTTTTATGTCTACTCTTTTATGGTCAAGAATTTGACCTTTAAATGTATAAAACCTGTGATGTTCTTATTGTTTCTAAACAACATAGTAGTAAGATTATCACAGTACAACCAAATGGGCATAGTTATTGAATCAACCATAGACAACTTAGAAATCAAGTTTCTGAGCTAAACTGTCTGTGAAGCAGCCCCGTAACATGCACTCTGCATACATGGTCGAGGAAATCATCCGTGTCTACTTAACACTCTTCCATGACATTGTACCATCTGCAAACTTAAAAAAAACTATAACCTTAAGTGGACTTTTGATCATCTGGACACAGCTAAATTTGAATATGAATTCCTAAAAGGTTTAGTCTATTGGCTTTTCTATATGTCAACATATAATCCTTGCTTCTCTTTAATTATCTCAACACTCGTTTGACTGCATTTTAATGGTCTACACCTGGGTTAGCCAAATATTGACCACACAGTCTAACAATAAATGCAATGTCCTGCCTAGTACTTACTCGAGCATACATCAGCTTATCAATCGTACTAGAATACGGAACATTCCTCATATCCTCTCTCTTTACTTTATTCTTTGGATATGGTGCCAAAGACTATCTCTCACTATGAGAGATAGGTGCTACAACAGGTTTATAGTTAAATGTATTAAACCTTTGTAACATATACTCAATGTATGCACTCTGTGAGCGGTCTAATGAGTGTTGAGATCTATCCCGGTCTATCCAAATACCTAGGATAAAAGATGCTACGTCAAGCTCCTTTATGTCAAAGTTCTTGACCAAAAGTTGCTTAACCTCATACAACATGGTCAAGTAATTTGACGTGAGCAATATATCATCCACATGCAATAATAGGAAGATAACTTTGCTCTCCTTGACCTCATAGTATAAGCATCTTTTTATTTTATTTTCCATGAAGCTGAAAGAGGTAATAACCTTAGCGACTGTAAGGTATCACTTTCGGGAGGTTTAATGTAAACCATATATTGATTTGCTTAACGTGCAAACCATATCAATTCCATTTGGATCCTGAAATCCTTCAGGTTATACCATATAGATATCTTCATAAAGGTCTTTATTCAAGAAAGTGACGTTGACAACCATCTTATGTAACTCTATATCACCATGAGCTATAATGCCATAATCACTCAAAATGTATCTTACAAGGATACGGGAGAAAAGGTAACATTAAAGTCAACCTTTCTCCCTAAGTGAACCATCAGGTAATTGAGCGAGCCCATAAACTGCTGAACTTTATCCCAAAGTCTTTTAGGATTTAAAACTTCATTTACAATTGACAAGTTTGCAAATATGCTATAAATCAACTAACTCCTAGACCTTACTATGCTTCATGGCTTGTATCTCACCATAAATCTATATTGGGTCCAGAGACAACTTCTGCAAAAGAAACTGGTTCATAACATGTCTAATATCATAATCCTGTTCACTTAATAGATTATGTAATCAGATGGGATAATAGGTCATCTCACTCTAGTAGATCTACTTAACTGCATTAGATTTTGTACCCCCAGGAACCTCTGTATGTATAGGTATGGGTTCCTATTCCTGTATAGGTACGGTATAAAGACGTAGATCCACTAGATCTAACTATATGAGTGGTGGGTACATAATAATTGTAGTATCCACCCTGCTATCATCCGAAGGGTCAAAGGACCCACCATCATCATAAACATTGTATTCCAAAACTTAGTTGTTTGTGATTCCATTATTCTACTGCCTCCTTCTCTACAGTAAGATTTATAGCTTTAGAGTGAAATATCTTACTAAATAGCAATGAGCAGAACGAGTATGCAATTTTTCTTTACAAGGATTATACTACCTCAGTAGGGCAACCTCACACATGAATGTGTCTAAGATTGAGTTCCTACACTTCTAGATAATCAGGTAGATTAGTCTTGTTCTGCATTGACTTCTTCAAATCCTTTAGGGTGGGGTCATGCCTTTCGACAACATGCCATTTTGCTCAAGACTACCTGGTATAATAAATCAAGTCACTATCCCAACAGATTCCATATATCTGGCAAATGGACCTTTTCATGTCCTAAAACACCATGTTTACTATGATATTCTCCTCCATGGTCTAATCTGACGCTCTGAATGGATTTTCCTAATTGGTTCTTAACCTTCAGTATTTAAGCAAGAACATATAATTGTAAAGGAAATAATCATTAACAAATGTCAGAATATATTTGGAATTGCATAATGCAACTGTATAAGGTCTACTGATATCTGTATGTATCATACTTAACAAGTCAAAAGCACAAGTTGACCCTTATTCCTTATTAGTCAACGTACCCCTGAAACAGTCAGCATATATTTCCAGATCATCATAATCTAGAAATGAGATAATGCTTTCCTTAGTCAATCTCTCAACCCCAGCTCTAGAAATGTGGCTTAAACTTCTTTTCATGACTTGTTCAACAAATATGAAGAAACATATATCTAATTCGGGGTAAAACACATTCTATACAAATCATATGACAAGAAAGTTATACCATTATGTTTTGCATTAAACACAAATGTACAACAGAAGTATTAAATACAAAATGTCAACCTTCTTTGCCTAAAATTGATATAAAGATCACATATAAAATGTTTCGTGTAAAAACTAAAATGAACCTTACAGCAAGGTTCAACTCATACATTCTCCTACAGATATTCAAGGTTCAGCTCATACATTCCCTTACAGATATCAGCAAGGTTCAACTCATACATTCTCCTACAGATATTCAAGGTTCAGCTCATACATTCCCTTACAGATATTTCATCCACTTCTTCATTGCTGTGAAGCAACAGTTTCTCCTTCCCTTTATTTGGCTTTATCCTGGATATGAGCCTCTGCATTGTGAAAACACCTTGATTAGATACTCCACTATATAAGCCAAGGAGTTACCTGATGGTCATAGTCTTTCTTTCTAGGCCTCATACTACTAGCTTCTTTATATCATGCGGACCTTTACCAGCACTGGATTGAACAACATCTGTATGTGGAGAAGATTTAATCTTTCTACTTTTGATCTTTGCAGGTTTCATCTTTGCCTTCCCTTTAGTTGCTTCGAGCGTTGTAGGAGTAGCAAGCTTGAGTTTCTCCTCCTCATTAGTGTAATGGGCAATCAAAGCATTGAAGTCCCATTCCTCACCCTGTGAATAATATGTCTTCACCAGATTACTAAATTTTGGAGGGAATGTATTTAGAGTCTAGTGAACTATAAAGACATTAGGAAGAGAAATGTTTAACATCTTCTTTCTACTGTGAAGATAGATTATTCTTGATATGTACTCCCTTTCTCTCGTATACGTCATAGAGAATAATTCTTTCATCAAAGCACTTGTCTCAATATTAGGTGAGACTGTGTACCTCTGGGAGACATTACTAAGAAATTACTTTGTTATGTCTGTTTCTGAAAGTCCGCTTAGCATATGGTCAGGAATGAATCTTTTAATGGTCATAAGACTTAATCTATTATACTGATCCCAAGCCTCATAGGTTGCTTTATGAGCTTTCGAGCTAATGGATGTAGGTGGAGATGGCCTAACTTGCCATACGGCTATATCAACCTCACTTATCTCCATAACATTCAATACATCCTCTGTCCACTTCTTTGTATTGAAACCGGTCATGGTTTCAATGGTGACATTGATATTGTTAACCGAAAAGATGGTTGCATAATAACATTGTTTAAATCAGCACAAATGTAGGACAACAGCGATACTCGAAGCCATTAAAATAATATCTTTACTAAAAATCTGGTCACACATATTATAAAACACTTGTGGGTTGAATACATAATATATGCAATTAGACCTTCACATAAAAGCGATTAGAGTACAAACCATCAACTCTCATGACACTACCACCTGTGGGTGAATGGATCATTCAAACAACGACTTTCCTCTATCTAATACCTTTATGTACATCTCAAAATCTCATTTAAGGCCAATACCTGTGGGCAGAATAACCAAACATGAGATCAGATATGTCCCCTAATGTGTAAACAAAACAATTCAAAATACTAACTCAAAAGGCCACTGTGGTGACTACATCCTCATCAGCACTCAAAAAGTCCAAAAACACAAGCGATACATCTTTATGTTATCATCACTTTCTTTACGGGCATATGATAAGTGACAATGTAACATCAATAAATGCAAAAACCTGAATGCACAATTTCATTGTCACACACTCGTGCTGAAGATATTCTCTGAAAACTTCATTTGAGAGCCCCATAAAGAAAAAATCTCAATAAAGTGACTATTGTGCATCACCAAACATTGAACTGACCACTTGAGACACTAAAACCTCATGTACCTCCTTTATAGCAAGTTTGTTGCACGATAATTCACTCAAAAATGGCTTCAAAATGTCTTAAAAACCTTTTCCAAGTGACTATCATGCAATCCCAAACATTGAACATGAGACCCGAGACACTGAAACTTGAAGCATCTCCCTCATGTGATGTCCGAAGCATGAAAATTCACTTGAAATCAGATTTAGAAGGCCTTAATTCCTTTTTTGAAGTTAAACTTTAATTTATTACTAATGTAATAAATCCGAAAAATGGAAAAATGCACTTCATAACTTTCCCGGACCCATAAACTGACCAAAAACACCATGGGGCATCCTTATGGGAAATCTGGAATTTTTTTTGATTTTTTTAAAATACTGACGTCAGCACAACTTCAACATACGTTAGCACAATGTCAACGCACTATAGCGCTGACATCATCCGCTACGTCAGTTGGACGTGGGAGAGCACAACGCGTGTGCCATACATGTCGCAGAGTGACACACCTTTAACTTGTATAGTGCGTGTGTGACACGCGCTAGACGCACGCCCATTTGCGCTTATCGACAGGCGCATGAGTCGCATGCACCGATATATAGCTCGTTCCTGTCTACCCACGTGTCGATGCATGCACCAGATGTACCACCTTACGGTATGTTTGGGCATGTTTCGGGCTAATTTTTTACACTCCCAGGCTTGTTTTCAACCGTTTTCACAAGGATAAACATATGTGTACTACTTTCATATTGTAAAAAGCAAGAAAAAACTGAGAAATAGAAGTTAACTCTTCGAAAACCTTATGGAGAAAAAATTAAAAAATCTTCATTTTTAACCACCCGATCACATCACTGCTCTGATACCATGTGTAACACGTAACGATACCTTAGTTACGTATCTCGGATCGAACGTGAAAGGGAAATAAACAAAGAATTGTGGAAAATACCTGATTTTGGTTCCATAACTTCAAATGAGCTTTTCAAAGCCGAAACAAGAACGAATCCACCGTCGTTATCATGGGAAACGCTCACTGGGACACGATCAACGTCTTTCTATAGTTTTCTCAAAATGTAAGCTCTCTTAACGGGTCAGAGAATTCTTATACTTACGAATGACATAAGCAACTGTAGGAGACCTTAACCTTTATATATAGCTTCCATATCGAGCTTCCTTATTACAGGCTTGATATAGGTCCATTTTACACTGATCGAGAACCATTTTCCACCTGAATTTCGACCATTAATTTAGATCACTTATTGGGATACTTTATTATCTTTATCTGGATCAAATTACGTAATTTAACATATAAGTTATTTAAGAAACTAAAAATGCAATTAAATGTTGTCCAACTTTTTGGGAAAAGTAAAAAAATCCAACATTTATCTTATGGATTAATATTTTAGGAAGAAGTACATGTACAGCCCGAACTAACAACAGGAAAGAAAGTTGCATAAATGCACACAACCTACTTGTGAAGTGATTATGCATACTTGCTACAATAACCATTACCAAGCCTAAACACTTGAACAACAAACATTGCAAATTGTGCTCTTCCCTTAGTTATGGATAGAATAACCAACACCAGGACTATGACCAGGAGTTGTAGGTCTTAAAGTATCTATGTACCCTTCATTGTCCTTGATGTCGTGGTGAAGATGGTCTCGCTGGTTTTCTTTAATTATTTCTTTACTGTTCTTTACAAGAATGCTATTCCCTTTGAAGGAGTTGAAACATTTGACGCACTTCATACCATCTTTTCTTTGTTTTAAACGCTTTCCTTTGATGCAAAGAAGATCTTGGAACAATATCATTAGTAAAAAAATCAAAGTAGTGAAAGTTGTTTTTGGCCATACTCAAGGAAATTAATGGTTAATTTAGAAGTTGAGAATTATGCTATAAGAAGTTCTATAATGCAATTATATTCACTACAACATACACTATATTTGGCTACTAAATTTTTTTTCACTAAAAGTCTCAAAATCGTTGCTAAAAGTTATTAGAGATGATTTAAATTTGTCACCAAAAACGTCGCAAAAGCCCCGTAGTGGAAAACTATAGGTGACTATTTTTGTTAATCGTCTCTAATAGTTTTTTCCTACGCTTTATCTTGTAGTTAAAAACTATTAGCGACGTTTCGAAAAATCATCGCCAATTCATTTTAGCTAAGCTTAATTTTCGTCGCTAAAAATTAAACACAACAAAAAATATTTAGCTACATTTTCTAAAACGTAACTAAATTTTTTTAGTTACGTTTTCATAAACGTAGCCAAAGGTTTTTAGCTATGTTTATGAAAAAGTAACCTAAAATTTTTACCTACAATTTTGAAAACGTAGCCAAATATTTTTAGTTACATTTTATAAAATATAGTTAAATGTTATTATAGATTCTAACAAAATGATATACCATATTAATTATAATCATTTGTGAATTTTTTAATTCATACTATTGTATATAATATTTAGATTTATTTTATTGTTAATTTATTACACCTAAATAATTGATAATTTGAAACATTGTATATAAAAGGTAAAATATTATTAAATTATACAAATAAAAAGAATATTCTTCACATACAAAATTTTAATTACAACCTTAAAAATTCTTATAGACAAAATAATAAATAAAAAGACCAATTAATAAATTATAAATAATGAGATTATAAAAAAGAATTACATAGAACAGAAGTTTAGTTTTGCCACTATAAGAGGAATCAGTTAACAATATATGCCACTAGATGTTATGTCCAAACTAAGGTATATCACATACATAATAGTGATGACTTCGCCATTATGACAAAGAGGATCGCACTCTTCTCTTTTAAGTTTAGCATTCATCTCCCTTAAATGTTCAGTTACCCTCTCCTCATCAAGCATTCGCAAAACATCAAGAAGGGGTCCAATAGAACTCAACTAGTATTCCATTTGTAAGTCTATTGTGTTAGAGAAGTGCTTTAAACGCAATCACCTTTAGCAGTTATTATACAAATAATTTATGATTAATAAAGGCATTTTTATTATTATGTTCATACATTTATGGATTTGATGTTAATCTTAAATTGATTTAATGAAGTCTTTGATACAAAACATAACATGGAGGAAATCATGATGAGATTATGATAATGAGATTCCTATCATGTGTTATTATGTTAGTATCTAAACTTTTCCTAGTAATAGGATTAATGAGATGAGATATCATTAATCCGGATAAACTAACACATGTTATACTTCTTGATTGGATCAAACAGGAGATCACATAAGTTGTAGACATGAGTTGTTTAGAGTTAATATGTGAATGCTTACTAAGGGTAGTAAGTACATTGGATTGACCTGCTATGAGACAATCGTATGGATATTCTATTCCAGTGTCAATGATAGTCTCATCATAGCAATGGTGCAAGTATCCTTTGACTTGAGGTGCTTAAGGATATCTTGGATGTTGATCTTGTGCTTTGACTCCATTCAATAGTGCCTTTTAGGGGTTACTCATAGGGTGGTGATTGAGCACATCTTAAGGTATTCGGAGGTAATTGAGTAGCCAATAAAGGATTCACCACTACTGAAAGAAGGAGATGATACCCAAGACCTCTTGTCGGAGTCATTACTCAGAAGTCTCTTTCCAGAGCATATATGTGTCATGAAGAGAGTTTTCAATGATACATAAAGTAATGAGATCCTTAAGACAAGATCTAATAGTACTTGCATTAGATGTGACGTAGTCAGTTTAGTAGGAGTTGACACTTTGACCATACTTTGAACTAAGTGGGGTATAAATGATGAAAGGAAAAATTACATAGCAACATTGCATACGAAAGGGTTCGTAGTCAAATCATTGACTTTCTGATCAATTAGGATCATGACGTATTGCTAGATATTGCTATTGAGTTACTTGAATTACATGTTAATTCAAGTTGCCAATATAATTGGGAACTTAATGAGTCACATACATAGGAGATCTGAAGGATGAGTAACATGGTCTTGAATGGTGATTCAAGATATGAAAGAGTGTTTCGGGATTGTATCGCGATGTGATTGTGGTAGAAAACATTACATGGAATGGATTAGAAATAAGTATTGTTGGCTGCCAATTTGGTCATTAACTTCCCAAAAATTCCATTAATGCATGCTATTCATGGTCATTAACATCTCAAAACTTTCGTTAATGCATGTTATTCATGATCATTATCTTCCCATAACTTTCATTAATGCATGCTATTTATGAACATTAACTTCTCGTTAATGATGGGGGTTATGGGAGGCTAAAGAGGGAAAAAATAATCATCATTTTCGTGCATCTTGTGTAAGACACAAGTAAAAGAAAGGTTCTTTCTTACACTCACACTCTTTTTCTTTCTAACTCTCAAAAGAGTTCTTGTCTTTGCTAGCACAAAGAAAGAATTCTAGCCATCTCCTAGTAAGGTTTCATCCTTCTATCTTCGTGTGAACTTTCATTAGAGACGATCTATGTTGATCGTTGTGGTTTACGACAACCTAACATAGAGAAGATTAAAGAACGAAGGAGATCGTCAGAAAGGTATATAAACATCTTACATTTCATGTTTTTGTTTTTTGAATCTATATGCATCAGTAGATCTAGTTTTTGAGGTTCTGTTTTATTTTTCACTACGTATATTTAATATATATTATGTATGAGATGCATGATCGGATCCTTACAACCATATCAGAGAGAGCCATCTTGTGTGTTGGGTTCCGTTTCCAGAACCCAACTCTTGAAGAAAACCATAACTATTATTGCTTCATTTTCTTGCTCTGATACCAAAACATGTTGGGCACCATTTTCGGAACCCAATCTCTTACTTTGATAATAAAAAATTTGCATACTTTAAATAGTTGGAAAGGTAGGAATCAATTTATTCACATTCCTCATAGATCAATACCGAATTTATCCTAACTTCAATTCCTTTATTACAACATCATTTAAAGCAATTTAACTTCCAATTGGAATTCATCCCACACCCAAACGTCAATTCATATGATTCTTCATATTCAAAAACATCTTATCACTCATCACAAATCCTACCTTTCTTTTTCATAATTCACTTATTAATAAATCGCAAACATTTATATTCAAAGTTCATCAACTCAGCTCATACCATTCATACACAATTCATATTTCATCAACATCATAAGATAAATGTTTACAAACTTTAATGACATTCCAAGCCATATTACAACATCAATATAAAAAATCCTAATACAAAAGACACAAAACCCCAAAATTCTTAACATATGTCTATCAAAAATCCGAATACAAAAGACGCAAAACCCCAAAATTCTTAACATATTTCTAAATCTTATTCTTACAACAATCTAACTTAATGTGCATAACCAAACAAATGCCTTTACTTTCTTTCACCCGATCTCTTTCTCATCACCTGGAGATGAGAATGAAAGGGGGGTGAGCTTTAAGCTCATGGGTAATATTTCTTGAATTTCTTTACAAATTCAGATGATCACAAAAACAATTATATTAAATCGATGAGTAATGCAATTGTAAAAATTATCATCTACTCTTTTAACAACAAGAAAATTAAAAGATAAGGATTAGAGAATAGACGTCGCGATTTTATAATGGTTCACCCTTAACCTTAGGCTACGTCCATTCCTCAGAGTTTGTATGAGATTTCACTATACTCTTCAACATTACAAGTATTCTTTCTACACTTGCAGAGCCTCTTCAGGTCTCTCTCATAAAGTATTTTTTATCTGCTTTCTTAGCCTCTCCGAGCTCTAGCCTTTCTTTCTCTTGGAAAGATATTGTTTGATCTTCACGTTACAGATGTATTCGCTCTCTTTCTTTCGTACTTGAATACAAAGTTTCTCTAAGTATTGTACAATTAGATTTTCTCTCTTGTATTGTATGTAGTTATGTATCTTTTTATCTACGACTATACCTAGTATTTATAGCCTAAAACTTTAACTGTCTTCTTGAGAAATCTGCTTCTTGAATCTTCTAGA
>JANZLX010000213.1:5808260-5818616 GCA_025531955.1 Erythroxylum orinocense | reverse complement strand
TCAACTTTTAATTTCTTATTGTTTCATACAAGTACTTAGAAGTAAATTGCAATACTTCATAATACTGTTATTCAATAGTTCTGAAAAAGCTTTTGAAAGTGAGAAAAGAATACTTGCTGTAAGAGATTTGAAGAGGCTCGGTGAAAAGAATACTTTTATTTTTGAGAAGTATAGTGAAATCTCAGAAAGGATTTTGAGGACTAGACTTAAAAATGCTATGTTGATTCTTACTCTCAACTCTCAACTCTCAACTTTTAATTTCTTACTGTTTCATACAAGTAATTAGAAGTAAATTTCAATACTTCATATTACTGTTATTCAATAGTTCTAAAAAAGGAAGTTTTCAAAATAAGTTTTTGAAAAGGGGATTGTATTCAAGAAAACGGATACACAATTCAACCTCCTTTTTTGTGCGTTTTGTATATCGAATATAAAGCCTATACTAACATATGATTTACTTCAGTAATCTGACTCTTGTAGATACACGATATAATCCCTAGGTATTGATGATCTTCTAACCCTAGTGGATCTCCTTAATCTTGTATTATCATCCTCACGAGGAACTTGTTGCTCACCCTGTTGTTCAATTGTTTGGTTAACAATTTCTGGTTGTTCCTCATTTATAACTTGATATACTGGATTAGTGTTAACAGCTTGTGGAACTTCAGTAACTGGTTGTCCAATACCCGTTTGACTTTGAAGGGTATGAATGACAATCAATTGATCACTTGAACCAGAGGGTTAAGCTTCATAATAGCCACTTTCAGAAGCTATGTCCAGAAAATGATCACTCCTACTGATCAAGTCATTCTCAAGAAATTTTGCACTTCTTGATTCCATAATTCTAGTGCTATGAGATGGACAATAGAACTTATACCCCTTAGACCTTTCGGCATATCCAATAAAATACCCACTAATGGTCCTTGGGTCTAGCTTCTTTTCCTGTGGGTAGTAAATTCTCACTTCAGACGGGCATCCCCAAATGCATATATGCCTCAAACTTGATTTCCAAACCTTAAATAACTCAAAAGGTGTCTTTGAGACAGCCTTAGTTGGAACCCTGTTTAATATATACACAGTCGTCTTTAGAGCTTTTGTCCATAGGAGTTGAGGAAGTTTTGTGTTACTCCTCATACTTCTCACCATGTCCATTAAGATTTGTTTTCTTCTTTCTGTCACACCATTTTGATCCGGAGAACCAGGCATGGTATACTAGGCAATAATCTTATGTTCCTGAAGAAACTTCGCAAAAAGACCAAGTGCTTGTCCACTTTCAGTGTATCTACCATAGTACTCTCCACCTCTATCTGACCTCACGATTTTAATCAGTTTTTCATATTGATTCTCCACTTTAGCTTTAAAAATTTTAAAGGCATCCAAAGCTTCGTCCTTAGAACGAAGTAAGAAGAGATACATATATCGCAAATAGTCATTTATGAAGGTGATAAAATATTTTGGACTACTTGCGCCCATATCTGAACAACAAATATCTGTATGTATGATTTCTAACAAGTTTGTACTCCTTTTGGCACCCCTTTTAGACTTGTTAGTTTATTTACCCTTAATACAATCCACGCAAGTCTCAAAATTAGCAAAATTCAAAGTCTTAAGTACTCCTTCATTTACTAATCGCTTAATTCTCTCAATGGAGAGGTGTCCTAATCTAAGGTGCCACAATATAGAGGATTCTTCATTATTTTGTAACTGAATGGAATAGAGACCATAAGATAATGTACCACAACCAATAACTTTCGATTTATTATACAAACTGAAACCAGAATCTGAAAAGTTAAAGGAAAAACCAAATGGTACAAGTTTGGATACAGAAATTAAATTTCTAGAGAAATTTGGAACATAAAAGGTCTTTTCCAAACACAAAATAAAACCACAGCTCAAAACCAAACTGCAAGTCTCAATGGCTTCCACATGTGAACTCGTCTTGCTTCCTAAATAGATGAATTGTTCACTTCCCACCAGCTTCCTTAGGTTTTGCGTACCCTGTAAAGTATTCAAAACATGGATTGTAGAACCAGAATCAATCCACTAGGTGTTATGTTGAACATTAACCATATTAGACTCATAATAAACAAATGAAATATGAGTACTTTCTTCTCAAGCCAGTACTTAAATTTGGCACAGTCTTTCTTTATGGGTCCCCTCTTCTTGTAGAAGAAACACTTTGACGACTTCTTTATATCGGCTTGAGGAGCAATTTTGCCCCTTCCTTATGTGTGTCCTGCCTCTTCTTTCGAGAAACAGTTAAAATGGCCCTTTCACCATCTTCCATCAAAAACTGCTCCTCCTCTTGCACACACATGGTCAACAGCTCGTTGATCGACCACTTTTCCTTATGTGTGTTATAGGATATCTTAAATGGACCGTATTATTAAGGTAGTGTGCATAAGATATAATGCACTAGAAAAGATTCGGATATTGTACATTCCAATGCTTTCAACTGAGCCGCTATGTCCCTCATACACATTATATGATCACGTACCCCTTTTATTCTAGTGAGCCTTAAAGATGACAACTGCATAATTAAAGTGCTGGCAAGGGCCTGTTGGATGTAGCAAATTTCTCATCAATGGCCTTTAATAGATCCTTCACATTACTATGCTGGTCAACAGAACTACGAATGCCAGTAGATATTTTGGTCTTTATGAATGACACGGAGAGACGATTAGATCTATCCCACCTTTCATAAAGTGCAATAGCTTCTGAAGTGCTGGTCTCAGTTGTACTCGGTGGTTCGGTCTTCCTAATAGTATAGTCTATATCCATCAAGCTTAAATGAAGCAGAATTTTCTCCTTCCAAACTTTATAGTTGTCACCCTTCAATTCAGGAATATCACACTGAATATTAAATGTTGGAGTAACTGCAAATTGAGGAATAAGATATATGCTCATTATATATATTTCGAGACCAATAATAATTCATGATTTACCAATGCATATCATACAATTAATAGATGACTCTAGTGACATAAGACTTGCCTGTGGACTAAGGCATTACTCAATTAGATTCATCCAAAATGTTATGATAAAACTAAAGAATTATGTTCATTTTCTTAATCCCTGTGGGTAAATTAAGAAATATAATTTGATATTTTATTTTAATTAATCATACAAATATAATAAAATTCTTATGAGTAGATTTTATTATATCACATACAATTAATTACAATTTATGTCTTAATGTGATCTTAAAGCTAAATATATAATTATAATTAATTTGAGATGCTGTGACTACTCTCAATTAATTAAAATCATATGATCACTAATATTATTGTAAGCTTTAAATTAAAGTCTAAATATTTGCATCAAGTCATAAATAACGCAAATAAATTAAATAATAATGCACAAAATATTTAATCTAATTTTTTGCATGTCTGATTTCAATTTTTTGCATCTATAATAATCATGAATTTATACACACAAAATTTGCAATTAATCACTTGTAATTTGTGAAAAATTAAACAATTATAATATGCATGTCATAAACTTAAATTCTAAGAATAAGACATACATAATTAAAACTTAATATTTTCATAAAATATTAATACCCAAAAATAATTTTATGATTAAAATCATAACTCATAAGTTAGTTATGAAGTAACCCAATTTATTACTAATATTAAAAAAATAATATTAATAAATTTTTTAAAAAAGGAAAAAAGACGAAAATTCATCGTCTTCAACCTCCAACCGGGTCGGGCGTGATCCGGTTGGAACTAGTCGGAGCATCGACTGGTTTGACGTCCAAAAAATGCCAAACGTTGCGGGAAGAACGGCAATGGGACGAGAAGGGCCAAGCGTCGCGCACCGAACGTAGTAGAATCGACCATGCACTTTCTCTTTGTGGCAGGATAAATGTAGATATTGGTCACTTTCGCTATGTGGTTGAACTGAAACTTTTTTAGTGTAATAGAAGTATAGTATGCGGCCATTGTAGTGGGAAGATAAGTTGGTATAAACAGCCCAATCTTTGCCCAAAAATTATGAAACTTCAAAAAGGTGTAAAGCTCTTATTTTTGTTTCTAGTAGCCCTACGATACAAGGCTTATACTCTAAAATGAAGTCTTACCTTAGCTTTTTTATGAGGGGCATTTAGCCCACAGACATTCCAGACAAGAATCATCAAGGGAGGATTCCATTTTGAGATTTTTATTATGTCTTCGGGTCATTCTCCTTCTGGATTTACTATTTGCCTGCAAAGTAGTAGTCTTTGATTCTAGTTGATCCTCGTGGCGAGTAGGATTTTCTGTCGAGTCAGAAGTGTTAATTTCCTCTATGTTATGGCTAATGATTGTGTCTGCCAAGCTTTCTAATATATTTACAGGTTCACGGTCCACTAAGTTGGAAGGGGTCACTCAGCCGTGATCTCCACTGGGGGGGGCTCGTCAGCAGAGCATTTTCCTACGTGTTCAGCACCAGTTTCTACAGCTTCTAGTTATTTACTAGTCAAATCAACCTTTTTGCAATTTGCAGGGTAGTTTGTATTCAGATTAACTAATAAGGAGTTCTCTTGCCCTTCTTGCTCTCTAAGGGTTAAAGTGGCCTGATCCTGGGTAGGGTGGCCTGTATCAAGTAATTCCTTAGACCATCTAGTTTTAAAAGGCCTGTCAATTGCTCTCCACTGTTTGGCATTAGCAGAGGGTCTCCATGGGTAAGATAGGGAGATTTCTGTATGTTCGTATTCTCCTGCTTCATTCAACTAATGGATAGGGAGTTTTTCAGGCAATTCAGCTTATCAATTTACCTCAATGCATATCTTAGCATAACATATCCTCTCCATATGGGCAGTTTGAGAGTCCATACAAATGGGTTTCGAAGAGCTGGCTATATAGCTTAGCCATCCGATTGTCTAAAATTCTAAAGGAATGTTGTGGAATTGAACCTAGGTAGGAAGAACTTTTATGTGCCCTTTGTCACAATCTAAACCTGGTTTCCAGTTCTGCAGGAACTTGAATTGTCCTCCCACATGCCATAGACCAGATTCCAAGATGTCCATTAGTTGATGTTCTGTAGATATCTTGAAGAGGATTTTACCATCTTCCATAAGTAGTGTTCTTTCTAATCCTTTTTTTCCCCTACGAGCTTCAGCCTATGCTTTCACCAGAGGGAAAGCTGTATTCTTGTTCCAAAAATATCCCATTAACGATGCCATTCAGACCACGGCTCTAGCTTGCAACAGTTCTTTAGGGGGAGAGAGGATTCCATCCTTGATCACATTTGAGAAATGTTTAAGCTTACCTTTGTTGTGCTGTGCGTTTAGCTTTTGTTCCCAAGCTCTTTTGGCTAGCGAGGGAGAGCGTGGTCCGTCCTCTTCCTTGGTTTCTTTGGTAGCAAACTGAACAGGTTTCTTACCATTCATAGATTTAAATAAGTCTGAAAAGCCCTCTGAGTCAAACAGGTGGGGCTTCTCCATTATTGGCAAAAAAAAAAAAAAGCTATGCTTAACTAATCATTAAACATTTAACATTTCTCTACGGGTATTGAACTTTAACATGTTGTAGTTACCTTCTGCCTCAACACTCACCTGTTTCATTCTATTTTTACGTGAAATTAGTAAGCTTCTGCTCGACCTCAATTATCTATTTAGGCCCTTTAGTGTTCTAATTTTGTAAAATGTCAGTACCTAACAGATGGTCTTCGAATATACAAAACAAATTAGTCTTAGCTCAAATCCAGATAATTCTAGTTTGTCTCATGTCTAATATATGATCGCAGTCTGCCTGGTTTGTGTTTTAAAAAAGTAAGTTAGCTCCATCACCTTCATTTTAAGTTCACTCCATTTGAGGTATAAGTTGAATGCACTTAGGATGAGGATCGCTTAGATTGCAAAATAGTAGAAATAGTTGATGAGGAAACTTGGAGAGATGTAACTTATAATAGGAATGCCCATTATTAAAGTAAATCTTCCAAGTTATAATCCTAACTTAAATGGTTATAATTATATAATCTAGTTATGGGATAAATCTCATGTTTTCCATAACAAGTCTTGTTTGGAAATGTTAAGAACTTATTGCCAAAAAAGTATCTTGGCCAGACCTTATTTGGACCAAGAACTTAGTGCCTAAAGCTTAAGTTATAATTTGGTTAATTGTTAAACTTCAGTTAAATCCGAAAGAGAGGTGGGCCAGAAGTTATCAATCCTTTTAAAGTAAATGTCCCATTGTTGACAAAAACATGAATGAAACCTTTAATGGGTGGATTCTACCAATTTAAGGAGAGTGCAGTGATTAGCATGCTTAAGACTATTAGAATAATGGTTATGAGGAGGCATGTTAAGAGGAAATATTTTATGCTTGGGTGGAAGTATGATATAGCACCAAATATAATGAAGTTGGAGAAGAACAAAAAAAGAAGTAATGTAATGGAGAATTGTATAGAATGGAGATGGCAGTTATGAAGTTTCAAAAGGTGATCGGAAGCATATTGTCAAGATTGGTAGATAACATACATGTAGTTTTCAGGCATGGGACCTATATAGATATCCATGCAAACATGTTATTAGTGCAATCTATCCCTCAAGAGAAAGGGTTGAGGGTTGAGAAATTCATTGATTCGTGCTATCAAAAGGGTCAGTTCTTGAGTTTGTATGAACATGTGTTACAACCAATACGAGGTGAAATTTTCTAGCCCATAATTGAAGTATACATCCTCAACCTAAAAGGGTTATGCCTGGTATACTGAAAATTGAAAGAAGATAACAACAAGTTGAGCCAAAGAAGATGAAAAATCCAAGCAAATTGAGTCAAAAAGGGCAAGTATATAAAAGCCAAAAATGTGGTCTTTAAGGTTATAACTCCAGAAAATGCAACAACATCACATCAAGTCAACATGATGAGGCTTCTTCACAAGTGTGTATATGTTACTTCAATCATATGAATACAATTTTATAAACATGCAATTACTAATGTATATAATTATGTTAATCAGTTTAGAACAGAGGGAACTTCACAAGTATACAACTTTCAGTTTTATATTAGTTATTATTTGTACTAATTACTGACAAATATGTTTTCATTATAACTAGAGTTAAGCGATGGGAATTTTGCGTTATCAATTTTTATCAATTTGTATAACTTAAAGTCTTTTTTATCAATTTTTCTAATTTTAAATAATTACAAAGTGTGTTTATAATAATTTTTCTTCCGTTTTGTAGGTTGGTGCACTTGAAGATGCCAATATAAACCAATTTGAAGATGATGACCTACGTACGTTTCAATTATCATTTTAGCCATAAGGTTTACGATTCAAAGGACAGTCTAGTATTAATTGACAACATTTACAAGCTGAAGCAAGTAAAAGGGGAACCTCATTGACTTCATCTTCATAACTTGATCTTACGTAGTCAAGTATAAATAAAGCAAACATCTATTAGTTGTACACATACAATGTATACATATTTATGTTGTATACATATGAATGTTTGTTTTGTTTACATACAATGTAAATATTTTTGTTAATCAATATGATTTATTAGGTAACCCCTTTCTCTCAATGTCAATCTCTCTTTTACATTAAATTTTTTCCCATATTTGACAGCATATGCAACGAGTAAATTATTCATACAATGTAAATATTTTTGTTAATCAATATGATTTGTTACATAACCTCTCTCTCTCTAGTCAGTCTCTCTCTTACATCGACTTTTTCGCCATATTTGACAACATATGCAACAAGTAAATTATTCATTGTATATTGGTTATATATGGTACTATTGTTTTTCCTTCATTACATAATTCATATACCAATTTTGTTATTCAAATACAACATATTCATTATATAAATTATAAATTGTTATACTACAACTTATCCATTATATATTGGTTATATATAGTAGAATTGTTTTTGTGGCACCCAACTCCCGCAAGATACGTGCCTGACATCCTAAGTGATATCCGAGTCCGTGTCCTGCGAGGATGGCATGCTAGAGCACTTAAATAGTCAAAATTCAGTACATTTTTTTACAACAAACATATACACATTTTGCAAAAAAAAATCAATAACCAAATCGTGCCCACTTTATTTCATAAACATTATCAATCATCGGAATTTTAATTGCCATTTGGGCCCATTATGAAGACAAAACATTTTTAGTCATAATGACATTACCTCACAACATAAATACCTTGGTATACATATTGTGTTAAGTCAAAATGACTTTACGTTCAATAATTTTGATGAAAACCAAATA
Organism: Erythroxylum orinocense; assembly: GCA_025531955.1. NCBI lineage: Eukaryota > Viridiplantae > Streptophyta > Magnoliopsida > Malpighiales > Erythroxylaceae > Erythroxylum > Erythroxylum orinocense. The sequence goes on along the minus strand of JANZLX010000213.1, from coordinate 5,810,413 downwards.
ATAATAAAAGAAGAAAGTAAGATACAAAAAAAAAAGAGACGGAAGCAGAAAACAAAGTGAGACGGAAGTAGAAAGCAAAATGAGACGGAAGCAGAAAGCAAAGTGAGACGAAAGTAGATAGCAAAATGAGACGGAAGCAAAAAGCAAAGTGAGACGGAAGCGCAAACAAAAAAGTGAGACGGAAGCGCAAGGCAAAAATGAGACGATAGAAAGTGAGACAGAAGTGCAAGCCAAAAATGAAACGATAGAAAGTGAGATGGAAGCGGAAGCCAAAAGTGAGTGATAAAATGAGACGAAAGAACCGATACCACGTCGGACGACTAATCAACATGAGTTAGTTACAGGGCTCAACTGAATAAGTGATTCTTCAAAGATCAAGAAACAAGAAGAAAGAAGCTGTTATCAAGAAGTGGTTGAAGACGAAGGCTATAAATACGAGTCGAAGTCAAAGACTGCAGAAGTTAGAGATTTTCGAAAGAGTTAGTGAAATTAAAAAAAAACTAGAAATTTCATTGTGCTAAACGCAGAGTTATTCTTATCTGTAACAAAGCTCGAAATATTTTTCAGTTGAAAGAAGAAAAGCAGATAGCCTGAAGAGGTTAAGTGTGAAAAGAATACTTATTGTAAAAGACCTGAAGAGGCTTAGAGTCAAAGAATACTTGTAACTTTGCGAAGTATAGTGAAATCTTAGAAAGATCTCTGAGGGCTGGACGTAATCCACAGTTTAGGGTGAACCAGTATAAATCTACCGTGTCGACTCTCTCTCAACTCTCAACTACTACTCTTACTGTTTCATACAAGCACTTAGAAAATAAATTGCAATACTTCATATTACTGTTTTTCAAATGTGTTGAGTAAAAGCAAGTTTTTAAAGAAATTCTTAAAAAGGAGATCATAAAAAAGGAATACACAATTCAACCCCCTTCTTGTGCATTTTGTATATCGAGTATTAAGTCTATATTAACGTGTGATTTACTTCACATTGTATAAGAATTTTAGAATACATTATTTTATAGAAATCGCGGAATACAAATTTATACAAAAACAGGAAAACACTAATGTAGACGTGAACTGATCCCGACATCTTTCTTTCCTTTGCATGCAGTACATATATTCCCGTATGCGTAACGAGGTATTCTTCAGTGTCTTGAAAAATATATGCAAATTTTGGGCAAGTTTTACGAACTCAATGAGTGACCATTATCGATGGCTCACCCAGTCACGTAACACATAATTCACATCATTTCATTTCACATTTCACACTTCACATTCAATACAATTTAATCACTCATATAATGCATATGTAGTACACATGAGATCCATTTTCCATTTGTTACTTTGTTGTGACTGAGTGCCTAACTGTCTCGTATCCATTGGATATCGGACTCATTACTAACTATCCCTTATCCGATAGGGATAAGGCTCATTTTACATAGTGAGCCTTAGGCTCCTAATCACTTTCTGAGCTCGAGGCTCATTTCACACGTTGAGCTTTAAGCTCTGATCGGTGGCTACTCAAGTCACAACTGCCATTATATTTCTTGCATTCATGAAATGGAATGCATTATTCACATTTTCATAACCCCATTCAATCACTTTCCCATATCATCGGGTTTTAGTCCGCCATTCAACATTAAATTTGAGAATTCACACTTTCATTCATATGCAAATGCACTTTCAAAACATATTTAACAATCAAATTATGTACACTTACTTCATCCAATTCACATTCAATAAGCACTTCAATATTTCATTTATAAATCACATTCATCGAACCTTCTGTCTGGAAACCAACACAATCAATCACATTCATATAATCATTCAGTTGTCAATTAATACAAAAATTCAAACAAACAAACAATGAAATGAGACCGTCTAGGTCTACTCACAGTACGCTCCAGATTAGCATTAGTTTCCATGATCCGAAAACGTCTAGATGTGCACGTTCCATCCAATATCGTCAATATACAAAACACATTTTGCACACACATTATTAATTGCATAATCACATAAGCATTCAGTTTTTCACACATGTATATGTGTAATGTATAATGTATGCTCAATGACAATTCTTGAGTATATTTTCCAATTTCACATCTTATGCTCATTCTCATTTCATGATTCATATTTATCTAATTGAACTTAGATTTACA
>JANZLX010000213.1:5794818-5808160 GCA_025531955.1 Erythroxylum orinocense | reverse complement strand
CAAATCAATCTATGGGGTGAGACTGGTCGATCGGCCTGTGAGATTGGACTTGGGCCCGACATATCCGACCCAACCAACATCCTTATTGTAGTGATTGTTCGAGTGTTTAGCGAGCTTAGGGACATAAGGTATATGGAAGGTAGAGGAAGATACTACAATGATACTCAGAAAGCCAAATAGGATTAGGGACTTAGCTGAAATTTCCTCATCAAGTGTACATGATCGATTAAGTCAAGAAAAAGTTGAATGGACTCAATTAATTTTCCATAAAGGAGGGAAGATTCCATGACTAAATTGATCCGATAAATGATTAAGTAGAGTATTACTTAGCTCATGACCTCTAAAGACAGCAAATTGTGCACTGTCTTCCAGAATTTTTTGTACAAGTTAAGCCCTAGACAAAGAACAGTGATGACAGCTTAGTTTTCATGCATCTTTTAGGGTGTATCGATGGTGTTTGCATGTTACTTGTATTCATTTTTTTAAAGATCAATGTTACAATAGGATTAAAGCTTTCAGTATTCCAATTACATGTACAAGTTACCTGCCATAAACTCCTCGTCGGTTTTCATTTAGGATCTCTCAAGTATTAATAAGCTAATTAACAAGGGATATTTCTTTTACAATCTTCTTCTTCTTCTTTTTCTTTTTTTTTTTTGGGACCAATGAAGCAATGCATCACACATCAGTTGAACTTTAGAATGAAGAGCCTAATTTTCAAGATAAGGTTAAAATTTTACCGTGACATTGGACATGAGATTCACCTATTACTATGTGTACTTTCCCCAGACTAATAAGGATTCAAGTACGCAACGATATCTAGGCCTTGAATATATATAATTTTATTTTAAAGATCAAAGAAGGAAGTTCCTACTTATAATATTTGCACGCGAAGTTTTTTTTTTTTTTTGTTTACACTTAGTCTTCACATTTACAATATAAAAAACGAACAAAACCTGACCCAAGAAGGTGGGAGAGATTCTCTTGGCCAACTCATTGCCACTATGCTGGAGATTTATTTAGTTATGATGGTTAGTCCTTTCCAACGTTGGTATATCCCGCTAAACCTCACCATTTGCATTGGCTGCTCGGTCCTACAGCCAGTTGCTCTAAAAAATGTGCTTGGGACAATTTTAAAGCCCATATAAAGACTATATAACACTTATAACTTTGGCCTTTTGAAAAGAGATCTCAGTCACAACCGTTCATGGCAGTTAAAAGGACCATACAAGTTTCGGTCTGACACCCTGATTGCGACTGACAAATTCCTAGCAGCTTTTAGTTGTTACAATATATTATATTGCTCACTCTTACTAGGGCTAGGGAATCTAGCTAAGACGGCTACTTATGTGGGACTCCAATGTTAATGGATCCAACTTTCTAAAATTTGCTGCGGTATTCTCTAGTGCCCAAACAGACGCCATAAGGGTCTTCCTTCTTGATCATATTTCACATGGTATGTAGTACCTTTTGTCTGGTAAAATATGGAGCTCAGATTCCACTCAAAAGCGTCATGTTGATGGTTATCATTCCTCGTAAATAATTCTCTCGTCACATGCAAAAATATTCAGAGAGCTCTGAGGTGACTTGGTGAACTATATATACAAGCAAATAGAATCTACTGCTACTAAGGATGCATATATGGATGGACAAGGTACTTTATTCATGCTTTAACCATAATTAGATTGGTTTCGCATTTTCTGGATACCTATGAATATTTTATATTTCTGTATGTATATTGCTAAGGTAATTCGATTTGTGGAAATTAAGGCTCTAGCACGCAAGATTTGAAATTGATAGAGAATATGAGCCTCCAAGTTTCTCTCATATTTAAGCATCACATAATGAAATTACTCTTCTATTAATAAGAAAGTAAAATAAAGAGAAACGTATCTCCTCTATTTTTTTTTAAAAAATGTTATGTAAATATAATTTATACTTTTCATATATCAAATACAAATTAATGAATTTAACACCATAAATTCTTAGGTTCAATCAAATTTAATGTCATCAATTTAAAATTTTAAAAATTTACATTAAGTCCCTCGAAAAAATAAATTATTTTAATGAGAGAAGTAAGTTGAAATTATGTGTTTATAAATTTCATTTCTATTTTTATACTTCTTTTGTGCTTTCATAGAGTAATTATTTTCCGTACTTATGTTATTTTGAAATTTATATTATGTAAGGTCATATAAGGCCTACTTCTCACACACTACGTAGCTGAATTTGATAATATTTTTTTAACTAGCTACTTATAGAATACAAAATTCGTTTGTTTAGGGGTAAGTCATAGGTATTGGCATACATGTGCCGGTGCCTTGCGTGTGGGGTAGTACGGTTCTCCTTTGTGGCCATAGCGGCTCGATTATAAATGGTGGAAGTACTAAATTGTCTCTTCCTGTCGAAGACCACTTCTTTTTTCTTCGTGAAAGTGTATACTTCCAAGAAGCTTCCTTCTTTCTCTTTTCTTTACTACATTTCTCTCTGTTTTTTCAGGTCACTGTTATTTAATACACACTGAGGTTACAGCTTTCACAAGTTTGCCCTAAAGGGAAACTTTCTATAAACTCTCTTTACGATTAACATAAATTATCTGTAACATAACTATATAATGAAGAAAAAACTGAATACTAAAAGCAGAAAGAAATATCAAAGAGAAAAAATTAATTAATTATATTTTTTTAATAAGGGTTAATTACATTAAAAAAGTAAAAATTTTTGTCAATTTTTTAATTATAACCCGAACTTTAAAAAATAACAACAAAATGCCTAAACTTTCAATTTTTTTAATTCTAGCACAAACTTAAAAAAATAACAATAAAATGATCAAGCTTTCAAATTTTTTTCAATTATAACACAACGTTAGTATTTCTGTTAAGTTTAAAAATGACCTAAATTAGATTACACAGCTTCGACGACCTTAATAATGTAGTACGCTGTAATGTGAGAATAATTTAGGGTATCAGAAGAACAAACAGAAAACAAATGGTTGAAGGCATCGGGAGAACAACAGATAACTCGGGTTAGAATTGAAAAAAATTAAAAGTTTGAACATTTTAGTGTCACTTTTTGAAATTTGGGTTAGAATTGAAAAAAATTGAAAGTTTGAGCATTTTATTGCTACTTTTTAAAGTTTAAACTATAATTAAAAAATTGATAAAAATTTGAGCCTTTTTTTGACAATTAACCCTTTTAATATTTATCCAAAAAAACTTTTAATAAAGAAAACCGTTGTGCAGTGTAAGTATACTATAGTAATTGACTAAATATTGATGTCAAGATTAATAGTATTACGAAAATTGTTTTAAAAGTTATTAGTTAAAGTGAAATTTATTTTGAAGGGTTGAATGTAACAAAATTTATTCTCATAGTCAAGATGCAGAAAGATTATATTTTAAACTATTAAAGGAATAAATAAAAATAAATAGACTTAATTAATGAATAATCAATAAACAGACATGTAATATGGAAAATATCTTTATTAGAAGAACACGTACAGCTGATAACACATGGATGGACACTGGACAGTCTTAAAATACAAACAGCACGAGGAAATATTTGGACATATAAGTTCACAATTTTTACGGCAATCACTTACGTGACAATTCCTTTCCTTTTTAGGAAATGGAAAAATTTACAAGATACTTAATTATTTATGTAGTTGCCAAGTGGAGGTGATGTATGCTAATGTCTGTCGATTGATCTATTCCTTTGGTTCTGCTATTTTGCTTTGAAAAACATGACCTACTCCAGGGCTGTGACCGGGTTGTGTAGGATGGAATTCATCATTTTGTCCTGTAAGAAAATGGTCTATGCTGGATTTTGTGTTTGATACCTTTGAGTCAATGCCTTGTTCAACGCTCTCTTCCGGTTTTGATGGATGACCAACACCTCGGCTAGGTGTTAGTGGCCTGAATTCATCTTGATTTTTTGCTAAAGTAGAGACAGAGCTAGTATCTGTGGTCGGAGTTGGGGCCGCCATTTCTTGTTTCCCTGCCAAGGATTGGTGGTCAGTAAGAGTATTACGGCTTGGGGTTACAACGGGTTCAGAAGTTTCTGTACTTTGTGCTGCATTGTTCTGGTGCACATTGATAGTGTTTTTAACTCCCTTATTGGCCATGTCTTTCTGCGATTTCTCTCTGATTGCTGCAACCTCTTGCTTACTTAATGACTTCATTTGCCTTCCTTCCGCTATCAGAAACTGAAAGGAGATGATCAGTGCAAAAACAGTAGCATATTTAAAAATATTTAGGGTTTCTGCCATTTCAAGAAATGAAACAGATGGGAAGGTTTTGTAAGTAATTGTAAAGTAAAGCCAATGATCGGTTAAGAGTAATGGGTTGGCGAACAATTCAAGCCGCAGGAAACACTACTTATGACGGATGTTGTAACCTTGAGCTAATTAAGGTGCAAAGCTGCAGAAAGGATGCCATGTTCTTGTTTCCAGGAAGGTATTTATAGGCATTAAATAGTACTACAGGTGACTATCCTCACCACTAATAGTTTTATATTCCAAATAAGAGGGTTAAGATGACCAGTTTGGAGTTTGAACGGTTCATATTCAAAAGTTTCTTTTATATAGATTGAGTGGTTAATTTCTTACAAATCTTCTTGCATTTCATGTTGAACAAATGTTTGATAATTCATCATTGGTGTAACATTCTTTCCTCAGTTGACTTATTATAAAATAAGCAGTGATATCGTTGTATTGAAACATCTCTTATTATTATGTTTCATGAATATGGAAGATAAAGACCACCTCTTTTCTCTATGCTGGTTCTCTAACGTAATATGGACCAGGATTCTTTACCTAATTACACGAGACAATTCCATGTATAGCTGGGAGCAAACTTTGAATTGGGTTATTAGCCATTCAAAACCGCATATGACCAATGGACAATTTACTACTATCATTTATACACTTTGGAAAGAACAAAACAGCCGGATTTTTACACACAAGGAAGAAGAGACAAGTACTAACTAGCAGGCAAGATTATGAATTGGATCAGATCTGTTGTTGTTGTAAAGAATGTTCAACATACACTTTCACCAGAAATGAAAAATCGATAGCAGTTATAAGTAAATGACAATATTAGCCTAGGCTTCTTTTTCGTAGAGTTTTCTCAACTATAATCGTTCTTAATTGTTGGCTTATTAGCCTAGAACTCATTGTAATATTGTATCATCTTCACCTATAGGCTATAGTTAATGCAATTTATTCATTTTTCAAAAAAAAAAAAAGAGGACATAATCTTATCTTTCAGCATCTTCATTTCGGTCTTCAAGTGTGTTCATGGTTGTTTGATCTCAATTTTTTATTTTGTCTTTGTTTATGATTTATAAGCCTAATAGTTTATAACTACATTATACAATAACCTTTGAATTTCAACCTCTTACTTTAGTTTTTCTGTTTTATTAGATAGCATCTACTCAAGGTTTAAAATCAGTTGTAATTGCAATTTTCAGATCTAGTATTAAGATTTTAGAGTTTGTTATTTAATTTGCATTATATCAACTCCAAAAGATTAAATCCCTTGACCTTTCGCTGAAATGAAGTTGTCTGAGTTACGATTAGAATAGCAATCTATTTAATCAATACTTCGGAGAATAGGTCTCAAAATATCTCAAACCAGAAAAGTTGGCTTCCCCACTACATAAATACGCCCAAATGATAAGGTTCTCCTGTACTCTCCACTTATGGATGTATAGTATTAAATGTTGATGGTTTGTAGGCGAGCTCGGGGTCTTTTGGTAGACAATGTGAAGTGAAACACTTCTGTCCATGTTTGAACGTCATTTTTTAAATGGAACTTGAAATGGACAAAATCATTGTTAGCTCCTGAAAGGTAGAGATTCCCAATGAGTGGTAATCAGAAGAAAATCCTTTCCTTGATCAACTATTCTATATGTATACTTCTGATCGATCTTCCACGATTGCTTAATCTAGTGCACTAATTCCAAAGGCTTTTTGATTACACATTACACAAAATGTTGATATATTCTTTTCCAGGAGCACACTAGTCCATCCAGTTGGATATGGAAGTTTCATTTGATAAATTTGTAATTGCATTCTCCATTTAAGTAAACAAATCTTGGCTTCATGCCCTTTTCGTATTACAACTTCAATGTTTGTTGCATTGCGGCTTTCGGCAATAACAAGTCCATATAGCCCATATCTGATGTGCACTTCCTTGCAAGCTCTTCTTCCTCTTAAATTCCTAAGTTACGTACTTAACTAGTCTCATTCGTTCACTTAATCTAAGCACATTTTCTCTAACAGTAAAATCCACTACGGCTAATAGCAGCCTTCAACAACATGCTTGATTTGCTGGACAACTACCACTAACTGAAGATGCATTATGGTTAGTCCTTAAAACAGCCGACTTTTGACCCTCACATCATTAGTAGTAGCTAGTAAAATTAGTATTGATGTGACTTAAGCCCTCACGATTTTGGTTTAGTGGCTTTTGACCCCTATTTCTCCTCTATTGTTTTAATATTATTCCTCATGTTTGACTCTTCCACTCATTGCTTTTATTTTTTTATTTTTTAGAAATGAAAGTCCATGGAAGTGCCAGATTGCGAATTGACATCTATCCGGAAAAAGTAATGCTCCATTATTTATCGTACAAAAATACTTTATGGTGACTTGGAGGCCGTCCAGAGTTTTAGAACCGGAAATTAATCAAAAAATAAACATGGTAGAAAAGATATAACATAAGAGGCAATTTATAGGTGGATATTATTTGTATTGATATTAAAGAACTAAATATATAGGCAATGAAATAACAAACTTAGATAATTTTAAAGTAAAGGTTAACCATATAAATCAAAAGTTCAAATACCTAAGATAAAGAAAACAATTTAAACAAACTTAGATAACTCAGGAAAAATATGATCACATATTTAACAACTTTGAATCATTCTCTAACATTCACTCTTAATTTAAAGTTGTAAGATTTATTACATCTGATGATGTACTTCTTATCACCTTTCAATAGTTGGGACACTTCTCTCCGAAACCTTCTTCTTAGTGCACTTCTCATTAATGTTAAAATAAATTTTATTCTTCTTCAGCAACAAGTGCCAAATTGACACTTAAGACGTGCTTGGTTCATGGATTTGGGAATGAAAAACATCGGTTAGTTATATTATTATTACATGAAAAGTATTTTAATATATGAGTTTTGAGAAATATTCATGTCACCGAATATGAGAGAGGAATGAAAGTCATTTCTCATGTGTCACATGCGTGACAGTGTCTATCCAGTCTGTTAGAAAATTGTCACAGGGATGACACAGGCTGTCACGCCCATGATACTTATTTTGGTTTTTTTTCCTTTTTAATAAAATAATATAATTAATTAGAATATATTAAAATTTGATATAAAAATTAAAAAATTCACAAAACAATATTATTAATTAAATATTATTAATTAGAGTATATTAAAATTAAAATTAATTAATTAGAATATATTAAATAGTGATATAAAAATTTATTTTTATTTTTTAGCAAAAAATATATAATATAATTAATTAGAATATATTAAAATTAAATATAATTCATTGGAATATATCAAAATTTGATATACAAAATTTTAAAAAAATTTCTTTTTAGCAAAACAATATAATTCATTAGAATATATTAAAGTTAATATAATTAATTAGAATATATTGAATTTTGAAGTATAAATTTTTTAAATTTTTTTTTGATTTTTTAACAAAACAATATAATTAATTAGAACATGTTAAAATTAAATATAATTAATTAAAATATATTAAATTTTGACAAAAAATTAAAAAATATATTTCTCAAGATTTTTCAACAAACCAAACTGACCATTATCAAGAGTAATAATGATAATTCTTTTTTCCTAACTAACCATCATAATTATAATGATTATATTCATTCTTATTTTTCACTATATTCATTCTCTTTCCTATTATCGTTTCCTTATGTGAACCATCCGCCCCCTTAATTTCTTCAGTCTTATTTTTGCAATTCCTTTGTATATGTCTAAACTTCTTGCACTTGAAATACTAAGACTTTCCCTTGTGCCAACAATTGTCTTCCTTATGACTAGGCTTCTTGCAAATACTACATTAAGATTGAACTTTTCCTTTTGAAGAAGAGCCCTTTGCTAGATAAACCCCCTCAACTACCTGTTGAGTTCCTTCTTTTTTCAAGATTCTTCTTTGCTCCTGAGCATGCATGGGATTGATTAATTCAGACAAGGTAATTTGATTGATATATCTTGAATCCTTTAGAGATTAAATTTTTGCTCAAAATCTTTTAGGAAAGTTTACAAGTACTTTCTCTACGATCCTGCTATCAGGTAGTTCTTGTCCCATCAATCTAATTTCATTTACCACTATCATTAACCTGTCAGAAAAATCCTGTAGAGTCTCCTTTTCTTCCATCCTTAGAATCTAAAAATCTCTTTTGAGATTTTACACTTAAATTTGCCCTGTTTGATCGTTACCATGATAGATTTCTTTCAGTGTGTCCCAAGCTTCCTTGGTTGTTTCACAACCCGTAATTCATGGGAAATTTGATTCAAAGACAGTAGTATCAATTTGTGGTAAGGCTTTTGGAGCTTTGGCTTCTTCATCTTCATGAGCCCTAATTTGATTGCGTGTTGGGTTATTTCCTAGAGGTGATATTTGCCTTTCATCTTTAATCCACTGCCATAAGCCAATTCCTCTTAAGTGAGTTTTCATTTTGATTACCTAAACTTGACAATTCTCACCATTAAAAATTGGAGATGAAAGAGTTGATGTATTGTTGGACATCATGCCACTATTGTTTCTCGAAAACTCACAATCCCCTTAAGATCATAAGAAGCTCTAATACCAATATTGGGCTTTAGAACTAGAAATTAACCCAAAAAAAAACATAGTGGTAAAGAGGTAATGTAAGAGGCAATTTATTGATAAGTACCATTTACATTGACATTGAAGGCCTAAATATATAGGCAATGAAATTACAAACTTAGCTAATTTCTCGATAAAGATTAACCGTACAAATCAAAAGTTTAAAAGTTTAAATACCTAAGATAAAGGAAACAATTTAAACAAACTTGGATAACTTGGGAAAAATAGGACCACATTTCTAACAACTTTGAATCATTTTCCAACAGGAGAAATGTCTACAGCTAGGAAAAAAGAAAAGATAAAAAGAACTCAACAGATGTCAAACAACTTTTTTATAGCATTAAGTAGCTTCTTTAAGTTCTCATAAAGGGCTCGTACTTAGAAGAAACCAACAAATATGCTGTGAATTCCTGTTATATACATTTTTGGTTGACAGAGTTACTAAGTGTTTTATTAGTGGAAATTTTTTTCTCAGTATGCCTTATCTATATAAAATTATTGTTATTTTTGGGGTTGTGAAAATATTTTTGCAAATTTAAACCCCCTTCCCCCCCTAAAATTAACATTATTGTTTGAATAAAATGTTATGGGCTTTTTACACATTTCATTTTTCTTTTAAAAAACTTTTACAATTCATGCATTAATTTCTTGTTAAGTTCTAGGCATTGAGAATTCAAGGTTCAGTGACACGAATTTACATTCTCATAGAATACAAGTAAAAATAGAAGTTTCCTTCAAGTAGCTAATTAAATAATTGTTGGGAAATCATAATGGATTTCGATCTTGACTGTAGTGGAATCATTACGAATGATTTCTTGAAAGACAAGATCATTTTAATTCTATATAAATGATTAAAAATTATATTATAATAAAAACATGAATCTTAAATTGTAGCTTATTCTGAAGCTTGATCATATTCTTATCATATCCCTCGAACTGTTTATAAAATCGATCCATCTCAACCACCATAGCCTCACAAGTGTCCAGCTTCTAATGGTACCCATAAAAAAAGTTGAGAGAACTCTATAACTCTTACCAAGAGGGTTAAATAAAAAGTGTTAGCTCTATTAGAGCTTAAGGCTATTTATAATAAGTTTTAGACATTTTAGTAATTTAATTAAAATTAAATTCTAATTTTAATTAAACTTTAATTAAAATTACAAATAATTCTAATTAAATATCAATTATGCCCAAATAAGATCTAATATCTTATATTGATAATTATTTATTAAATATATCGTATTTAATTATAAAGTTTCTCATACTTTACAATTAAGTCCAACTTGATTAAAATATCTTTGTTCTCTTTAACCTATTCTTTATGTGAGACCTATTAGGTTTTCAAATATGTTGGAAATGATTATAAATTATAATTCTAATTCATAATTAGGATTAGATTAATTAAAAATCCTTTTAATTTAACTTTAATTCTCAAATTAAACAATTTATAATCATATATCAAGATTAGCTTCTAGCATCACATCATGACTACCCAAATATTTAGGAATGTTAAAGTGGTTTTAACTAACCTTTCCATGCATGATTTTTTTCGTATAATTTAATCCTTTCACCATTTAATGTTCTGATTAGACATAAAATATGGAATTAATGTCTACTCCATTTTGAGTCCAATCATATTAGTTCTCTACTATTAGTTATTGATTCAATTAATAACATTTGTCAACTATTTACTAAATTTCATTCCACATTGGCCAAAGATTTTTCGAATCAATACTAATAAAAAACAATGAAACATTCTCTGTAATTACTTTAGGGTGATTAATCATATCTTGATCATCCAACTACCTCTATATAGTTTATACTACATCCATTGCCTACTGACTGAATGACCTATGATTAGAATAGGTCATAAGTAGTATCAAAACATAGCAATCCCCATACAAGATAACTTTGAAGAATTCAGATTAAAAGATCATTTACATAATCATCACAATGAGAATTTCTATATACATACAAGTAATGTTTCAAATAGATTTCTCATATCGGGTCAGTTCAGTGAACTTGTTCCCTAATGAGTACTCACACATTTGTTTAAATATTTCCATACTTTAGCCTATGAGACCAACTACTTTCTTCATAAGGAAAAACATAACGTGTGCTAGTCTTTTTACGTTTTATTAATGTCTTGTCTTAATAAAACAATAATTAGGAACAATTTAGGGATAATACATAATTACAATATAAATCTCATAATTATAATCTCATTATCATGTCATTTGTAATGTATAATTATCTAATAAGCTTTATCGTATACATCTAAACATATACAAGATAAAGAATGTCTTTAAATTATTTTGTCACTAAACTACAACCAATTGATTAGTTTAGGGCATAAACTAATAATCTCCCACTTGCACTAAGCTAATCGTTTAAGTATCATATACCATATCACCATATGAAGATCATGTTATTTTTGGGATAGTGGCTTAATGAGAGAATTCTACAATATTCTCTATAGCGAACACTTGCTTAAATCTTACAACTTTCGTCTTAACTATCATCATAATTTGGAAAATTTGCCCAAATACATTCTTGGATCTTTGAAGAGATCTTATCTTCCTTTACATACCACAATACATTACTGTCTTGAACAATGTAAAGAACTAAATCAACTTCAACAAAGAACTTATTGATTTAATTAATCATTTCCACTAAATGAAAAGTGTATTGTGGCTTAATTAGCAACTATTGTTTCATTGGAACCTTTCCAATCTTAAAATGATATTATTCTAAGTAAAATAAACCTTAAATTAAGATTCACTTCTAAAGTAAATATCTTTATCTCCTTGAACTTAAATATTAACTCATAGATAGAATGATGGATATCTTTAATACTTCACAAGTATCTAATATCTCAAATACTAAAAACCTTTAGTACATTATCTATATACTTGGACATAGAATAGGTGACCAACATCTATTCTATCAGTATAAATCTAAACTAAAATTAAATTGTTACCTTTTCATATCCAATAAAAGTTGTTCTTGGACAATTATATTTTCAACAACTAAGAATTAGAATTATTGTTTTATATTAGTAATATGTCTCCACATACTCTCACTGAAGAGGATAGCTATACTCCCACTAAATTTTTTGTAGACATGATAAATTCATAATAATCTAAAAAAACTATTTGAATTCATCATGAAAGTGAATCTTTTAGCATCTCGTAGCCTTTCAACTATACATCAAATGCATCATCAAAGACACTAGTTTTAGTTGAAAAGGCAAACACATGCAAGAGGGGGTGAATTGTGAGTAAAAAAATTTTGCAAGTTCTTTCAATTCGTATAATAAACAGATTCTAGTTAACGAATAAAAATAGTAAGAGCTTGTCAGATGATAAAGTCTTTTAAATGATAGGAGGTTGTTAGGCGATAGGAACCTTTTGTGGGATAGGACCCTGCTTAAATGAAAGAAGTCTACTGGATGATAAATTATGTTAAAACAATTTAAAAATAGAAGGCGCCTCTTAAAAACGAAGGGAACTTGTAAGTTGAAAATAGAAGGAGCCTCTTATAAAGATCACACACACAATATAATACAGAAATTTAAAAGTTAAAGAGAGAGAGAAGAAGGATGCAGTCAATTTATACTAGTTCGACTTACAACCAAAGCCTATGTCCAGTCCCCAAGTATCCAACTTTGGTATTTCACTATGAGAATTCAAGTATTAAATTTGATGAGTCTCTCCAAGCTGAGTACATATTTTTCAAGGTTCTCCAACCTTCCACACTCAAAGTGTATAACAAGCTTTTAAAAGTTCACAGAAAAATAAAATGTAAAATCAAACATAAGTTCTCAAATAAAAATTTCTCTCTTGATAAAGTGATTTCACTTTCTAAATGTCGGACCCCGCTCCCGGAGCCCGACGGTCCCGGGAAATGAACCCTACTGAGATCCATTCCCGAGACATGAGCCTGGCTAACACTCGTTAGATGAATACTGCTGTCTAACCTTAACCCAAATTTGCTCTTGAAGCAACCCAAAACAAAAAAAATCACTTGAACTCCTTAAAAAAAATAGCTCTTGGTCCATGCCGAGCACCTGCCTGGTACCCGCTGGCCGAGCTGACGCTCGTATGCCGAGAGTTTGGGACTCTCGCGTACCGAGCTAGCGCTCGCATGCCGAGCTCCTGAGACGCTCGCATGACGAGCTCCTGTAATGCCCGCATGCCGACCTCCTGGGTCGCTCGCATGCCGATCTTCTGGTCGCTCGCATGTCGAGCTCCTAAGACGCTCGCATGTCGAGCTCCTGTGATGCCCGCATGCCGACCTCCTGGGTCGCTCGCATGCCGACCTTCTGGTCGCTCGCATGCCGAGCTCCTAAGACGGGGCTCGGGCGTGTCCCCTGGCACTCGCATACCGAGCGCTTGGGACGCTCGCATGCCGAGCTCCTGGAACGGAGCTCGGACGCGTCCCCCTTTAAACACATCTAACTTCT
>JANZLX010000213.1:5745035-5778021 GCA_025531955.1 Erythroxylum orinocense | reverse complement strand
CGGCAAAGATCGTCGCCCTCTCCACCTTCACGATGTCTCCTCATAGCTAGTCGGCTTGCGATTTCTCTACCCTACCGGTTTGGGAAACTCCATGGACGATTGTGAAAGCATGAAGTAGTTTTACCTTAATTGCCGAGTAGTTACCCAACTCTTAGTTTGGTGTTTAAAATGTGGTGTCTCAAACGACTAAGCCCTAGGTTGTTTTGTGTTTCGGGGATTTTAAGCCATGCTTTGGTGGCTTATTGTAACACTCCTCTGTATATTTCTCTTTTAAGCAATGAAATTTTTTAATTTCTAAAAAAAAAACTTTTTTTACCATGAATTTCTGGGCTAATCATTATAATTTAGAATTTAATTCCATTAATGTTACCAAATGATGACTTAATGCTCATATAACTACTCATACAATACCTAGTTGTCAACTTAGGAAATTGACTCCATATGAGGGTCTAGACCAAGTGAATGTCAATAATTGTAATACCTTTCCTATTTCCTTTACTAATAATTTAACACTTTTCTTATTTCCTTTACTAATAATTTAACACTTTCGACACATACCTTAATAATATTTTAATTGTCCCACATCTTAATGTAAACCCTTTAACACTAGCAAATTTTATTACAGCTAAATCTTGCTTATTAAATTTAACCATTTCAATTATATTGCGAAGGATACTTCCCATAAGTTACATCTATAATGATGTCTACGTAATCAAGATTACTCTAAATTTTGTTGCTCGCACATTCTCTCTTGCTTTGTTTAATCTTTAACTTTAATGTCTTAGTCGACCTTGTTAATATACACTTTTTAATTTATCTAATTTATTATCCACTAATTCAAATATCATATATTCTTATATATCATATCTTCAAGGAAAACTTACTCAACTTTCATTTTCCTTTTTTCCTATGATCACTTGTACCCTTGGCCACACTCATATTCCTTAAAACAACTTTTTTTCAACGATGTCACTTATTTTACCACCAATCATAACTTTTATAAACTTGATCCACTTTTTTCACTTAAGCTAAGAAAATTTTCCAATAGCATCAAACTATGCTTGATGAATTCAATGCTCTTCGTTGCAACCAAACTTAGAATCTTGTTCCTCTACTATCATATGTCAATATTATTATTTATAGATAGATTTTTTTACAAAAAAAACTCAGTGATTCCTTTGAGTGCTATAAAGCTTATCTTATTGCCAAGAAATATCATCATGCTCCTAATATTGATTACACTAACTTTATTAGTCCCATTTTTAAACCTACCACTATCTACGTTATTCTCAATCTTTCTCTTTTTTAATAATTGGTCTATTTGTCATCTTAATGTTGATAATGAATTTTTCATGGTAATCCTCAATAAACAATTTTTACGACTCATCTTCACAAATTCTCACCATTCTTATTATAACTTTCATTTTAGAATAGCTTTTTTATAGTCTTAAACAACTTCCTCATGCTTATTTTCATATTCAAGTTAACAAATTTATGAACTCAATTCTCACTTCATTAAAATCTTACACTTCTCTCTTTTATTCACTCTACCCCGTTTCATACAACTTTTTTTTTAGTCTATATGGATGATATCTTAGTTATATATTCATTACCCACCTTCATTACTTCTCTTATCCATGACCTTAACATGGTTTTCTCCATTAAAGACCTAGCTTCTGTTCACTATTTCTTGGCATTGAAATCATACCCATATCCAATGACCTTTTATTTAAACTCAATACAATAAAGACCTTCTTCATTGCATATGCTTTGATAACTCCAAATATGCTAACACACTCTTTACCCCACCTATCTCTTTTTGAAAACTATGACCATCTTCTTATTGATCTTACTAAATATAGTAGTACTGTTGACTTTCTTCAATATCTTTGCCTCATTGTCTCTGAAATCCAATTCACAATAAGCAAAGTCTCTCAATTTTTATATTGCCCTACTGATATTCACTAGATCGCGATTAAACAGATTTTACAATATCTTATATCTACACTCTCTTATGACATTCACTTAACTAGAATCACCACACTTATCATACAAGTATATTGTGACATTAACTAGGCTGGTTCCCCTAATGACTACCATTTTACCTCTAACTATTACATTTTCTTGGTCTTAATCTAATTTTTTAGAGTATCAAGAAGAGTCCACTATTGTAAGTCTACTACTGAAGTCGAGTACAAGAGTATTGCTCCCGACACTATTGAAATATGTTGGATCACCTCTCTTCCTAGTGAAATAAGATTGTCTTATATTAAACCTACTCTATAATGTGATAATTTTAGAGTCACCTTTCTTGTTATATATCCAATTTCTCCTTAGAAAGTTTACTATAATTGATATCCATTTTATTTGGAGCTAGGTTAATAAAAAGGCTCTCTTTATCAAACATATCTTTTCTTCTAATTAAATTACTACTATCATGTCTAGAACTTTACATTTTCTACTTTTTATTAAATATTGAGACAAATTCACTATTACAAGAACTTGTGGACTTAGAGGATTGATTTATAAAATTCTAATAATATTTTTATGTCTTAATGATAGGGATAATAACATATTATTACTATAGTTAGTTTTATTTTTATTAATCTTATCTTATGTTATTTTATTTTTATCTTAACAACTTGTATATAAAGCTACGTGTCTTTTATATTTTGCATCATCGACAATTACACTTTATTTACTACACATGTACTGTTTCATAAATCGTGACGAAGCTTTCAGGCCAATAACTTGACTCCAATCTCCGTGAGAGCCCTTCGAGAATTCAGTTCTACTTCAAAAGCCACTTTAGGATACAATTTTCTAGCTTAAGAATAACAATTAGATAATGTTAATTGGGTTAAGGCACATTAAGGTTTTCTTTTATATGGTGCATTTTTTGGTACTTCCTGGTTAGACATTGTGTTCCCCGAACAAAATTCCCAAAACGTTATCATATATATGCTAAGTTTTAGAACTTGAATTATATATTGCAAAAACTCGTTACTTTAGTGATTTTACCATTAATTTATTTATATTAATAAACATACATTAAAAAAAACTTTTGAGTAGATTATGTTAAAAGTCGTGCGAAAAGATTTCTTATATTTATTTTTTAAAAATTAGTAAATTAGTTATTCATTTTTTGAGAAAATAGCATTAAATTTGTTTTCTCTTTATATTAATAAACCAGAGAAACATTTGAGTAGATTATGCTAAAGGACATATGAGAAGGTTCTTACATTTATTTTTAAAATGATTTTATTTTTTAAAATTATTACTTTATCTTTTTTAAATATCAGTAATTTTGTTTTCTCTTTATATTAATAAACATACATAGAGAAAACACTTCCTAAAGGACACATGAGAAGATTTCCTATATTTATTTTGAAAACGACCACATTTTACACAGATGGTTGGTATAACAAGTTAGTTGATATTTCTCTGTGAAATGGGAAACTTCAGCCATCTCTAATCTAAATCAGAGTCGAGCAGTCATGCCACTCTTGCTCGTATGCTAGAATTGAAATTTCATTAATTAACAAAACACTTACAAGCAGCAAGGGAAACAATGTTTTTCACTTTTCTCTCTCTAGAAGAGATGATTATTGCGCTACTTAAACAGATATCAGATTTTAGTTTACGTAGCAAACTAACGTCATCGATATCTTTTGCTTTATTTCCTTCATAATGGGAACTGCTGAAAAACACGAAGCAGAGGATGTAGCCCTAGTTATTAAGCGAATGGCCATCCCCTGGGCTGTGACCTGGAGCAGTGGGCCTAAAGGCAGTAACTTCATGGCCTGGTGGAGCCGGATGGGGATCGCCAGCTACTGGTGGTGCCGGTGACGGAGGCACTGCAGATGCAGGAGGAGAAGTGCTAGTTGCATGCACCTCCTCCGGGTTAGCTTTAACATACAAGTTAGTGCTGTGGTCAAGGAACATTTTTCCGTGGTGCTTTCCAAGTAACTCGTTATGTTTTTGGGGGTTGAAGGATGTATATATTCTCTTCGGTTTCAAGCGCCTTCCCTCAATGCACTCAAGTTTTTCGTACAAAATGAACAGGAAGAGAACGCATGTGAAGAACGACCTCATTTGTGCCATATTGCAAGGGAAAATGGAGCTAGAAAAAGGGCTTAGGAGAATTCTGCAAGAAATTTCAATGGAAGTCTAGTGTTTTCGGTTGCAAAACAGTTTGCTTAACCAAGGTATTTATAGAGGGGAGAGACGCACTTGCATGTGAGCCTTAAAGCACTTCCCAGATAAAATACAAACAGAAAGAAGGAGCTTAGGCTTAACTAGCAGTCTGGTACAACTTAAGAGACATACATTTACTTCAACCGCTCACTTGAATAATACGTACTTTATGTTAGTGTATTAAAATTTGTTCGAAGTGTGCATTCCACTTAGCAACTCCAGGTGTCTTCTAGTGCCCTTATTCTTTTACCTTTTTAGTAGAAAGAATCATCATGGAACAAGAATTATAGAGAAATATGTTTTCTCTTTGTTAAGCTATATATTATAATAACTTATTATTTAATTTTGGAGATTATTTGATAATTGAATTTAGTTAGATTTATGTGACACTCTTTCAAGATAAGTTTGATAAGGTTTAAAACCCTAATCGGATTTAATAATAACTTATTTTGGAGATAATAACTATCTAAGATGACATTTTTTTGAAGATTTGGTTCGTTTATTGCAACTAGACTACTATGGCTGTAATTTAAGTAAGATGGGGGCTAAAGTATTGTCTTTTTGGTGTGAATCAACGAAAGTTTTTGTATGGCATGGAGGCTAGGATTTTAGGGCAATCTTGGATGATACTTTACAGTTAATTTTATGGGATGTGATTATGATGTGATACTAAATTTTTGGTCAAGCGTTAAGTGACTTTTGTGAGCTGCGTAATTGTCGATTTTGTGTGATTTTAGCATCTGTGTTTCCTTTTGTTTTGAACAACCACTTAGAGCAATTTGCCAGTTGGTTTTATCTTGTGTTTGCGATGAATCTTTGGTAGTTATTAATCATTTTTATGGTGTGTTAATTTGTGGTTATTGGTTGTGATTTGTGGGGTGTGAAAACTTCACAAGTTTTCGTGATTGTTGAAGTTGTCATTTATGGTCGATAGTGTGCTTATTGTTGGGTTGATTGGGTATTAATCAAATGTGCTTTTAGTAGCTATCGATAGTGGTAGTAGTGTGCGTAAAATTCCAACAGGCATCGTAGATTTTGTAGCTCTATTGATTGCAACGTTTCGATGAAAAAACGTTTATGTTTCTTGGTGATTTGTTCATTGTTATGTATGTGATGGTTTAGTGACAATATCGAAAGTGAGATATTTAGAAGAGTTATTTATTTCTAAGTGTTGTCTTTATTTATATTCATTATTATTTCTATCACCTGAATTATTTTATTTTCATCATTTATTATTAAATATTGTTGAGAAAATTCTCTGTTGAGATTAGTACGAGAGAATCGTGCTATTCGGAGATATTTACTTTCACAAGTTGTGAGGACGAGTAATAGTATCAAGAATTAGATGAGTAAGCTCTGTAATGACTTGAGTAAAACTATTGTATCATAGATAAAAGTAATTAAACTAAATGAGGTCCCGCACAAAAAACAAGTATATCAAACTGCGTTGCGTTATCAAATTTCAGGTGTTAATTTGTTTAGTTTGTTTTTAATTTTTCAATTTTCATTTATGATAGAAAATTTTTAGTTACTGACTCAATTGCTTTAAAGCAACCATGGCTAAACTAGATTTGTTTTGGATTTAGACTCTTCATTTATAATAATATTTGAATCTAAATAAAACAAAGATAAACTCATTTGATTACTATGATCAACCCGAATTATAGTCTTCTTTTGCATACTTTGCATTTATGCAGACTAAATATTAGATTGAAATGCTTACTGATTTCTGCTCAGTGTACTGGATGGTATCTGTAATGTGTTAGATAAATGGTCCTTTTCTTTCTTTCTTTAGTTATTTTTTTTGGGTTATAAAATATGCGTAATGATAAAATTTTGATAGAAGATATAGAACTTTTTTACGATTAAAACATTTTAAATTCTAAAATCTCAAAAAATTCTTGAAAATTTTTATTAAAAAAAACTCTTTTTCTTACTTTAATTGAAAATAATGACAAAATATAAGTAATATAAACATCATAAATAAATTAATCAAGTGTCAGTAATCCAACTTAGCTCCTAAACTTGATCCGAATAAATTAAACTTGATTTAAATTAATAATTAATAATTCAATTCAATTTAATTAGTTTAACTTGAATTTAAAGCTCGCCATATAAATAGTATTTAATTGGTTTAAGAAGTATATTCATCTCAGCATGTGTTATTATTATTTTTAATGGGATTTTAGAAGAAGAGATTTTTCTAAAAAATTAAAAATGATAATTTTATAATTTTTTTAAGTTTCTTAAAGTATATAAAAGACTTACATCTTAAAAAAAAGATTGATGTATCTGCAATAATGTAAGAGGTATATCTTTTCTTACTGAACTTTAGTTTATATTGTAGTTTTCCTGTTATTAAGTCTATTAATGAAATATGAGTTATAGTCATTTGAATCTATTTCTATATTTTTAGTTATAATTTTTAGTTTTTGTTTTCAATTTTCAGTTTTGTTTTTCTTTCAAATAAAAACAAAAACCTATTTAGTTGTTAATATCAATATAATTATATTTTTATTGTTGATAATAATTACATGTTAGATAAAATTTAAAGATAAATTATTTTTAATTAAACAAATGTATTTTAATCTCTTATATAATATTTATTAACAAATTATTTTATTTTATTAAAATAAATAATATAAAACTTAATTTTATTTATAAATTAATATTTATTTTAAATATATATTTATTATTATATCAAATTTTACTTGAAATTTTAATTTAATGCTATTTATAATATTAAATGATTTAATTCATTTAATTTAATTACAAAAACATGATTAAATTAAATTGTTCATAATTATGATAAAAACAAAAATAAATAACAAATACCACTTTTATAGTTTTCATAATTTTTTAAAACTGGAATAAACCAAAATAAAAAAAATAAAATAAAAATTTACTAAATTTAAAAATAAATTAAAAATGTAAACAAACAAACCCTAAATTAACTACCATTTTTCCCTCTATCGTGGGGCTTTTGTGATTTGGCCATAAAATAAACTTCTCCCTTTTCAAAATTTAATAGTCTTTAAGCTTTCTCGTGCATTTTTTTTTTTTTTGTACTTTTATAAAGAAAAAGCCGGGAGACAAGTTGGGAGCTTTCCAGGCAAAAGTTAGAAGCATGACTAATGCTAAACATGTTGATCAGAATAAGAAAGGGAGGAGCCTCTGTTCTGGATAAATTTACACCGTATGTGTTCGAATGAGAAGCTATCAAAAGTGGCATTGGGTAACTTAACCCTGTAACAGAGTTCAGCCCGCTACTAATTTCAGACCCGAACATGTGTAAAAACTCTGGACTTTCTGGCCACCAGGACCCTCTTTACTTTATAGGAACAATTTAATTCATGGATCTATTCATTTCAGGTGCTTGACAGAAAAAAAGGACCTCACATATATTAAATTATTATAAATTGTCACGGACCAAAACTTAATTGTCTCGTCATAACATTTTGTTGTGTTGAGCCTTAGCGGATTATTTCAAAATCGTAATCTTCATTTGTTAATGTTGCAATGCATAGATTACAGCTAATTTCAATAAGGTTTTGCAACTCAAAAAGTAAAGGTTTAACATCGTCGTATTGAATGTAACGGATAAGCACATATAATAAGTTAATAATATGATACAATGTTAAATAAGAAAATTTTGAAATTAGTGAAAAAATATATGGTAGGAGTTGCGTTTTGAGATTTTACGAGTTTTTTATCTTATAGATTAAAGCAAAAATTTGTGGGTGATTATTGTTTTTGATTATCAACACAAGTATGTTTTGACCGTATCACGTTATTTATTATATTAATTTTAAAATCTAACATTGTATTATAATAATTGAAAGATGAGCTTTTCTTATTGATTTGTAAGTAAAATGCTTATCTTTCCAAGCAAAAATAATTATAAAAAACTCTATAATATCATCAGTTTGTATTATATTATTATTTTATTTCATTTTATCTTCTCTTTTTACTAATTAGGTATAAGACTACGTACTATTAAACTTCTCTAAATTTCGACCGTTAGCGAAATTATTACTAAGAGTTGTTGCCGTTGTTGTTGTTGTTTAATATCACCAGTATGAAATTTGTGTTATTATCCATCAGATATAACTTACCCTACAAATTGAATTGAAACAATAGTGATCAAATGATTGTCAACATCATTGCTTTGATGTTAGATTAATTATTACAAGTATGTTACGACATAAAATTAAGTAGAAAAATTTGATTCATTATTCATTTATTCTTTATCGTTCTTATAATACTATACATACATGCGTATGGTTAATCGTCTGTCTCTCTCTCTCTCATATAACCAATTATGTTACTACAACTAATATAAATGTAGAGCCTGAGCACACACCTTTGTGTGCTAAATATTCCATACACTACGTAACATTTCTTTCTTGGTTTTAGAGCATTTTATTCTCCAATGGCTTCCTCTTCAGTAGCGTCTTATACAACCTTTATTGTCTCTATCTCGACTAACCATACCTCCAAAACATATTCTCTTTTTAATTCCTCCAACCAAGCAGCCTCTATCAAGTTGGATCGAGGAAACTATCTCATGTAAGAATCTGTCATCTTACCACTAATCGAAGGAAATTTTCTCGAGTAACATATTGATGACTCCGATTTAACACCTTCTCAGTTCGTCTCTGAAGGAGTAGAGATGACTCCAAATTCAGCCTTCGAAGAATGGTATACTATAGATCGACTTATAGTTGGCTGGCTACGTAATACAATGACCCAAGAAGTAGGAACTCAACTGCTTCACTGCCGCACAACTCGTAATCTTTGGGTTGGTGCTCGTAATCTCACCTGCGCATCAATGAAATTGTGTGTTATGGTGCTCAAGTCGGAGCTTCATCAAACAGGTAAAAACTCAATAAAGATGGATGAGTACATTAGCAAAACGAAAAGCTTCGCAAATCAGCTACTATTGGCCGGAGCTCCCTTTGCAACGGACGACCTCATTGTTCATACACTAAATGGTCTTGATTTAGGCTATAATGTTGTCGTAGTAAAGCTAGTTTATCAACCTAACCTTACCTAGATTGAAGCACAATCTGCCCCCTTGCCTTCAAAAGTTGTCTAGAGCAATTTAACCACTTCTAGACTCTATCGGTTCAATCTATTGTAAATGTTGCTTAACCTGATGACACTGATAATCAATCCTCTAATACGAATCAAAATGCCACCAAGCAAGGTTCCTGGAGAGGGTCACGTGGTGGTTCTCGAGGATAACGAGGCTGTGGAAATCGAGGTGGCTTTAACAATGGAAATCGACCATATTGTCACATATATGAGAAATTAGGACATGTAGTAGCAAACTGCTACCACCGTTTCAACAAAAATTTCTAACCTCCATCTAGCTTTGGACGTGATTTTGGGAACTATTCTGCCCCACAAGCTTTCTATGCTAACTCATCAGAAGGGTACTATGCTCATCCATAAACAAAATCTGATCCATCATGGTATATGGATAGTGGGGCAAACTATCATGTGACTCTATATGCTGATCAATTAGAGAATATCAATCATGTAGGTAAGACTCATCTCTATACTTGCACTGGAGAACCAATTGTGTAGTTGGAATAGGTTCCACCTCTTTACCTATATCTAACTCCAGACTCTACCTTAAAGACGTATTGCTATTACCCTTTACAACTAAAAACCTTATGAGTGTTAATAAACTCACTAAGGAGAATCCAATAGATTTTCATTTTACTAATGATTGTTGTGTTGTGAAGGACAAAAAGACAGGTCGTCCTTTGGTGCCAGGATATCAAGCCAAGGAATGTATCAAATGTATAAACGTGCTCCGATGGCTCAAGTTCATATGGCATCACTTACATAGAAAGAAAAAGTTTTCCTAAAATGGCATTACAAGCTAGGACATCCCAGTGATAGAGTTCTAAAGCAAATATTGAATAAGTGTAATGTGAATATTCAATATCTGAATTTTGTTTGTGAAGCATGTCAATATGGCAAATCAAAACAGCTACCCTTTTCCAAATATGTGTCTCATGCTTCTTTTCCTTTGGAATTAGTTCATACAAACCTTTGGGGACCCTCACTAGTTCAATTAGTAAGTGGTCATCGCTTCTATATTCATTTTTTCGATGATTACAATAGATACACCTAGATATATCCACTAAAACACAAAGGTGAAGCTGTGAATGCATTCAACTTGTTCGGGCACAAGTTGAAAATTATTTTAACACAAAAATCAAAGGCATACAATGTGATAATATGACTAAACACAGACCCTTTGTAAATATTACACAAGTAGCAGGAATTGGAATGAGGTTTACTTGTCCTTATACCTCTGCACAAAATGGGAGAGCAGAATGCAAACATTGACATGTTGTCGAGATGGGGTTGACATTATTAGCTCAAGTTTAGTTACCTCTCACATACTAGGTAGATTCTTTTCAAATGGCGGTATACCTCATCAATCGGCTACCAACATCTACACTTGAAGGATTAACTCCTTTACTTTAGTTTTATAGAGTAGAACCTAATTACAAAATGTTACAGCCTTTCGGATGTGCATGTTATCCCTGTCTAAAACCATATAATGAGCATAAGTTTTAAGATAAACGTGCGTTTATCTTAGACCTGCGTCTCAACACAAGGGATTCAAATGTCTCAATTCTTCTGGAAGAAAATACGTCTCACATCATGCTGTGTTTGATGCTTCGTTTTTCCCTTGTACTACAGGTTTTCTAAATCCACGAATGGCATCTATCGAGAATGAGTGTATTATTATTCCCTTGATAATTACTCCAAACAAAGAAAGAACTCGTAACTTTGAGGCAGCAATATTGTAGAATCTCTAACCTCTAATAAAGAAGATGTTGACTCAACAGATAAATCTCCAACGGCTATAATCTCCTCACTTGAGCCTTGTTCACCGAGTCGTGAGTCTTCTTCAACAGATGGGTCAAGGTCTACTGGGTCGAGCATAAGTGAATAAGTAATGGGCCAGTCCAGAAACTTGTCTGAAAGGCAGGTCCAAACAAGCACACACCTAATGACTACACAAGCAAAGGATGGTATACACAAGCCCAAACATCCATTTATTGGGCTACTTCACTCAGAAAGATCAATCTGTTTAGCTCAGCTCATAGAACCTCGAAATGTCACAAATGCTTTGGCCTCATTACATTGGAAGTAAGCCACGGTTGATGAATTCGAATCCCTTCAGAGAAATAAGACATGGATTCTCATTCCTTACACCAATACACAAAAGTTGTTTGACTGTAAATGGGTTTTCAAGACAAAGCTTAAACCAGATGGCTCCATCCTCAAGCACAAAACTCGGCTTGTTGCAAAAGGATTCCAGCAAGCACCAGGAATTCATTATGGAGAAACGTTCAGTCCTGTGGTAAAACTAACAACAATCCGAGTTCTCACCATTGCTGTCACTTATGGATGGGAGATTCGACAATTGGACGTTAA
Organism: Erythroxylum orinocense; assembly: GCA_025531955.1. NCBI lineage: Eukaryota > Viridiplantae > Streptophyta > Magnoliopsida > Malpighiales > Erythroxylaceae > Erythroxylum > Erythroxylum orinocense. The sequence goes on along the minus strand of JANZLX010000213.1, from coordinate 5,766,357 downwards.
TAATGCCTTCCTCAATGGTTTTCTTCAAGAGAATGTTTACATGCGCCAACTTGAAGGCTTCTGTGATCGTTGACATCCAAATCGTGTCTGCAAACTAATAAAAGCACTATATGGACTCAAGCAAGCACCTCGTGCTTGGTTCGAGCAACTATACCTGACCCTATTGAGCTGGGGATTTTAGAATGCTAAAAGTGATGATATACTAATCACAATGATCCTAGCTACCTAAAATCCTTAGTTCTAAAGCTAAATAATCTATTTTCCTTGAAAGATCTTGGTCCCGTATACTACTTTCTAGGAATAGAAATCTGCAGAGACAACTTAGGCATTCAACTGAGTCAAGCGAAGTATACATTCGATATCCTAAAGAGATTTAACATGTTGGATTGTGCACCAGTACCAACTCCAATGGTCATTGGATGTCAGTTTTTTAAAAAAAGATGGAATACCTATGAAAGATCCGTCCTTCTACTGACAAACTATTGATCCCTTCAGTACCTTACCACCACCAGGTCTGATATAGCTTTCTCGGTGAATAAACTTCGCCAGTTTCTATCTCAGCCCACTGACATTCTTTTTTAAGGAATAAAACATATTCTCAGATATCTTAAAGATACATGTCAACTTGGTCTATATATTAAGCCTTTCAAATCTCGTCAGGTGACTGCATTCACTAAGCCTTTCAAATCTCGTCAGGTGACTGCATTCACTGATACAGATTAGGCTACAGACGTCGATGATAGGAAATCTGTGGCTGGTGTTTGTTTATTTCTTGGGAGTACGTTAGTTTCTTGAAGCTCTAGTAAACAGAGAGTTGTTTCTTATTCGAGCATAGAGTTCGAGTACCCAATCCTTGCAGATGGTACAACTGAGGTTAAATGGATATGTTCGTTACTGTTTAAGCTTGGATTATTTTTGCAACAACCTTCTATGATCTAGTGCGACAATCTAAGAGCTTGTGCTCTTGCTGCCAACCCAGTTCAGCATGCACATAGTAAACATATAGAGATTGACATTCATTTCATCCGTGATCTCATACTTTCAGGCTTCATCAATGTTCACTATGTACCTTCCTCTTATCAAGTACTAGATTGTTTTACCAAGGTACTAACTCATTCTTTCTTCCTTCAATATTGAAACAAACTCGGACTGACAGCAGCACCCTCTCGTTTGAGGTGGAATGTTAAAGCATAGAATTAAGTAGAAAAATCTGATTCATTATTCATTTATTCTTTATCATTCTTGTAATACTATACATACACATGTATGGTTAATCGTCTCTCTCTCTCGTGTAACCAATTCTGTTACTACAACTAATATAAATATAAAACCTGAGCACACACCTTTGTGTGCCAAATATTCCATACACTACGTAGCATTTGTTTCTAATTAATTCTTACAAGTAAAAATTAAGCCCATAATTTGTGTCCTATTATTGTGACGATATGAGCAAAAAGTTTGTCAATATTTGAGAAACTCGTTTACATGGAAAAAATACCCATAGAAAAGTTACACTCAAGCTACTAAAATCATTATAATAATATTCTTGTTTTTATCCTTCTTTTGTGGAAAGTCACCTCTACCATCATATTAAAGAACTCTTAACCTTTGTTTTGAGTTGTGAAAAACTGAGAATAAGTTTAAAAACTGAAACAACCAAATTTTAGTACTGGTTTATTTTTTTGCAAATGTTATTTGTTTAGCCAAATCTAAAACAATAAAGATGGGGATTGTTAGTGTAGCTTTGTATGTGATGATGAAGATTCTAACTGGCAATACCAAGTGGTGAATGGTGATGGTTGGTGTAGCTTTGTAAAAGAAAGACAGCTACAGTTTTCAAATTAGGAGAAGATGGTGTTTGGATAGTGGGTTAAGTGAAACATAAGTATATAATAACTTGTGTTTGGATATCGAATAAGATATGGCTGAATTGTTCCAAACGAAAATTTTAATTAATTTGTTTATAGTAATTAATTCTTTAATTAATAAGTTAGTTATGATTAAAAAATTGTGGACTATACCTAACAAGTTGAGAGGGCAGCCCAAGTGTAAACTAAACAAACAAGTCTATCGAGCCCTATCTTAATTTAAAGGTAGAATTTTTAACCATTTATCCACATCTTATAACTTGTAAAATTTGATACAAAAATAATTACATATGCTTTATAAACGTTTAAAAGATTTGCATAGAGGACAATTATTATTAAATAATTTTTATATTTGATTTTTTTCTCTTTGAATAATTTCTAAACTATTGGTCCATATTTTGTATAATTACCTTGAATAAGTATAGGTTTAATGATTTAAAAGAAATCATTTTTTCATGCTTATTCAAGTAGTTTGGATTTAATGACATGCTCATATCATAGGAAACATGTCAAATTATTATTCAAAAATGTTGAATATTATTTTTTCTCAAATCCGTTTCAATAAATTGGTTGTAATAAGAACACCAATTTCAATTTGAACTCCATCAAAATGAAATCGTATGAATTCTATGAAGGTACAATTGGATCATTGTCGTACAGTGCTTAGGATAAACCTAATATTTTAAGTTATATTAGTGAATAATATGATAAAAGGTCTCATCTTTGATGGTTATCAGGACTTCTCCACTCCCATGAGCAAAAATAAAGCGCCTTGCAAAACTCTCATACCCCAATATAGAGATTTGTTAATTAGAGTTTGGAATATTCTCTTGGATATTCACACACATAGTTGGATAGTGCAAACTTTCTTGAAAGGTTATAGGAGAAAAAGAAGTGTCTAGAGGTCTTAACTTTAGTGCCTATCAAGGGATATTATAGAGCTCATAGCGAGTATAAATTTCAATGATTCATCTAAAGAATTAATTGACTTAATTCCTCGTAGAGTTCGTCAAATTTCATATTCGTAAACTTCATCAAATTTTATAATTTTAGTCAAAAAGTATTAGTCACATTTTTATTTGATGTTAAATTATACTTATGTAGCAACTATTAAATTTTGAATATTATGCGTTTATTGAAATGTATTGTTCTTTCTTTTTTATTGTTTTATATGTATGTGTTATACACATCACACTTAAGGTATTCATATATAAATACACCTAAATAGAATTATTGCTAGTCTACTATTATATGGATGATGATTGGAAACCCTTTGCGTCTATAGATAATTGTGAAAATAATAAAACTTTCTATTTAGAAGATTACATCAAATTCACTGAAATTGATAATAATCACATATTAAATATGACATTATGGACATATTTGTTTAAGGAAAATGACTATTGTACCTAAGATTTTTTGTCTCAGAATTCACTAAAGTTGAACTTTAATGGCAACAATTTAGAAATTAGGAAGTATGGAAATCCAATATGTATTGAAAGAACAAAAGGCTCTTGTCTCATTACATGGAAGTATATGACTCAACATAGGAAAATTGTGAGGCTTGTAGCTCATATAAAAGAACTCTTTGGCTTAAACAACAAATACGATGATGTTATGCTAGAGATCAAGTGTTATGACCATATTAAGGGCATATGGTTTGCATTGGTAACATATTATAGGGGCATCCTAATGACCATATTATGATCAGTCCCTATTATGTTTGACATATATATATATGATGTGAGAATTCAATGTTGAGGCATATGAAGCTAATGTCAAACATAGTGAACTGGGGGATGTTAGTCACATCTCATCTTATACTGAGCTAGTATAAGTTGTTACACATTTTTGTTTCCACGTTGGGAGCATATAAAATACATTTAACCCATAAATGAATATCAAGATGATATAAGATGCTATAAGGCATCTATCGATAAACATCTTAAGGCTTTTGAGTTATATACTGATGCATATATAGCTAATATAGGCTTATAGGGAGTTAAAAATAAGAAGAGACAGCATTATGATGAGTCTATGTAAAAAGCTAAAAGAAAGCCTTCCATAATACTTAGGATTCCAAGAAGGACTAAAGCCAACTAAAATAGGAAAGGAAAAGGACTTTCTTCAGAAAAAAAAAATGTCTTGGTTATTTCATGTTTTAATTAGCATCATATTCAATATTAATTTCAACAATGGTGGAAAGGACAATTTTCTTAAAATTACAGTATTTAAGGTTTTATGTTGGAATGTTTTGCAATATTCAATGTTTATTAAACAAATAAAATCAGCTTTTATTTAATAGCATCTAGTTATAATATCCAATTTGTGGCTTGCTAGACTTGATCATATTGGATAAAAACAAATAAATTGATTGGTTAAGAATATTTTATTTAGAAGACCTACATAAAATAGAATACCTTACTTGTGAACATTGACTAGCTAACAAAATAGCAAGAATATCATTGAGCATAGGACAAAGAGTTGTTAAGCTATTATAAATAGCTTATTAAGATATATGTGCCTAAACATGTATGAAAGTATAGCACAAAAGTACTTATTTCATCACATTTATCAATAATTATACTCAGTATAGTTACATTTATTTAATTTCTCAAAATTTGAAACATTAAGTTTTTTAAAAACTTTTATCAATATAGTAGAGAATCAATAAGATAAAGCTAATAAAGACTTCAAGAACTGAACAAGCATAAGAAGAGTTCTTTAATCAATTCAAGAGGTCATGTGATGAAAATTGAATGGATAGCTAATGAATATAAGATGAATCCACCATTAAGATGGTGTTGTAGAGATGAGAAATAACACTCTTTTTATGGTTAGGTCTATAGTGGTAGAGGCAAATTTGCCTATCATTTATTGGGGTGGTGTACCATTAATGATCATAAATGTACTTGACAACTTGCCTATTAAATCATATCATAAAACACCATATGAGATGTGGGAAAGTAAGAAACTTAATTAACCGTATATGATTTCATAAGAATATGTCTTTTACCTATATTCATGGTCCCTCTGATAAGTATGGCAATCTTGGTTTCAAAGGGAAGAAGAGTATCTTTAAAAGATATTTATGAACATTCCAAAAGGTATATGTTTAAAGGTGAATAAGGTAATAAACGATCAATTAAATTTGGGTCACAAGATATCTCATTCTTAAAGAATGATTTTATAAAGCAAGAAAAGATAGTTCAAAAGTTATCTCTATATGAGAGACTTGAATCAAAATGATCTTGTAAGATAAGACCAATTGAATGGTAGTCATCCAAGTGGAATCATTTTAGGAGATGATAAATTAGGATTTGATCAATGATAATTACAACCCAGTAAAAGCTCTTTACTAGTGGAAGCAATATAAATATAGAGAGATTTGTTTCTCAAATTTTTATTATACCTATATTGTGAGTGGATTATTCCACCTATAATTTTGAAGTTGATAACCTTTATGGGAATTCCAAAAGAAAATAATAAGATGAGGAATATGGAAAGGCTTATCTAGTCTTACTAAAGATGAATAACTTATAGTAATAGAACAAGAATAAACTTTAATAAGTTCGATTTAAGTATAAGACTTGGATAATCTTCTAAAAAGATGTGTAACCATCAATCACAAATGTGATTAAAGAATGTTAAGTAAAAAACTAATGACAGCTTTGAAAGAAGCAAAACGTATATAGTGGCAAATGGATATACTTAATCAAAGAGATCGATTACAATAAGAAATTATCATTATTGTGAAGTTTATGTCAGTTTGACTAATTATAGCCTTAGTAGTTGGAATGGATATTAATATACATCAAATGGATGTAAAGACTATAGGATTTTATCTAAGATACTCTAATCGACGTCGGAATTCCGGAATTGCTGATTAGTCTCATAATGAAGTGCATTTCCATTGTCTCCCTCCAAGTTAACTGGAATGGGGAACTCAGCGACGCTTTTAGCCCCTCCCGAGGCATTCAACAAGATGACCCAATTTCACCTTACCTCTTTGTCCTGTGTATGGAACAATTAGGTCAATCAATTACACAAAAGGTGTCCTATGACCGCTGGCAGCCTATTAGACTAAGCAAAAAGGGACCCTCTCTTTCTCATCTATTCTTTGCAGACGACCTTATCCTTTTCTCCGAAGCCTCAATTGAACAAGTGACCGTCATTAGGAATGTCTTGAATGCTTTTTGTGCTGCTTCAAGACAACGCATCAACCAAAACAAATCTAGATGCTTTTACTCCAAAAATGTTCCTCCTTCAACGACTTATTGCTTAAGTAGAGCTCTAGGTTTTCAAAAGACGAATGATCTTGATCGTTACCTCAGCGTCCCACTTCTGCATGAACGAGTCAACCGTAGAACCTATTAACACATTCTTGATAAGGTGCAACATCGATTAACAGGTTGGACGGCCAATCTTTTGTCTTTGGCATGATGCATCACTTTGGCTCAGTCAGTTATTGCGGCACTTCCCAGCTATATAATGCAAACAGTCCGGTTGCCCCATAGACTTTGTGATGAGCTAGAGAATTAATGCGTCAATTTATATGGGGTTCGTCCAATGGGCAACAAAAGAGTCACCTAGTCAATTAGGAGGAAGTCTGTAAGCCTAAAGAGATGGGGGGCTTGGCATTCGAAAAATTCGAGAAACCAACGATGCATTTCTAGCAAAGTTAGGATGCAGTATGCTTGCTAAACTTAATTCCTTATGGATAAAAGTTCTCTTCGCCAAATATAACATTGATGTCAACATTATCCCCACCTCTTTGGATGCCAAAGGCAATTCTATGATCTGGAGGAGCATAAAGGCAACATGGCACCTAGTTCTGAAAGGTTTGAAATGGATGATAAGGGATGGCTTTAGAACTTGGTTTTGGTTAGACCCTTGGATTTTGGGCACAGGACCCCTTCTTTCCCAAGCTATAACCCCGATCCCCGATTTCATTTGTAACCTTAGTGTCAGACACTTTGCGAACTTAGACGGTAATTGGCATTGGGACACTTTTCAATCTTACCTCCCGTCGTCAATTTACATATTGATAGCAGGCATGTTTCCCCCAAAGCCCTATTTAGAGCAGGACAAGTTGATCTGGGGACGTTCTGACACTGGTCACCTCACAGTTGCTTCTACGTATTCTATGAGCATGAGTCATGACGAAGCCTCGGCCCATAGTGTTTGGAAGGTAATCTGGCAATGGAAGGGTCCACAACACATCTGCTCCTTCCTCTGGCCCCTCGCTCACGATCGATTACTCACGAACCACCATCATGTGTGTATGCAATGCACTACAGATGAAACTTGTTATGATTGTAGACTTGAGGAATCCTCGATATATTTAGTGCGCGATTGTGGCAAAGCCCACCAAGTGTGGACTACCTTTCCTCCGCATATTGTTTCCGATAAATTTTTCACTAGGCTGAATCGAGACTGGCTCATCCAAAACCTCCAACACCAACATCGAGTCCTTGGGCACGATTGGTCGATCCTATTTGGCATTACTTGTCGGTTTCTTTGGCAATGGAGGAATATGACCCTATTTGATGCACAATTTAATTGGCCTTCCTCACCAAGTTCTATTATTTTGTCTTATGCAAGTCTGATCCACAATTCAGCAAGGTGGCAAAGTCGAGTTGTTACCTCCGACTATCGACCTCGACAAGAGTATCTTATCGGATGGAGCAAACCTCCCGTTGGATGGATCAAACTTAATACTGATAGAGCTTGCAAACAATCCTCATCCACAGCTACTACAAGCGGCCTTCTACGAAACAGTGCTGGTAACTGGCTTGGTGGGTTCCCACAAAATATTGGTTGGCGCTCATATGTGACAGCGGAGCTCTGGGGCGTATGTACCAGGCTTACGCTTGCATAGAATATGGGCTTTCGACGGATCGAACTTGAAGTAGATTCTAAAGCGGTGTTCGATATCCTGTCTTCCTCAAACCGTCATTCAATGACTAAATCCCATTGTTCGGAGCATTAACGAGTTGTTCACCAAGAACTGGACTGTTGTTTATTGACATGTTTATTAAGAAAGTAACAGATGTACCAACTAACTAGCACACTATGCCAATTATTTCGCTATAAGAGTCACTTATTTTAATGTCACACCCATTAAGTGTCACCTTATCCTATTAGAGGATTTATCGAGAATCTATTTCCTCATAATTGTTGTATAATTTATTCCCGTTATCTCCCTAAAAAAAAAAAAAAGCACGGCAACTAATACAATAGTTACGACCCAACTTAAGGTCTTTTCTAGAAAAAGTCGGACATCCAAATGAGGTTACATCAACTACCAAGTCCAAGACCGGTAAGCAGAAGAGGAAAGCTAAAGAGTGAGGCATAAGGACACGTCACAGGAACAGAGGCAAGAAGCGGCCAAAATTGCTTAGGTAGAGGAGAAGACTCAGAAAGTGTATGCATCCGGCACATACTGACTGGTACCAATCGTAACTGTGGGCTGGAGCCTCTAAATGGATGAGAATGATGGATAAGAGGCCTCAGTTTTTGTAATATCACTAGTCATTTACTACAAGTTTCCCAGTCAGTGAGTAACGACAATACTATCTGCGTGCGAGCTGGGAGTCGGCAGTTGGGTTAAATGTTGCTGGTGATTGTCAAATTTCTGTCTACATTCTCAGTTTAAGCAATACGTGAAAAATGACTGCATCTAAGGAGCAAAAATGACCTGAACCAAAGCTCTCTATATATTCCCACTCTCAAAAAACAAGAATCATCGTAGCTTACTGAACAGTTTGCTTGGGATGAACGTGGTAAAAGTTACATGGTTTGTGTACATGATCAACAAGAAGCTGATCAGAAGTTTTCCGTAAGGGTCAACATATGTTGGAAAAGATCATGTAGCATCTCAGGGGTGGTGAGGATTTTTGTTAAGAATGCACTATGCTGTCAGCTGTCAGCTGTCAGAGAAGTTAGTTCACTCGGTATTCACATCTTTCCGAGAGTTAGCAGTTCTATCAACTCCAGTCATCAATTTTAATAGTCAGATTGGAGGAAACTTTCATACTCTGTTCCATTTAACGTCGTGTTGACATCTTCCCAGTTCTCAACAAATTCTGATAATGGACCTTTATGTATCTTAACCTGCCGGCTTGTTAACTCCATCTTCGGCAACCTGAGAAATTGTTGAACATCCTGAAGTTTCTGCAGCAAAAGAAAGTGAACCATTGGCATTTCAGAAAGTTAAAGCCCATATTACCACTAGCAACCGCAGGAAGGTCTTGTAATATAGCACGGAAACACAAACTCCATGAGTGGAAATGGACGGGGTTGACTGCACTAATAGATCCAAACATACCGTACGATTTTTGACAAGATCCTCATAGTACAAGACCATATGCCGAGTGCTATTGAAGTATTCTAAAGCTCTTGCAGCCATCATCTTTACTTTCTTCAGATCATCCACCAGTAATGTTGAATTTATTGTAGGCTTGTACTTTGACAGTGTTTTAGCCTGTGAGAAATGAAAGATACATGTTAAAGACATTTTTCTTCATGAGAGAGTGAAAGATTTGAAATAATCATTGACACACCTCTTCATCTGAATGAACATGGGACTTGTGTGTCCCATTCAATAATTTAGCATATCGATCATATGAATTTGCAAGAACTGAAACCATACGGCGTAGTAGATTTCTCCTGAAAAGAAATATTACTGACACATTCCTACGATTGAAGTAGTCTACAATGTCCTTATGGTGTGCCATTACTCCCTGCACAAGCCATGGTATTATTACAGACAGCTAATACCTGACAATTAACAGTCCTCTGCACCCAAAGACTAATTTCTTCAACCGTAGCACAAGATGTTTAATTTGTTGAAGTGTTGGAACTTAAAGTGTACTCTTTGAATATAATTACCACGTAGCAAACGATATCAATTGTTAAAAGCTAATAAGGGAAAAATTTTAGTTCATATATTGCCTATTGCATTAACTTGTGCAATCAAGAACATAACAAAAGCACATTCATTTGATTGGTTTAATAAGACAAAGAGGGCGGGTGACGTTTCCAAGTAATTAGATGTCCTATAATAGTGGTGGTAGAGATGCTCAAATATATCTGCTTACCGTGCATCGTCTAGAATCTGTAGAATCTAAACCAGAGTTAAGAACTGGATATTCACACAAATTGAACAAAGATTACCATCTTAAATTGCTTGGATCTCTATGGTTGAACATTACCAGTTTCACAAATGATTTGCTGCCCAGTGGCATTGCGTATTAAACAGGCAACTTAGATGTTTGTAAATCAAATCAAAACTTTGACAGCTAACTATTCCAGAAGTTCAGCGAATAGTTTGGGGCGAACGACAGGCTACGGGATAAGCGCAAGTTAGTGAAGAATTTAAGATAAAAAAGTGGAAGAGAATGAGTAATATGTCCGTGGCAGAGTTCAACATGGGGTGAAATGCCCTCTCTTGAATTGTTAAATGAGTAACCGGTCTTGGTCAGTAAAGGCTGACATTTATTTGTTCATACAATCATGCACCAAAAAGCAATCGGAACTAGAATGAAAGTCTGATAAAAGCCTAGGCATTGCGATCACCAAATTTTGTTCTATACCCCCATTGCAGCAGTTCAACCAGATTGTTCGTTTAATACTAGATATGTAGAATACAAACCAAAACATGAACACTTTAGTTACCTGATTAAGCATCCACTTGAAGCCAACTGCCGCAGAGCATTCATTCTTGGAAGCACTGGTGAACCAGTCCAGGTTATAGACCTTATCCAGAACGTCTTGAATGGAGGAACTATTCCCCCTCCTGTCTAAAACAGAGAATATTTCCCCATTTGAGCTCACATTAACGTGACTATTTAACAAAGTCTCAAACCAACCACTTCCTGATCTTTGCATTGATAATATTGCAAAGTATCTTACAGGATTATGCTCGCATTCAGACCTGAAAATTTCAGCCAAAAAAAATTTTCAAGCATGCATTATTTAATTAGAAACAAAAAGACCAAGAACAGAAACCGTAAGTTACCTGTTAAAGGTCTTAGGACTAGGGTAATGATCACCAGGGAATTTTAATTGTACAGGATCAGGATCAGAAGTTGGCCCCTTAAGGAGTTGGATATCTTCAATATTGATTTTATTTTGTGTGCCTATCTGCTTCAGACAAACAACGCATACATAAACCCCACAGACCATTGCAAACATCAAAACTATCATCCTTGACAAAATTGAAGCTTTTTTAGGAGGCTTTAAGATTACTGTACTCTGCAACACAAAATGAAGAAAGAATGTTACTGGCGGCCGAAATTTTAAAACGACTGCAGGTTAAGTATTTATTATATTAAATAGATGTAAATCAAAGTAAAGCAGAGCAAATCAAGTTTAACAGGACAACAAATGTTCAAACAGTAACCAACAACAATAAGATATTACAAACAACAAAGAACTTGCAATAACGTACCGACAACCATCAATAGAAAAAAGTAGTACTCTTCTTCTTTTTTTTCACGTCTCGGAATGGAGATTATGAAACAGAAAACAAACAGATGTACTATGAATCCAGGCCTAATAAGTTAAAAAGATAAGCTCAAAGATTAAGAATTTTTTTTTTTTTTTAAAGGAAACTCGAGCTAACCCCAGATCGGAACACACGCAAAGCTAAGTAGATGTAAAAGTGTCTTCTACTTCCACCAATCTAACACAAAAATCTAAGAATAGTAGCAAGACAACAGCTTTCTGCAAAACATAAAACAACTATAACGAAAGAGAAATTAAAGCATTATCCTTTAAGCCAGCTGAACTCAAACACACCTAGTTAACAATAATAACACAGCTACGAGAAAAAAAAGATCCATATTTTAAAGATACCGTTGCTCTAATCCCGAAGATAAAGATAAACAAGCTAAAAGGAAGCAAAAGGAGGAGGATTGCAGATGAGCACCTGGTTAACTACATATATGTACTCGGCCATTCTTATACTTTCAGAAGCTGAAGAAAAGGAGAACCCAAAAATGGTGAAAATTTATGTACAGCTAAAACCAGAACTCTCTCTCACACAAACATTGTCTCATATTATCGTTAGTACACATCAACCCTGTCTTCTGGTCTTGGTCACAACAAAGCTGGCCCGAAAGAGAGAGAGAGAGAAAGAGCGAAAAAGGGTAAAGTCGCTGGAGAAAAGCAGCGATTTTAAGTACAAGTTTGGAGCTATATTCTCTTTTCTGATAATTGAAATCCTGGTGGAATTAAAGGCCCAGGCTTTTTATCTGCCCTCTTTCACTTCGAGTTGTTGTTGGCCTCTTCTCTTCTCCTGTTAAAGACTCTCTTTCTTGGATCTCCTCAATTAAACTAGATTTGTTTCTCTTAGCATAAGAGTTTTCAAATTTGAACCGATCATCGAATCGAAGATTTTATTGGTTACTAATTTATCTGTTAAATCGGTGTAACATTATAATTATATAATAATTAAATTTAATTATATATAATATTAAAAATATTTTAAAAAAATATAAAAATATACCAAAAAATAAAAAATTAATTATCAAACCGGTCCAACCGAACCGATTCAACCAATCAATGGATTAATTTTGACTAATTTAGATTGAGTCAATTAAAATTTAATTTTTTACGTTAAATTAGATCAAATAACTAACCGATTACTGATTAAACTGGTCAAATCGATCGATTCGATCCGATGTTCAAAATAGAGCTTAGCAATCGAAGTTCCAATATGGAACTTGTAATATGTGAATCTACTGATATGCCTTTGTTTGCGTGTACAGTTGTCGTACCCTTGAGGTTCAAACATATAAGTATCGTGTGAATGAAAGGTCCAGCCTCACATGGTGTTTTGACTCGTGCGTTCTTCATGTTGATTAGTTGTATCCCTTTTTTTGTCTAGTTTATTTGGAGCCCTCAGATCTCCTGTCTAAGTTCCCCTGCACTACCCCTGTCCAAGTCCATCTTAACCATCCATTCATGTGGGACCTTCATGTTGATTAGTTGTATCCCTTTTTTGTCTAGTTTGTTTGGAGCCCCCAGATCCCCTGTCTAAGTTCCCCTGCACCACCTCTGTCCAAGTCCATCTTAACCATCCAGGAAGGCAGGAAATTTAGTTTTTCCGGGACTTTACTGCTCATATTATGAGATAAGTACAGGGAAATTTTTTTATCAAAAAATGGGTTTATAGATAATAATATTAAATCCATGATAAGCATTTAATTCAAAATTTTGATACTTCAATTACTCGTTCTATTTAATATTGTCAGTTGTATCTACCTTAGCTAACAATCATTATCACCCGAGCTTACTTAATTAGTCCTTCTTATTTAAAATAAAAATTATTTTAAAAAGATATATATTTATTAAGAAAGTTAATAAAATATTTGATATACCCTTATTAATTATATAATGCATTGTCTTAAAAATATAATCTATGTAATTAAGATGTGAGAGAAATAAAAGGGTAATTTGAGAAGTAAAATCATAAACATAGATGAAAAGTCACGAACGTCACTTATTTTAAACAATTAAAATCCGCTTAGAACGACTTTTATTTTAAATAGGAGGGAGTAATAATTTTATAATTTTAAAGTATAGTAAACAAAAATAGGAAATAATTTATAAAAGAAAGAACAATTAATTATTTTTCTAGTAAATAATTCAAGTTTTTAATCTTATTATATTTTAAAGAACATGCATTTGTTACTTGTAATTATTTGTCTCTTACCTATTTTTTATTCTTAATCACTTCATTTTCTCATTTAATTATATTGTTCTTAAAATGATTATTTTTCTATTACATGTGTCTAAAGGAAGGGGTTCAAGATCAACAAAGAATAGGTCTTATCAAGAACAAAGAAATATCCAATCAAATTATGATATATTTAAAGTCAATATTATATAAAATACCATTATATATCTTAAAATAAATAAAAATAATTTAAGTAATATTGATCTTGATACCATGAAACCCACCAAAATAATAGCTAAATGTCTTTTTCCTGTAAATATGATAAAACTGTTTCTAATAATTGCAATCCTTAATGATTTGTTGAGTTTCAATTGCCTGATTTGGTAACTTTGTTCTTATTCAATTTTATGAGTATCTATTTAACTTTTTTTTTTGTGAATCTCATTTATTTAATTGATGGATGTTTATAAAACATGATAAGAACATGTTAACGAGAATAATTTATTTCCTGATTTGCTCGGTTCCTGTCCATAAAATTTGGCAACAAGAGAAAGGTTGGGGTTTAGGAGGGATAAGGAGTTTGTAATAAACAATAGTTATTAAGAAACGACTGGTGGACCATTTCGTATCTGATTGATTAAGCTTTATTAAACAACACTTTAATTAACTTAATTGGCTTAACCATACCATTGACCAATCGACCTATATCTTAAGTGAAATGGATTTGTTCAAAACACGAGGTTAAACCATGGGTTGTGAGATTTTGACAATGATCTCTATCCACTGGAGATAATATTCAAGAAGCTTTCAGCATCTAATATAAGGGTATTTTGAATTCAATACAGCGGTGCATTAATGCTAGTGAAAACATTAAACGCGAGGCCAATAAATTCATACTTTAAAAGATGCTTTTCTTCTTTTCAAATATTCTGTATTTAATACTTTGTTTTAGTCATATTTTGCATCAAAAATGACGTTATTTTGAATATGATAATTATCTTCTTTTTTTTTTGCATAAAATAGGGTTGAAAAAGAGTACGTATTGAGTATAAAACTTTAGGCTTAATTCGAATCCTAAGATAATAGAAATTATTTATTATATTTTAGGATTTAAAGTTAAAACTCTAGTCCATCCTTTAATAGAAGAGAATATTCCGGAAAACTAATATAAATAGAAAAAAAAAACACTTTCCTATCTACCGTCTAAATTTAAAATTTGGTTTTGAGTTTAATATAAGAAAATAAGAAAAAAGAAATGTAGAAAAAAAAAAAGTCAAAACCAATCAATTTGTTTTTATACTATTCCCGATTATGGTAAGGGCCGAAAGGCCTCTCGCATTAACTTATAGAAATTGTGAATTGGCCCTTGACAGTTGACACCGGAAGGTTAGAATAGTAAGGACTTATTCAAAAGATGAAAAGAATGTAAAATGATGGTATAATAATACTTAGTAAATTGGAAGTAACTTCGAGGTGGGCATTCATGAAAGTGGTTGGAACTGTTAATCTACATAATAGTAATAATGCAATGGTATAGAAGAAGTTGCAACTTGGAGTTAATTGTTAATAATATGCAAGTTTCACCTCACCGGCCATTTCTGATCTCACCATAACCAATGCTTGTACAGGTCAGAAATAGAGCAGACGCATTCAAAGTTTCCATACAAGGCAACAAGCAATCTTTTTGGTTCAGGGAATCTATTATGCAAGTAGGCTCCCTGGAGAGACCCCAATGTTTGACCCTAGTAGACATCAAAGGCGCAGAACATTGAAGGGAGGCTATATGTCCGAGATGTAAAAAGTTTAAGTTAAAAATTAAATAAAATTATCCATAAAAATTTAGATTTTAATTAAAAATATTGTTAAATAAAAATTAGTTAATTTATTTTAGTTTATAATAATTTATTAAATTATAAAAATTGATTAATTAATTAATTAACTGATTAATTTTTAACAATAAAAATTATTTAAATAAATAAAAACTGAAAAGTTAAAAATCAAACTGACAATTAAACAATTCAATATTTTTACGATTAAACTGACCGAACCGGTTGAGTTTTTTGACTATTACGTCTTTCTATTTTTTAATTTGAAAATTTTAATTTATAAGGGGCAATAAAAGAGAGATAAGATATTTGATAATATTATAAATACTAAAATATGTAAAATAAAATATAAAATCTAAAGATGAGTTACTAAATTTTTAAAAATTTTCACATCAAATTATTTTATTATCTTAAATTTAATAATAATTTAAAATTAGAAATTAAGGAGGTCATTTACATGTTAGGGAATTAATGTATTCGTAATGTCCAATGTTTCTAACCAAAGGCAAGATCAATCATTCTTTGTATTTATGTTCTAGAGAATGGTTAAATTATGTGAGTAGCATCTAGTAATGTAGGTGGGATGCATGTCTAGAAGATAAGAAAAAGAAAAGGAACAAAAATAAAGTGAGGTAGGAACTAGGAAGTCATGTACATGGAAAGAAAGCCAATAAGTTGGGTGACTTAATGGCTCGAAAAAGGAAATGGAATTAGACAAATCATAGAAATGAAATAAGTTGACAAATGGTTGATGTCAAGCATGGCGTGTCCCATTCAGCATTTAGCCATGATTGACAATCGAGTTCTGCTTACTTTTATATGAAAGTGACCAAAAGCTGAACTTGTCAATGGTCCCCCCAAACAAAAGAATCTATTTCTTTATTTCCCTCTTATTTTCTTATTATATTATGACCAACTTGGTCTTGGTGTGGTACTGGTAGTACTGTATTGTTATGTCCATTCTTTTCGCACATCCTGAAAACATGACCATTTCAGACTTTGCCTTTCCTGGACTCCACCATTTGACAGGTACCTGATAAAGAGCCGTTTTCCTAACACTAATGCTCTACTTTATCTCTTTCCCAGGATCCAAACAGATGAACAAGTTCAAACAAGTTATGAAAGCCAAAATTCATAGCTGAAACCCTTAGTTATCATATCAAGTCCAGTTTCTAGATAAGAAATGTCACTTTTGTTAGACACTGCTCTACGCTTCTTATCTTCGTTTAAGTTAATGACGTAACATTTTAGTTACCTTATCGTTTCCGTCAAGTTGAAGGTTTCACAAAAACATCATTAAATTTGTATATCATCCATTTCCCACTTCCTACAGACACTTGAATTTTAAGTTTTGAGTAGTATGTGGTGCCCATGGCAGCGTCATACTTTGATTCATCGTATTATATTTATAACAAGAATAATTACGAACCTCTCTCAACCTATACTTGTGGGGTCTAGGATATGATCATCGTTGTTAAGGTAATGTTTTGAGGTAGCTCTTGACCCCCACAAATGGGTCCATATATGATAGCCAAAAGCTTCATTAGGTCAGAGCCATCAGCTTGGGTCATGGGTTATCTAGTGCCAAGTGGGAATTTTATGCCCGTTTGAAAGTCAAAAGCCGTGGAGAGATCTCTGGTCTAACCTATGAATTTTTTTTCTAATACGACTATTAACATAAAAAGATTCAAATTCAACTCTTGACGTAGCAAAAATGAAAACACTGTCCAATAGTTCAACTCTTGACGTTGATAGAGTGCAACAGAGTTCTATTGGACAGTAAAATGGTTGGACTGCAAGTGTGGGTCTCTTATGAACTTCACGTATCATAGCTATGTAATTTTGACCGCAGAGATGGGCTTTGTCCACTTTCGCTGCGCAGCTTTCGCTTGTTGGGTCTTGTTAGTTTGTTCTTTAATCATTCGACTCTATGTCCTAAGTAAGGATCTCCTCCACGCTCACTAATCATTTGGGGTCCTGATTTAATTGCATAAAATCTTTTAAAAAATATTTTAAGCGGTTATAATATATAATTTATAAGTTATATTTTATTTAATATATAATTAAAAGATAATACTTACAAGCTTTTTCATCACTAAAAAATATATAAATATATACTTGAAGAAACCAAATAAAACATTAGAAGGGAGGTAACTGTTAAAACTTTGAAACTTGATCAATTGGTGATCGCTAACAGCAAACTCAACTTTAACATTTAATAAAGCGAAGTGTTTTGCACGAACAAGTTTTGGTAGTTTCAAGCACATGTACGTGTTTATTGATTTTTGATTGGTCAAATCGTGAGCTTAGGGAAGATTCCTATCCATTTCTTGGCTGTTCCATTGTTTATTTCGTATCAATCTATGAAAGCTCAAGAGTGTAGTACAAGAAACCTCTTACGACTATATTTCATCGTCAATTTATACATTTTCCTATTAAAAGTTATGTTCAATTAGACAGCTTTTGTATTTGCAACTCCTGCTGGCTTTTCCATTATCGAATTTACTTTGGCTAAAGATCGATATCCTTTGATATTATCTTATCTTGCTATCAAGTTTGTGATTTGGAAAGAAAAATAATGACTTGTATTGCTGGTCTGATGTTACATGGGTATATATATATATAAACTAGGGTATAAAATATAAACAAGTGTACACAAGCCCACTTAATTACATAATACACTGGCCCAACTTCTTAATACTCTCCTTTAAGTTGGAGAATGGAAATCTCAAATGTCCAACTTGGAAAGTAACAACACAAACTATTGACGACTAAGGATTTTTGTAAACAAGTTAGCTAGTTGAGCTTGAGACTAATCATAAGCGAGACTAATTTGCCCTTCCATGAGCTTCTCATGAACATAATAACAATCTACTTCTATGTGTTTAGTACGGTCATGAAACACTAGGTTAGAGGCAATGTGAAGAACTGCTTGATTATAAAAGAGGAGTCTCATAGACTAAGGATGAGGAACGCCAAGAGACGCAAGAATAGACTTAAGCCAAGCCAATTGAGTTCAAAAGTAGCAACCACCATAGATCGATATTCGGCTTCTGCCAATGAACAAGAGACTGTAGGCTCTTTTTTTGTTTTCAGGAAACCGGTGAACACCCAAGTAACAGAAAATAGCTAGTGAGGCAACAGATAGGCAGCCCAATCATAATCACTGTAAGCATGCAATTGGATAGCACTATCAGATCGGAGAAATACACCTTGTCTTGGGCTCCCTTTGATATAAAAAAGAACACGATATGTTGCATTAAGATGCTCCGTGTTCTTTTTTTTTATACAAAGGACGAGAAACATCAACACAGCTTAAAAAAGAACACGATATGTTGCATTAAGATGCTCTGTGTTCTTTTTTTTTTATACAAAGGACGAGAAACATCAACACAGCCTAACTAGTGCAGCGAGAGGCGGTACAAAAGACCGTGCTGGTCTCGACGAAGCTGGACCCTGATAAGTTGCGGTGGGGGGGGGTTGTAGAAGATGCATTCCGGGCTACGAGAGTGTAGCGAGGGAGGCCAGACTGTCTGCACATTGATTGCCTTCCCGATACACGTGCTGGATCTTCACCTCTCACGTCCGATGAAGGAGATCACGGGTACCTGTCACCAACGTAGAAAGTTCATTAGTAGGTGTAAAAGCTGAGGAAAGGATATTGATAACCTCTAATGAGTCCACTTCGACCATCACGCGTCGAACGCCCATCGTCCAGGCCAAGTGGAGGCCAGAATGGACCCCCCGGAGGTCGGAAGCTAAGGGTGATGCACTGCCAAGATGATGGAGGAAACCACCCTGTCAGTCCCCATGGCAATCGCAAAGCAACCCGCCGGCTACCGCGACACGAAAATTCTTTGTGGTTGCCCCGTCGGTATTAAGCTTGATCCATCCCTCAAGCGGTTTAGTCCATCCCATAAACTGACTAGCGGGTAAGCCCAGATCTCGATAAACACAATGTTGAGCTAACTGGGCCCGAACTATCCAGTTAGCATAATCGAGGATAATCTTGTCCCCGTCAGAAGGCCACTCAAACTCAGTCTCAAAAATGCTTTTGTTGCGCCAACGCCATAGAGCCCAGCAAGCAACACAAAAAATGATGACCCACGGGATTTGCTGCAATTGCGTCTGCTGCTGAAGATTGCAGGTGACCCACGACTCGAGATTGGGATGGAAAAAAGCGGCGTCAACTACAAACGAGGGGAACTGGCACCAGAAAGTGTGCACATGCCGGCAATCTCGAAGAGCATGTAATGTGGTCTCCTCAGCCCCGCAAAAAGAACAACCACTATCTGTTGTGAGGTGACGAATCACCCGCTGTTGGTTAGTTAACAATTTTTGCTTTAGCATAAGCCAAAGGAAGGCCCGAATCCGCTGAGGGCCTGGCCATTTCCAGATAGAATCCCAGAAGTGACTAGAGTCAGGCGTGGGAAGGCCTTCAATTAAATCATATACCGAAGCTGTGGAAAAGCGTCCATGGGTGGTGGGGCCCCAAGTGACCGCATTGAGCACTGGGCTGGCGGGGTTAATGTGCATGGCTGCTAAGGCCAGACAAACGGTGGAAGGAAGGTAGTGCTGGAACAGATGCCATTGCCAATGCCCGTCACTAGTCCGATACTCCGCAACAGTGGTCGAAAGAACATGTTCGAGGAGGAGAGCGAGGGCGATAGAAACAAGGGGCCCCCAATTGCGAACCCAATTGTCCAACCAGAAGAGCACCCGTCTTCCATTGCCCACTTGCCACGTTAGGCCTTGATGAACAAAACCCCATGTAGCTGCAATACCTCGCTAGGTGCCCGAAGCCCCGGACGAGCAATGTGGGGCGGGATAAAAATGTCATCGAAATGATATTTTGCAGGTAAAAGCCAAACCTAGAGGGTTGTGGGCTTCGTGAGTAATTCCCACCTGAGCTTGGCGAGAAGAGCATCATTGGTCGATCGAAGGCGTTTAAAACCAAGCCCTCCCGATTGCTTGGGTTGACACACCTGCTCCCACTTAACCAAATGCATCTTCTTATGGGCACTCGTCGAGCCCCAAATAAAATTCCTCATGGTTCGCTCCAAGTCGTCACAAAGTTGGTAGGGAAGGCGAACGGTTTGCATAGTGAAAATGGGGAGAGCCGAAATAACAGACTGAGCCAGTGTAACCCGCCCAGCAAGGGACATGCGCTTTTCCTACCATGTAACACCCCACTCCTGAGTGACCCGAACCTGATATCGTTGGTGATATCCGAGTCCATGTCCCGCGAGGGTGGCGTACTACATCAGTCGGTCGGTTAAAACTCAGTATACTTTCTTTTTTATATATATATACATTGGCACGGTAAAAACAGTAAGTAATTTAAGCCCATGTGTACAATAAACCATTTTCAGTTATTACAGACAGTCTACACTAATTACAGTCAGTCAACAATAATATAATTGTCAATGTGTAAAAACAATAACACCACAATAGGCTTAGTCTAAATACAAAGCATTATTGAATGCGGAATATAATTCGATAAAACACTAATGCAGACGCGAACTGATCCCGACTTCTATCTCAACTTGCACCCAGTAGGCATACTCCCGTGTCAAACGGGGTACTCTTCTAGTCCTGAAAAAAATAGATTGCAATTTTGGATGAATTTGCGAACTCAATGAGGAACCATCATCGATGGTTCTCCCAATTCATGCATCACATAACAAATTACAGTAATAAGATACTCTTAGTAATAATAATACAGTCAATATTACACAGTCAATATTCACAGTCAATTTTACACAGTCAATTTCACAGTCAATAGTCAGCCACAGAAAAATAAGACAGTCACAGTCAGTATAGGCAATCACAGCACAGTAGTCATACAGTCATGTAGAGCAAAAGCTATTTCAGACATTCAGTACAGTATGCAATGCACATGTGACTCTTTTTCCAGTTTTATTTCAGTATTGTGACCGAGC
>JANZLX010000213.1:5729440-5741629 GCA_025531955.1 Erythroxylum orinocense | reverse complement strand
CGGGCCCTAATCGCAGAATCAATTAATAAACAATGACAGTAAAACGGAAACAGTACGAATATTATAAACCAAATAATTAGAATAATAAGGTCTTACAAGTCAAAGCATAACAATTGGAATTCCCCGACTAAAATAGTTTAGCTACTTATAACGGAATTAAACAAATCAAGATTC
Source organism: Erythroxylum orinocense (assembly GCA_025531955.1). Lineage (NCBI taxonomy): Eukaryota > Viridiplantae > Streptophyta > Magnoliopsida > Malpighiales > Erythroxylaceae > Erythroxylum > Erythroxylum orinocense. Next base: position 5,741,455 of record JANZLX010000213.1, on the reverse strand, counting down.
TTAATTAACATAGTCTAAATAATAAGGGAAAGAAGAAAAACTAGAAGACGGAATTCTTGAGCGAGATCCACGGGTGACGAGGCTGCGTGAATTCTCTCACTTCAGTGCTGGAAATCGAAGCTATGCATGCATGAAATTGCCCCACGAGAACTGCTGTCCTTTCTTCCCTCACGTACAGCTGCTAAGTCCTCTCTAAGTGCCGCTGTTCCTCTTTCTAATGGCGGCTGCCAATTGCTGTACTTAATTGCGGCTGATTCTTTTTTTTTTCAAAAGAGAATGGGCTCCTAAGTGCCCTAGAGAAGCGTGCCCTATGATGGGTTCAAACTCAACCCATTGTAGCCTAAATTAGTTGTTGTTTTCCTTTTAATTTTCCATATCATGCAAAAATTATAATTCCTTACAAGGAAATATTAAATCAAATTAAATCCCAATAATTAAATTAATAAGAGGAATAAAAAAGAATAATTAAAACATAAATATTAGACAAATATGCACTTATCAGCAAAACTAAAACAAGTTGTCATAATATGAAATGATATGAAGATTGGTATAAATAATTGTTTAAATCTTTTTTATAGTTTTAGACTAAGTTCTATTAGATAAATGAATAAAAGAAAGAGTACTAAAGTATCTTAATTAAAATTTAATTATGATAAGTACTCTTTTTATGTATAAGTGGATAATTCATATTTTTTCTAAAAAAAAATGAGAGAAACAAGAAGAAAAAGTGTACTTTTTATAAAATATTGTTTTAACTTCAAAACAAGAAGAAAAAGAGTAAGTCATCGATGGGCTTAAGGAATAATTAGATGATGCAACAGGGTGGATTTGAATTTAAACTAATTAGAGGATTGAACTGACCTATTTCTTTAAGATTGCACCGAGCATTAGACCATATAAAAAGTTTATTAAGTGGTCATATTATGTTTTAATTTGGTATTAGACATGCAGTGAAGATATAGAGAGTAGTGGGATTATCTAAACCCACATAGAAATTAGTATACCATTCTACTACTCTGGTTTCTAATCTCACCTGTTGCACACTAACAAGAGACAACCTTCTTATATGTTTATTTAAGGTTAAGCTCATCAGGAAATAACTCGATAATAAACATTACTAATAATGTAGCAAGATCCAACTTGCCCCTGGAATTCAGTTGTTTTTCTGCCTTTTCTTCCTTCTAGCTAGGTGTTGCAAGGAGCCATTGTGAAAGAAAACATAGAAACCATGTACTCGGTTGGTTCATTGAGAAAGAAACAATGAAATATGGTACTAAACTCTATGTAATTATGCATAAGATAATGTCTCTGGACCATCAGAACAGAACCATAATATACAGATCATCTCTTAAATTCGACCAGGTCAGCTTATGATGCCTTGACTTTTATATGCTTATTAATTATTACAAGCATTGGCTTGGATGACCGGAAATATAGGAGTCAAGATTTATTAATAAAAGATAAGTAAAATTAGTTGGATAAGATATTTAATTATGTTCTTGGACAGCTCCTATTAGTCAGTTGGTAATATTTCTACTTCCATTTATTTTTGTTCAGGCACTCAAGAAACTATTTATATATCTCCCTTATAGTAAACAATATATGCTTGAGAGTTACAGAGAGTTTGGAGCTTCAAGGAATTCACAAATGGAGAGAGCAACGTATTCAGTCAACATTCAACCCCCTTGTTATGGCAATCTAATAACTGTTCTCAGTATCGACGGAGGAGGAATTAAAGGAATCATCCCAGGAGTTGTTCTTGCTTATCTTGAATCTGAACTTCAGGTATATATAGTAAGCTAGACATGATTTGATCATTCCAGAGTCTTGAAGCTACTAAGTAAGGTTGTCATTGCTTCAGTGGTAAACTTGGTAGGCCTTTTTGGATTCGTGGGTGTAAACTAAATTCTGAATTTAAATCACACACGCACTTCTTCAGTTTCTTCTTTCTTATTACTTTCGATTCTAACATATCATGCATGCCGACTGATGTAGAAACTTGATGGTGAAGATGCGAGGCTTGCAGATTACTTTGATGTAATTGCAGGGACGAGTACTGGGGGTCTCGTAACTGCCATGTTAGCTGCACCTGACGAAAAGAATCGTCCACTATATGCAGCTAATGAGATAGTGCCATTTTACCTGGAAAATTGCCCTCAAATTTTCCCACAGGCAAAGTAAAATTTAGTGTTCACTTATATAAAAAATTTATATGTATCTTATCGACTACAGCAATTTCATATCTTTCGTTTTATACCATCTTAATCGAAGCAACTCGTGCAGAGGTCCGCTAGCTTCGGTAGTAAATATGTTAAAAGCCTTAACTGGACCAAAATACGACGGAAAATTCTTGAGGAAGCTGGCAAGAGGGAAGCTGAAGAACACAAAATTGCACCAAACGTTGACGAACGTGGTTATCCCAACATTTGACATAAAGAAACTCCAGCCAAGCATCTTCTCTTCATACAAGGTTTACTGTCTAATTGTCAAATATAATACATGGTGATGGTGTTGTTCCTTTCAATATCGTGTGTCACTCTCTATTTGCTTTCTTGTTTGCTTGAGTCTTCCCTTAAAATATTTATTACTTTTCTTCACCAACTGCAGAAGTAAACATTTCTTTTAATTTGGTTATGTGTATGCCTGAATTGAAGGTGAGTGGAGACCTATTGCTAGATGCTGATCTTTCGGATATATGCATAGCAACCTCTGCAGCTCCTACTTATTTTCCTGCTCACTACTTCAAGAACGAAGACACTCATGGGAACTTTAGAGAATTTAACCTCATCGACGGGGGCATGGCTGCAAATAACCCTGTAAGTTTCTAACTACAAATGGAAAGTATTCAACTGAGGAGTCTAGTAGCCTAATCTAAAAGTTTATAGACTCGCTTTGATTCAACTTTGGTTGGATATGTTCGGTAGCCGTACACAAATCATGAAGGAAAAAATTGCCGACTAATCCTAATTTCTTGGCGCTATGCTACCCACCTACCTATACAAATTAATTTAATAAGAAATTCATAAAAGAATCATGACTCATAATTTTTTAATTATAATAAAATGACTAACATCAAAATTAAAGATATTTTTCTATTCAATTAGATTCAATTTTTAATAAAATACATACATTAAACTTTCTGATGACTAATAAATAAATATTAAGAATTGAAATTATTGGATTAATCGAAGTATATATAAAAGCTCATTAAAACAAATTATTGCAATTTTAGTGTAAACTTGACAGGATTTTCTTTAGACATTCAAATGAAACTCATTCTCCAAACTCTTCACATTTATTTGTAAAGGGTATTAGTTTGTTCGTTTGCCTTTTTCTTTTCTTATCTTAAGCTTAACGTCCTTTGACTCCGATTATTACTGGTTTCCCATTTTGGAGAATGTAGTATACTGACGGTATCGATTTGTTGAACACTTTTTACTTACAGACACTGGTTGCAATAAGGGAAGTTATGCAACAGATAATGAAGAAGAACCCTCATTTCCTGCCAATTAAGCCATTGGAGTATGAACGTTTCCTTGTAATCTCAATAGGAACAGGCTCAGACAAGAATGAAACAAAGTACACTGCTAAAATGTGCTCTAAGTGGGGGGTGATAAGCTGGTTATATGAGAATGGATCTTCTCCCCTAATAGATTGCTATAGTCAAGGTATCGCAGATATGGTGGATTACCACAACTGTGTGATTTTCGAAGCCCTTAATTCTGAAAACAACTACCTTCGAATTGATGTAAGCTCTCATATCTCTGCCCTCTTCATGATTTTGCATGGCTAATAAACATATATATAATAAGCGAGTTACGTATCAAGTGATGAATTTTGGCCATAAAATTCATCAGGACGACCAATTGAAAGGACATGAATCATCTGCAGATTATGCTACAAAAGAAAACTTGGAAAGTTTAGTTAAAGTTGGAGAGACATTATTGAAGAAACCAGTTTCACGCATGAATTTAGATACCGGCAGATATGAACCTGTTGAGGATGCTGGTACTAATGAGGAAGCACTGCAAAGGTTATAAGATACTTCTTCCTTATTTGTATTAAGTGTTAGGTGAAATGTTTCAATTTACACTGTTGCTGAATTTAGGTTCGCAAAACGACTTTCTGATGAGAGGAGACTCCGGGAGTCCAAATCACCGTCATCAAAGAACCAAGATTGATACTTCCAGTGCATCCAAATTTAAAAGAATCAAATTTCCTATTCATATTGTTGTTCTTTGAATGCATTTGTTGATTTCTGCGGAGCGACAACGTTATGTCGTTCCGTCAATTCCGGTTCCAATGGTTTTTTGGCGTAACTTCTATTGTGAATTTTAATTTTAGTTTTATTGTCTTTCAAATAAAAGCATACTGATGATAATGCCATATTACATAAAGATTAAAAATAAATTATTTTAATTAAGTTTATTTTATTAAAACAAATAAGCTAAAAGTTAAAAATTTTATTTTTAATATATTTTAATTATTAAATCAAAGTTTTATTTGGAATTTATGTATATTGAAGATATTTTAAATTTAATTCTATTTATTAATAATTATTAAATTTATTTTATTTTATTTAATCACATAAATCTAGAATCGATGTTCTTCATTAAAACTTCATTAAAATTTGTTTCAAGAGATGAGATATCTTGCAACTTATAATCTTATAGAACTGAAACTTGCAATAATGATAACCAAAATTAATATAAAATCCGTTTAATTGATCTTTTAGGTTTTAAATAGTCTTGTGGCTATATTTAACTACAGAAAGTCTCGTTGGGTCTTCACTTCAATAAAATTAAACCTTTTTAGTCTCATTTCTGATCAACGTTTAGCTTTGGCTCCAGTGGTTACATTTTCTTCAGTGCATTATCTTATAGAAATTAAACCGGCTGGAAATATATACAAGAACAATCCAACTCATGTTCTGAGCATCACCTGCACGATGCTTATAAACTGATGAAAGGTCAGAAACAAAGATAGCAAAATGTAAGCGGCACATTTACATGAATTGCGTTCTAGCTTCATCACACTAATTTACTTGATTATGCTCTGCTCTCGCCGACGAAAAACAAAGCGACAACGAATCTGTACCAATTCCAACCTTTTGTTTCGCCCTTTTTTTCTTTTTGTAAGTAGATGCACATACACCAATACAGCCCAAATTGAATAAAGAAATTAAGTGGAAGTAAATCAAAGAATTGTATCAGTTTTACAGGGGTCCCTAGACACAAGCTATCCAAATATTTGTTGGATGACTGTCTCAGCATTTCCATTATACTGAGCGAGAAGATGGATGGCATCAGCCCTCGGCAAAGCAAGAAATTCCTGCATCCCAAAAAAGAAAATCGCGGTTATAACAGTTAGGCTCAAGTATCGGGCTTTGTTAAAGGTTAGTTTTCAAGAAAGAGCAAAAGTATTAGAATAATTTGGTGTTAAAAGCAACTTATCTCCCGATAATTATTTGCATGATTTCATTTCAGGTACGGAGAAACATCACCCAATAGGAACAAAGCAAATTTTAAGAGAAAAAACAGTAAAATGCACTTCTAAGAAAAGAAGGGGGCAACCAACCATAACTTTGAGTATAGCATTTTCATCACAAACATCTCCAGATGAAGCTTGAGTTGGACTGTTACCATCTTCCGAAACCTTAACACTTGAAGATGATGTTACTTGGGAGTTTCCTTGGGTACAACTATCAGTATGCGACTTGGACGTGGAACAAACAGAGTCAAATTGAGTATTGACGTCCTTCAAGGAATCTATCCTGAGAAGACTTTCAAAACGATCCTTACACATCTGTACTCTAAACCACTCATTATGGGTATGAAGGGTTGCTCTAATTATTCTTATAAGCTGTGGTTCTTCAATACCGAGCCTCCTACCAAATGCAACCTGTGAAATATTTTAAAATTTTTAGTAAAATGATATGCAGGCACAATCCAAATTTGCATACTCATTGGTCAAGGAAGGATGATTGCTGTATCAATAACCTAGTTTAAAAAGGTTCTGATATTTTCTCTCTCGTGAATAATAACAATTGCCCAGATTCTGGCACAAGGGTAAAAAATTCAAGTAATCACTCGATTAAGGCAAGGCTGGGCCCTCTAGAATGTAAATTCACCTTCAAGATAAAATTCATGTAAATGGGAGAAGCTACAAAATTCACTGATGTTTGTTGAAGATATTTTTACCACACGACATTCACCTGTTTGGGCATTTTACGGTAGTGAGTCTCAATAAGAGCTTTACTCAACAAGCAAGAATACCACAAAGCTTGATAACAAGTTCACCAGCCGTCTTGATGCTTAGGAACCACGAAGAACTTTCCAAAAATATTCTTCATTCCTAACTATGAGTTGCCAAACTCGTGCCTAAGATGCATACATGTTAACTCACTTCAAGTCCTAGATAGACAAACCTTGGTTCTCTGATATAACATGCCTTACATCCCAACAGGACATTGGTAAAACCAATTATTACAACATTTCTAAGTGACCGAATCATCACAAGTGCAAAATACAGAGAGTAAATAATCCATTTATTGGGAATACAAAAAATCTACATTGTCCTTTGTTTAAGCATTCAAAATTTACCTGGAGAGAAGTTGCAAGGGCATGTAAAGGTAAGGTCTTTCCAAATGCATCTTCATTAGGACGAAGCAATGCCAACAAAGTCTCCTTTAAGGGCTTCAGCAGAGAAGGATCTCCAGCTGCTAAAGGGCCCAAGGATGAGCATGCAACCCTTAGAGCAGTTGCATGATCACCAGAGCTGACCAGCTTAAGAAATTCAACCTAAAACCAGTGGAATAAATACAATAATTTCTTCAAACACTTACCCTATGTAACTGATACAATAATTTCTCTAAACACTTTCCCTATGTAATTGCTTTAACAATCAAAGTATAGTTCAACATTATTTACCTGCTTTAGTTGGAAAAGTAAATTGGGATTTTGCAGGAAAAAGCTCGGATCCAAAGCATTAACTTCTTCTACTACCTCTGCAGCCATTCCTCTACTTGCTAGTTCCTTCATTGCTAGCACAATCTCGTATTTATCATCCCTTTGATTTATGTCCATTGTGCACTGACTTTCGACATGCTGCAGAAAAGTATTATATTACATAATGATTGATCACTAAGACAAACAATAAAATACAGAAAAGATACCTGTTGTTCCATTGGCACAATGGTTTGATTGGTACTAGAATTTGTTTCTTGCTTAGAACATCTATTGACATAAACATTAGGAATATAATCTTTATCATCATGCCTCTCCCTCCATCTCTTGCGTTTGTTTCGTTCTCTGGTTAGATAACTTCTATTTCTTTGAAGAACTTTTGGAATTGCAGGTTTTTGCGACTCACTTGTGCTGCAATCTTCACAATTGCTAGTTGATTCACAAACGTATCTTAATTCAACGTCAGTTCCTGGATTGTTGTTCACATCCACATTGCTTTCAGGAGAACTGTGCATGCAAGCATTGCTTATGGAAATCTCACCATCAGAGTGTTTACTCGTGGCAAGATCCACTTCAACAGAACAGTTTGATGAACAACCAGTGTCTGCTTGACTAACTTTTAAAGGGTCAGAAAGGGTTTGTGTTCCTGATTCTGAAAGAAGAGCACGATAGAAATTAGAAGTGAAATACAGAATGAAACAAGACATCATAAACTGAAAAAGAAAGTGAAATATACAACAATAAGTACAACATTTACCTATAGGGGATGAAAGACCAGAATCGACAATACCCCTGTACATGCAGTACTCGTGGACAAGCTCATCATAAAGAGAAACATCTAATTTCATTCGACATAATTCATTCTGCAGCAGATGAATAAAATCACATATTTGAGAGATCAAATATAAACTGGGATCTCTTCATTCCCATGCAAGGCATGGAGCGCATACAAGTCTAGATACATTAAAAAAAAAAAATTACGATAAGGGTTCATTAAAACATCTGGCGACGAAAGACATAAGCCATAGTGAAAATGATACCACTGATGCTAATCAATTTTGAACATGAAATTCATGCTTGAAGAGTTTGAATTCCTTCGACCAGGTCAAGAAAATACACAGGTCATTACTTTTTAAAAATCAGAGCAGCTAGAAATAAGGGACAGGAACCAAACATATGATTAGAATGTAACATCTTTTCTACCCAATCCAACTCTGACTCAGTGCCATTCAAATCGATACGACAAATAAAAGAAGTTTGTTCATCAGAATACCTAACTGCTTGGCACTACCAAAATATTTCTCAACTCTGTTTTAAATTTTCAAACTGGACCATTGCTCCAAAATTCCTTGTGAAAATCTGTAATACAAAGATACATGAACTATATATCTGATGCATTGCTATCATACCTGGAATGCCTGAAACAAATCTCCCTTGGCAAATCTCAAGCTATCAACTGCACCTTGTCTTGTGAGCTCCACGGCATGTGCAAGAGCTTGAATGTCCACCTATATCCCATTATGAAACATGTATGATAAATAAAATAAATGTTCTAGGAATGGTAGGTTTTACAGGATAAGAATAACATATGGCTCTCAATTTAACAATTTCATTTATAATCAATGGAATGCTAGCACAACAGTTTCCTGCATTCCATTTCTAAATACAGATTTAATAGTCCAAAATCAAGAAGAATCACCTCATCAAAAGGTGGCGCCTCATAAAGACTCTCCTGTGGAACAGCAGGAGGATCACGTTCCTCTAGAAGCAATCTTTCTGTAAGATCTGAAATTGGTGATGGTGTTCCTTGACGAAGGCAAAAGCTTTTGTGAATGCTGAAGAACAAAGAAGAGTATAAAGAACAATCAACCTCAATGAGCATGAAAAGCATGGAACCAACAGATTTCAGAAAACTGTAATTGAGGGATAACCTTATCAGATATTTCAATGTCATAGAGAAAACAGGATCATATGCATGTAATTGAGCTCTTAACACAGAGCACACTAAGCCAGCAATGTCAAGTCTCCTCGTTTCAGACCACTGAAACATATAACATGTGACGTTAGTGCTCCACTTACAATCATATACCCTTAACATGTATTATCGATGTTCAACCGTACTCGCAAATAAATTAGGTAAACGAAACAAGTTGCACCACTTCCCTTTGTCTCAATGCATAATTTGTTTCAGGTTGAAGCTCAACAGTCAAGTAAACAATCATGTCAAAGTGAATTTGATCCACAAATAATAGCTATGGAGAACCATAAAAAAGAAGTACGAGTCCAAAAAGCGACAAAAAAAGATAAATGTGCGAAAAATTCTCTCTATCCATAACCAAAGAATCAACGATGAAAGATCACATTTTGAGAGGGGTATCAGCCTCGAATGAGAAGAAAATCCTTTTCAAAACCTTATCAAGAAAAGATTCCCAGTAGTACATACAGAACCTACTAGAATGTCGAGGTATAAATGTTGGGAATGAAAATAGAACAGAAAGTTCACCTCATTAAACACAGGAGAACTGTCATCATCTTTGTTGAATATTAAGGCAAGAAGAACATGCTTGAATTCCTCATACGCTTCCTTGAACACAGATTCAAACATTTGTTAGTCTCCATAGAAACAAAACAGAGAAGAAGATTATATGCTAAAATTGCAAAGATAATTGGCCAGAAGCTCAAACAGAATAAGATGGTAATAGGATCACAGAAAGCCAACACAAAGTTGGTTCGTTGATCATAAACATAACATGGAACTTTAAAATTGGGAAGTCTTGCTAGCCAACTAGAAGAAAATTCCACAGAATATACAGTTAAGAATAGGGAATCCAATATTGTGAGAAAATACACAAGTTGTTTATCAGTATATGTTATCAAATTCAACCATCTTGACGTCTTCTAAAGATAAATGTTACCTATATTCCAATGCAGCAAGAAATCAGTAAAGCTATTCTAATCTATAAGCCTCAAAAAAGCTCCAACTTTATAGAAGATTGCAAAAACTACAAAAACAAATCAGCTAACAAGAAGGCATACGCATAAAATAACCTTTTTACAATCAATAGAAGGAGCCTCAGTTTTCAGTTTTTACTTTTTACAAATAAAAAAGCACTACAAATAAAAGACCATTTCTCTTTTTGAATTTGGTACCAAATCTCTAGATGCCTAAAGAAATAAAGTTCAGCCAGTGATAGCACATAATCATTCGTTAACACGAATAAATTAGACGTTTTATTCACCTCCAGTTAAGAACTAAAACTATTCAAGGGTGATCACTAAATTGGATCAGTAAGAGATTGGAAAAATAGATGTGCATACCGGATAGGCGTCAAGTGCACAAGGAGCAAGACACGTTCTGATGCACTCGATTGCAGCAGCTTTACACTCTTCAGTCCCTCTCCTCAATAGCTCAATAAATTTCTTTGCACACGCAAAAAGCGGTAAAAAGTAAAATCATCCTCGATATTAAAAAGTCTAATAGAACAAATGCAATCAACTTATTACAATTTAACAGTTTGTGGATAATTTCAAAAATCTCCTGGTTAATCAAACCTAATACACCATTTCCCGCCATTTTCTCTACAAACCTGCTTCTGCAGCCGAAACAAAAAGCGATGATCATCGAGAATGAACGGCCCGTGGACCCGGAGAAGATCGATGGCAGAGTCAATGTCGCCTGTTTCCAAGCACCGTCTGATCTGGCGAATGATGAGTCTCGAATGATAAGAAGAAGACGAAACCGAAGAGGAGGAAGGAGAAGAGAGCTGCGATGGCGATGAGAGCGAGTCCTCAATTAAGTTCTCCGATTTCGCAAAATCAATAACAAGTGAGTCAAGAGCTTCCCAGTTCACAGGCGTGGAGTCCATACGATTGCTTGTTTCCATCTGGTCTCTTAAATTTTCCGGGGAAAATTCGAGCGCGTGAGAAAGTTTGGGAGTGTTTGGTTCGGTTTTTGATTTCTTCTTCAGATTTCTTTTTTCTTTTTTTATGAGGGAAAAATCCCTACAGCCAAGAAAGGCGGCGATGTGAGGTCAAAAGAAAAGTGCGGATTTCGGGTTATATAGTTGCCACGTGACTTTTAATTACTTCAGGGGCTTTACTAGAGTAACAGTTAAGGTGAACACAGTTTCTCACGCTCGATGACGTAGAAGCCTTTGAGTTTAGCAACAGCCCTTGCACGGTCTCAGCCTGTTGGCCGAAAAGAAACACTCGTGTGAGCTTTTCAGCTTTGAGTTTAGCAACAGCCCTTGCACGGTCTCAGCCTGTTGGCCAAAAAGAAACACTCGTGTGAGCTTTTCAGCTTATCAGTAGCAATGCTATACATACCGTACCAATTTTCATATCGAATTAAGTTTTAGTTATAACCGTTAGATCTTTTGTCCGCTTTATCCTATTTTAAACCCAAATAAAATCACCTGTTTCATAATTGTTGTGCTAATACTGTTCCATTACATCTTGTCCATATATTTTTGTAGGTCTCATAGAAATATATAGACCAGATGTAATGGAACAGCACTGGCACAACAATTGTGGAACAGGTAATCTGTTCCCTCTTAAACCTGCCTCACTTTATCTCAATTATCTATTTATGTAGGTCTCATATAAATAAATAGTTGAGATGAAGTGAAACAGAGGAGACAGAAGATTATATCCCTTAGTTATATCGATCACTATCAAATACAATTTTTTAAAATTTATAAAATAGTTTTAATTTTTTTAAAGTTATAAAATAGTTCATTAGTATTATACGGTATGTTTATAAGTTTATACCAACTCTGTCTCCAAAAATTATAATAATAATAAATTAAAATAACAACAATTTATTTATTTTTATTAACAATAATTTTTAGATATTTCACATATAAATAATAATCATAATTAATATGAAAAAAGACAATCATCATATAAATATAAAATTAAGAACAATATAAAGTATTTAAAATATTCCAATTTTATCATATAATAAATAATAATTACATCAAAACATCAAATAAAAAAAAACAATAAATATCTTTTAACTCTCGAACTGTTATAATTTACAACAAGAGTT
>JANZLX010000213.1:5678232-5690987 GCA_025531955.1 Erythroxylum orinocense | reverse complement strand
AAAAGTTTAGGGACCATTTTATAAATTTAAAAAATATCCCGAAACGGTATCCGGTACCGACCGGTACCGGTACAGTTTCGTTCCAGAGCCCAATCCGGTACCAAGTCCGGTACGGTATTCAGAACATTGTGTTTACATACCAAACACACAAAATAAATAATTTCATTTCTATTCTGATTTTTACTTTTCATTCTCATTCCTACACTTTTATTTTGATTTCTTCATTACCGATTACCAAACGTGACATTAAAGATACGAAGAACAAGGTTTTATTACATGAAAATTATTAAATAAACAATAGAAAAGATAGCTTAAGACCGATGAATAAGACTCTGATGTCAGACATTAGCGAAAGCATAATAAGTAGCAAGTGTGGCATAATTTGTGAAAATTAAAGGAATCTTTTAAGGGATAGCTGATGTTGTGGATGTTATCTACAAGTAGAATGTGGTAATTAAAGTATAATTCGCGGTCCTTAAGGTGAAATGATCTAGTGGGTGGCGATAATTAAATTTTTTGCGAAAAATGGCTATTGTGTTACTATTTTTGCAAATCACTTGATCGAAGCCTTTAACACAATATTACTAATTGTTGATCAAGAATCATGTAGATGTAGGCAGATGAACCAGATCTAGAAGGCATTTCATAATATTATTTGCAGTAAAGAAGGCATTTCATAATATTATTTGCAGTAAATTAGGAATTATCAATACTGAGTTAAAGGTTAAGGGACGGAATTGTCTGTCCATTTTATCCTGTCCCATAAATCTCAGTCATCTATTTATGCGAGATATATGCAGGACTCACATAAATAAATGACTAAGATTTATAAAACAAGATAAAAAAAGAGTAAAATAGACACACACAAAAAAAACTTAACTCAGACGGTTGAGTGCTGCAAGTAGGGGTGAGCATTCGGGTAATTCGGGCCGGATTTTCACTGTTCGGGCTCAGCCCGAATTACCCAAAAAAAATTTTGCCTTACCCGGCCCGAACCTGAACTTTCAATTACCCGAACTTACCTGACCCGAATTACCGAAAATCCCGGCTCGAATTACCCTAATTACCCGAATTACCCGAAATTTTATAACGTAATTCGGGTAATTGGGCCGGTCCAAAATTTTTTGGAATTACCCGACCCCGGCTCGAAAATAATTCGGGTAAAACCTGAATTACCCGAATTACCCGAAATTTAAAAATTTCCTACCTGAATTAATTCGAGTCGGGCAGGATAATCAGGCCGGCCCGAATAATACTCACCCCTAGCTGCAAGGGCGGCATTTAAGTTGTTGGGTCAAATCGGGAATTAATCGGAGTAGTTTGGATTTTGTAGTATTGAAATCGGGCTGCAGCTTTTGTTTTTCAAACAAATCTGACATTGTGGGGGCAATTTGACCGATGCAGTGGATTTGGGTTGCGATTTACAGTATGGATTGAAGATAACTGAGTGAACTAAATTGGGATCCAACTCAGCTTACCTATTGAAAATTTCTTAAATTGGAAATAGAGTTCTGCTAATATCTTGGAGTGTTGCAATGCCAAGTTATGTCTAGGAGAGCCACCTTGATTTCAGCCCCCAAAGTAGGTGTTCACAGAATATTCATTTTCGGCGATACTGCAGCTGGTTGACGGAAGGCCAAGAGACGTTGTTCATGGAGGAGCTTTCACCTGAAGCTCAAAAAGAGAAGGTTGGCTGGTGAGTGAGGTCGCTTGTCATGTCAGTTGGAGTAGAATTGCAGGAACTCCTTGGATCTGACGCCTTTCTTTTAACAGTAGCAAACATCACGTCACACTCTTTAAATTTTCACATATTCCAAGCTCCTCTTTTTGGGGAAAAAGGTTATAAGATTAACTTAATAATTTACCCATGACCCTCTCTCTTGTTTTGTCTTTCAGTTCTCTTTAACTTTTACCAACCTTTTAAATGCTCGTTGATCAAGGCCCCTTGTTGAACTTTCTACCAGGCCCTATATCTTGTCACAGGCTCAAAGGAAATGAGCCTATATTCGAATATGACTTCAGAAATACTTTCAACACTCTAGTTTTTTTGTTTTTTTACACAGGAAAGAAAATAAAGAGACTAGCTCCAATAATCGGATCCCCTGCGAAGGGATCTATAGTAAAGGGTTCCTTGCGCGTCCCTATGGAGTGCATCCAAAAGATTACAGGGAGGCTCCCGAAGAAAATGAAGACTCGGCACTGCGACCGAGGCAAGAAATGCCAAATAATCCGCACAGCGGTTCCCCTCTCGATGTGTATGGTCCACATGTACGTCTCAGGCACGACAAAGCAAATCCCGAATACCTGACACTAAAAAAGAAAACTCAGTCAGATTAAAATGGGAGGACGAAAACAGATTAATGACCTCGAGGAAGTCAACTTCCAAAAACACGTGTCTATAGCCCCAATCCCAGGCCAGCAGCAACCTGGAATACACACCGTTGAGTCCCACCAGGAGAGGACTGCCGACGCCAATTCGCTGTAAAAAAACCCCCGCACCAGTGCCCCTGACAGGTGCGAAGAAGGCCGCCAACAGAAGCAATATGAGAGCTCAATTGCACGGCTCCATCTGTATTTAACTTGATCCAACCATCGGGAGGAAGATGCCACCGAACTAACGAGCCCAAAGGCAGACCCTGCGACGGAAAGATCCGATTTTCCAGCGCACTGGCTCGAAGGATCGAAGTTGTGTAAGCCCTTACAATAGTAGGACCATTGGTGGGCTAAGTAAAACCCGGCGCAAAAATGTTGTTATTTCGCTATTTCCACAAAAAACCAACAAGCAACTTCAAAGATAGTAGCCCACGCGGCTTGATAGACGTGCAATGTAAGTTGAAAAGCGATCCGGAGGGTCACCAAGTCTCCACAGTACAGAATGACTATCAAAAGCTGGCCAGTTTTAACTATTATCATTATAGTATCAAATTCTTAAAAAGGGTATGATCTCACAAGGCAAGAAATGTTGGGAAAAACCAACGAGTCATTGTCAACTACTTGGAAGAAACGATTCAAACAACTCAGCAACACATTAACTACACTGTTTACATCATTTATCAAACGGTTGACGTGAAGCAGCATTTTCCTATTGACAAATACTTCTATAGCAAGTAATACATGTCTGAGAGTAATGTATGCCTGACAAGTCTTCAAACTATGAGCTATATACACCCAAAATTGATAAAAAACGGACTAATCCTAGACATTTTCGACACAGGCAACTGATCTGATGGAATTGGATCTGATTGAACCTTCATTGTCTGTAGAATATGCCAGTAGCGCCTTCACCACATGGCGATATCTCCTCCTGTATGTTGGGAACTTCGATACACTTCTAACCATACCAGACATCCTGTTCACACATTATCCATAAGATCATACGATGAAAAGATGGGAGAATTAAACTTCAAACTACGTTAATGTGAGAGTGTGAACAGGATGTTCAACAACAACAACAATGAACCAAGATGACGAGTTCAAGCATGTTAATAAATGAAGAAACCAAAACTAGGGTATCAGTAAAGAATCCAGTAAGTTCGTTAATACGTTCACAGCACACAATGCCAACTGCACCATGTAGACATTTCATGCATACTTCAAATGCTCAATAAGTCAATGAGGATTGCAGTGTGAACACAATGAAAGTTTTATGAGAAGATTAACAGCATTAGTTTCCTCAATTACTTGGAGAAGGGGATGCAAATAGAAGCCCTTACCTTCTGCTGATGCCCTGGATTTGAGCAGCTCTAAGCGCCTCTTGGGGTACTACACTGCCGTTATCCCAAGCCTCGATACGTTTTGTATCATTTCCATATAGAACTACTTTGTGCAAGAATTTTTCTTCACCATCTTCCAACTTAATGACCTTAATCTGTTCTTTTAAAACCAAAATAGGTTGAAAGAACCACTCGAATATCTTGTCATTAGGTCTATTAAGATGTGTTACTTCAACACCATCAATCAGCAGTAAACCATCAGAACGGGCCCCAATGGAGATGAGGAAAGTCTGAAGCAATGAATAACAAGGAAGTCCGACATTTACAATGGCTGCATCATTGCTATTTTTGGCCTTTAAGTAGTCCTTGAGGTCAGCTGTTGTTATTGCGCCAGCATCCAAAAGTTCCTTACCCCTCATTTCACATAACCTCATCGTCATTCCCCAGACCTGTTGCATTTGATGTTCAAAAATATCAAGAATTTCTCATGCATCTGAAACAGAGTAAGTGCTGGATATACATATGAAGGGGCATCAGGAAACAAAACAGGGAAATAAACTTTGATCAGTACCAGTATTTTACAACCTTTTGAGACCCTTCTTTTCAATCTTCTTAACAATGGCGTAGTCAACCTTGAAACATGTATTATTTATGTCAATACCCAACAGGGAGTTCCATGTCATAAGTCCCAAATTCTCAGCTATATTTTTATTTTTAAATTCCAGAGAAAAATGTTCCCATATCTACAGATCTCAGTCAGCAGTCTCCTTTAGCTAATTTATGAGGTTATATGTGAACGAGAAGAGCAAGTACTAGCCATGACTATATCAGTCTTTCTACTTTGCTAACAAGCCCTTATAGATCATATAGACAGATGCTACAAGAATCAAGACAGAAGTCCAATACAAGACAGTCTTCATTGATACTTCATATGTCCCAAAACCAGTAGTAGCCAGCACACGCCTGGTTTAAGATACCAATTTGCTGAATATTGCATGGTAAACACAAAAGAATAGCGTGATATGCTGAAGAGATAAGCATATGTATATAACCACAACCAAATTCAGTTGCAATTTCATTATGAAGAAGCTAAAAAGAAAAGGAATTCCAAAACCATTAAGGAATAGAATTTCTTCTGCAAACCTTGTAATATATGTCCAAGACAAGAATTGAACACAAAAAGATGTGCATTTGGATGATAACAAGAACTTCTTAAGTACCTGAACCATTTTTATTTCCTGTATTGTCTCTCTAACTGATCTTGAAGGAGCTAAACTTGGAACAAGCATTGCAGGAGCTTCTGCAGAAACAGAACCATGTTTGGCCTGACTTCCTCCAACTGAGATCTCGGATGAGTGAGAGACCTTGTGCTTTCTGTAACGGGGCCTGGCTGTGGCAATGTTACGAGTTCAGTTAAAACATTGAAACTATAGATATTTCTTTAAGATGTGTAAAATCAACATATTTCAGAATTAAAAGGTAAAGCATTACTTTGGAAGGAAAGTTCCCTCTCTAAGGTAGAGAGCATCATTTGTGTACTCATCAAATTCTGCAAGCATTGCAATCACATAAGCTAAACCTCTTCGGAAGGACCTTTCCTGCAACCATAAAATTGCTGATTTATGAATTCAATAGTGAGAAATAATAGATAAAAGATATGCCGAACTAAAACCAACCTGGTATACTACAACTGATGCATACAATCCAATAAAAATGCTGGAGAAAATGGTCGCCAATATGCTCCCTACAACAACTAGTGGCCAGAGAAGGATTGTCAACCCAGCAATGGGGATGCAAGCAGTTTCCAGAAACGGACCCTCTCGGCTGATTAGATCATGTATCAGGCGGAACCAGCCCTTGAACAACATGTATGGACTCTTAATTATAGCAATTATAGTGAAAAGAGGAATTTCCACTATAAGCCCCATTAGTCCAGCAATTATAAGTGCAGGCACATGAATTAACCTATAACACACCATAAAACAATTTTCAACTCAGCACAATGCATGAACTGGGTAATAGCAAGGGGAAATTCATAATTCATCGTAACATTAAATTATAAATTTTCGGGCTTATGTTGTGGGACAGTGCCTAAGAGTTATATTTTCCTGTTATTTCCCATTGAACCTTGCAAGTGCTAGAGGAGTGGAACTAAATGCTAAGTAATCTCCTAGAGGCCCTTAGCAATGAAATAACAGTAGCAGCAGATTGTACCAATCTAGATGAAAACCAAATGGGAAAGGAATATTAACATGCTTTGAGCATGTTTTGATATTTGAAGAGAGTCAAAACATTACCTAATTCTTCGAAGCTGATTGGAAGCAGGGGCATCCCGCGACTCCTTCAAGTAGAGAGGATACGAATGATAGCACAAGTCTGCAAAATCTCTAACAGCAGTGCAGCTGCCCCTTATAGTTCCCCATGTTCCATCCTAATAAGCCATGAAAAGGAAGACTGTGTGTATATATATATATATAAACAAATAATCCGAAAAACAAAATGAATAAGCAATCAAAATATGAGCAGCAAAATAGAATTAGAACCAATTGTTGCAATTGTTATACACTTACCACAAGACAATGATAAAATTTCTTGGACTCGTTATCGTGTCTAAAAGCTTCGAAAGTGGCAACCCAAGGAGTAAAGAAACCATACCCCAATCCACAAACAATACTCGCAGCTATGCTTAAGCCCAACCACATACCAAACAAAGCAGGAACAGCAAGCAAGATAGCAACTTTAAGTGGCAAATCCAATTTATTACACCTGCAAGTACACATAATCGTCATGCCAAGAAACCATCGCAACACAAACAATACATTGTCCTGAATTCCTAAGATTCCTGCTAATGAAAACCATCGGGAAGGGAAATTTTTATGGTGTTTACTTTACAATCGTGTAGACTGTCCACCCAACATGTGGAGGAAACATCCCCAGGATCACTCCAACATTCCCTGCTATTAGTATTGATGCAGCAATAGGACCCACTATCGCAGCTACAACATTGAACGAGACCCGTCATCAAACTCATGCTCACTTCTCAAGAAAGGTAAAAGGAAACACACCCGTGCAACAAGCTCACAAAGAAATAGACGCGAAAAGATATACCTTTAAGAGCACCCAGAATAAAAGCAGCGGAGAAAGCGAAGGCCACGTAAACGATTTGTAAGCAACCAGGAAGATTTTCTGACGGGGCCATCCCAGACACCATAGAAAGGTCAAATCTTTTGTCCCAACAGGTAAGAAGTATAACGAAAGTTTCAATCTTTTTGCGTAGCGATCAGGGGTCAAAACTCATAACAGAAGACCCAAGTTGAATAAGAAAGACTGGAACTCGCAGAACAATGACACACAGAAAGACAGAGAAATAAACGAGACCTCGGGCTGCAAGATGGAGACAAGAAATACGAACAAGACACGAACTCTAACGAAAATCAATAACCAAGATGTTAGGAACAAGAGAAGAAACTTTCAAACAATTTAGTACACAGGAGAGAGAGAGAGAAGATTTTGAATATATGTTCCTCTGGTTCTGGCTACCACTAAACTTCATGTTATTAATCAAACAATCATTGCCGTGTAGACCAAGGAGACATAGATAACCATAGCGATAAAAGCTTGAATTTTGTAATCCAACGGCCACGACTACTGAGGTTCCTGGTATTAAACATAAACTGAGTTGCATGCAAGCACCTTCAAAGTTGGAACACTTGGAAAGAGTAAGAAAAGGCGTGAGGGGTTATCAAAGCTACGATGGCTCTCTAGCCATGTGAAGTCTCCAAGCTCACGGTCAAATAGAAAAGGCGTGAGGGGTTATCAAAGCTACGATGTCTCTCTAGCCACGTGAAGTCTCCAAGCTCACGGTCAAATAATGATTATTCTAATGGCTGCAATTACACTCGGCAAATCATTGCGCTTTTGACCGTTTAGCTTTTTCAGCATTTGGGTTGCTTAGAAGTGAGAATTTCGTGCCATGAAACTATTTGATTTGAAAAAAAAAAAAGCCGCTTCCGTGGGTGCTAACGTAGCATTTCAGTGTTTAATTATCTTCATCACTATGCCATAAAATTCAGTAACCTTGACATTGATGTTTTGGGGTTATGAAGCACTCTCAGTTTTTAGTGTATTCTTATTGGTTACCATGCAAGGTTGCTTGATCTGCTCACTGATGAGTTGGATCTTTCCATTGAATACACTTTTCCTGATTTTAACGGTTAGGTAATTGTGCTTATCATGACGATATGAAAATATTTTTAATGGTCCAAATCCATTGTGCTTGTCGTCATGATATGAAATTATTTTTAGCCCGCCTGGGATTGGGAGGCGCCCATGGGGAAAGCGTCTGGCATACCCCTCCTTTTAATATCAATCACCATTTGCGTGCTGATGTGCAAGAACTTGTGTTTATTCCTTAATGTATTGCTTGTTATTCTGCTGTAACCGAAAAAAAAAAAACAAGTTTCTACATCGACAAAATTATGATAGGTCAAGGTTTTACTGTAATTAGTGTTTTAAAATTTGGACCGGTTATCGAATTAGAGATCTTACTAGTCACCGATTTGATTGAACCGGTCGAACAGGTGTGCCGTTATAATTATATAATAATTATATTTAATTATATATAATATTAAAAATATTAAAAAATACAAAAAATTAAATCAGTGACTGGACTAGTCGAACCAGACCTTTTATCACTGATTCAATTGAAAATTGACTTTTAAAAATAAGTCAGACTAGATAATCAACCAATTAACGGTCAAATTGGTCGAATTTCGGTTGAATTTTTAAAAGAGTGATTGTGACAATTTACTTGTTAAGAGACAAGTGGAAGACATCAATACGATTAATGTTATTAATCGGCTGCCGCATTCTAGAATTTTGAATAATCAAACGCTCTGGTCAAATGTTGAAGGAAACAAAAGAGGCATTGGCGGGAAGAATCAGGAGCCAGCAGAGATATCATATTAGGTACATTTGACTTTTCAACGAAAGTCTAAAACTAATGCACTACAATTGGGGACGGCTAAGCACACGTCTAATCGCATTTACTTTTCGCATTCATGACCTGGATGGCTTGTCGCATTTAGGAGCATTAGTCTATCTTTTACTTTTTTATATGCAATAAAAAATAATTAATTTTGTGAACTAATTTAGTAGTTAAGTTTTTAACATCTTATATAAGTTTTATTAACAAATATTAATAATAATTCATCATATTTTATTAAGAATGAATAAATAAATAACTAAGAAAGTTATAAACTAATATTTATAATATCATTTAAAAATATATTTATTAATATTTTGAGTTTATTTTAAGTTCATATTTAAACATAATTATTAAAATAAAATAAATTGAAGTATATTATATTAGTGGTAATATTTATTAAGAGATAATATGAAATAATTAAATGATATTATTTACTTAAAGACAAAATCAAGTTATAAAAAATAGAAAATCAAAATTAATGCTTATGATTTTTATAAGTTATGAAACATTAAAAAGAAAATCAACTATAAAAAAAGGTAAAATAAAAAATTTAGTTTGCTTCCATTTTTATCATAATTTTTGTTTTTATTTGTTCCCTTTTTTGTTATACCATTTTTTAGCTGAGATAATTCAACTAATTTTCAAATGTAGTCGTCAGCGATATCAGAGAAAATTAGAATCTGAATGAGATCCACACAAAAAAATTGAAGAATTACATGACAATAAGAGACAGCAATAACAACAACTAAGTAGAAGTTCCACTGATATGTGAAATTTGAAGAGATTTTGTATTACACAATCTTACCCATAATTGTTTTTTGATAATTCAGTAAAATTTGCAAAAAAAATAAAAGGATGTTATGTACATAACTAGGGATTTGTTAAACAAAAATCTCATACCTACCAAAGGAACAAGTCAGGACAAAATCATAAGAAACCTAGCTTAACCTTGTAACGACACTACCAGCTATTTTCCTCCACAAACTTCCTACCAAGAAGCTGTATAAAGCTAGTTTTTACATCCCAAGAACCCAAGTGCACCAACAACAAGCTATCAACATAAAAAGACCAACATACATACTCCAAACTCAAAATACTAAAGTCGCAATCATCAGAACTAAAGAGGAAGTTCTGTTGTTTGCCTTGTCCACTGTTATGAGTATCTTCGTTTGCATACCTTGCAAGCTATATCATCCGTAGGAAATGTTTTTCCCTCCGTTAACTCACATTCCTTAAGGCAATGGAACTGGATTGTAGATAAAAGTTTGTTATGCCCGTGAACTAGTAGTTTAGTATATTGAAAGAAATGGATTTGTCTCCCTAGCGGAACAACCACCTGCATAACAATGTTAGTATATAAAAGATCTAACTACCTCTTGAAGTGTTTAGGCTAAGTAGCTCCAAAACTTAGAAGATTATCCTGGCTCTTAAGCTCTCCATCTTCATAGCTACATCCATAAAAGCTCTAGAGTTCCTTTCGGTCCAAATGTGGTAGACTGTAGTGGATAAAAGAATAGGGAAGATGAAACTCTTCTGAGGAGGTTGGCGAAACCAAGTTAGGATAGAAGAAAGGTTGGAGTAGTTGGGAATGTTGATTTGGAATTGGGTTAGGCAATGGGTCCAAACAGATTTTGAGAAAGGGCAATGAAAAAATAGATGTTCATTGGATTCCATGTCTTAAAGACAAAGGGAATAATGGTTAGGGGTATATAGAAAGGAAAGTTTATCCCTTATTGGAAGTTTTTTTAGGACGGCTAGCCAAAGAATGAATGAACATCTTGGGCTGTTATGTTTGAACCAAACCAAGGAGTAACAAGGTACTTGTTGGGAAGATGGTCTCAAGAGGATATAGGCTGAAACATTGGTGTAAATTTTTGAAGAACTACGTAGCCATTCCAAGTGATCCGGAGAACTATTCGGATGGTATTGAATAGGGTCAAAGTCCTCAATAAGCTTTATAGGAAAGACCTGCCACCTCTATACATTATTGCTAATTATTTCAGAAATCTTTATTGTCATAGGTAACCCCGAACCATGTATCTGTCTAGGAGATAAGAAATTCCTTAGGATTTTCCTCGGATGACAATGGTCCTGCCATAAGAGAGTGGACTGCCCATTACCTATCCTAAATCTGAATTGATTTCCTAATTTGTCCCTCACACTCAAGAGTTTCCTCCAACTCCAAGAGCTATTGGTTGTAGTTGGGCATTCCAAAAAAATTTTCGTCTCAAAATGATTGTATGCACCCATTTAACCCACATGGCTTTGCTATCATAGAAAAGGTACCAAATCCTCTTTCCTAACAAAACAACGTTCCAAGTTGGCAAATGTTTAATCCCTAACCCCCTTTCCTTTTTTGGCTTTATAAGGTCACTCCATTTAACTTTGGATTGATGGTGACTATCTACCCTCCCAGCCCATAAAAAGTTCCTGAGTTTAGCTTCTAGTTTTTTAAGGACAGAAGATGGGAGAATAAAGAGAGAGGCCCGAAGAAAGGACAAAACTCACTAATTGATGTCTACCCGCATAGGAAAGGTTTTTGTGGATCCATTTATTTACCCTCACATCAATCTTATTCGTTAATTTATGTATACAAGTTTTTTAATGAAACCAAACCGGACCACCGGTCAATTTATATTATTTTTGGTCAAACTGATAGATTCAATTCAATTTTTAAAACATTGCAAATAGTTTAGCAATAATTTAAAAAGGATAGAGAAAAGAGAATGCAAACTGATTTATATTAGTTTGGCAAAACAACTCTTACCTACATCCACTTCGAAGACTTCACTTAGGATTCCACTATAATTCCAAAGCGAAGAATAATTTTGATATAATATTTCTCAGTAAAGATGAGCCCTTCTTATAATCTTCTTCAAGATAAAGAGTAACCTTAATTTCGCTTGGATTGCCTCTAAGTACAGTAATATATTCTCCAAACCAAATATTAGAACTCAAATTTCCTCTCTTTATCACTTAATAACTCCAAAATAACTCACTCACATAAATATGACACAATGATGCTTAGATGAATAGAAAGCTCTCTGAAATATATGTATATGCCAAAACCAATGAGAAAACTCCTTTGTATAGTTTTTTAGGACCATTAACAATCATTAGAGCCAAGAACTAGTCATAACAGTGACTATCTCTTGTATATTGGTCTATCAATATAACATATTAGTCGACCAATATGCATTAAAAGTTTTATATTCACTAGTCATTAGAACAGTGGTTAACCATTATATCAAATTTAACACATTTAACCTATATTGCTCAATCACTAACTCATATAGTTTGACCATTCACCTCAAAAATATAATTTTAACAACTTTAAATGTTCAATCTCAATTTGATTAATGCAATTGTAGATTAAACTTCCCATAAATATTCCCCAAACTTTGTTTTAGAGATTAAGAGGCTTTTATATTTTTTTTAAAAAAACTTCAATGCCTCTTGATGGATTTAAAGACTCAAACAATGAAATGAAATGAAATGTTTATGCATGATGAGCCGTTTAGAGCATTAAATTAATAAATTGAGATTATAATTAATATTATATACTAAAGAATGACTTTAATAAACCTTGATCTTCTTTTATTCTTAATTTAATTTTCATTTTGATGATTACAAACTTCAACTTTTCTTTATTAGTTTCTTAAGCTATCTTGTTGAGGTTATGACTTCATTATGTTCTTATATTGCTTTTCATCAAAATAATAAACTTATCACTAGTATTTTTTTTTGTTATCATCATAACACTGATTGAAACCTCCGTTGGTTCAACACAAACAAATTTGTAAAATTGTGTTAAATTATTTAAATAGAATCAATTATATAACTAATTGTTATAGGTGTTATATAGCTACTTTATCTTGATTATATATTATAAGGTAACATAATTTTAACTTGACTATTTCATATAGTAAAATATTTTAGAAATAATTCGTTAA
The DNA here is from genome assembly GCA_025531955.1 of Erythroxylum orinocense. Classification (NCBI taxonomy): domain Eukaryota; kingdom Viridiplantae; phylum Streptophyta; class Magnoliopsida; order Malpighiales; family Erythroxylaceae; genus Erythroxylum; species Erythroxylum orinocense. The sequence continues at coordinate 5,678,334 of JANZLX010000213.1, read as the reverse complement.
ATTTTTTATATAAGATAAATATATTTGTTGGACCCCGAAATTTTCTTGATGAATTAAGCATGATTTACATGACTTATGAGGTTTGACGGATTAATTTTTGGA
>JANZLX010000213.1:5658944-5677010 GCA_025531955.1 Erythroxylum orinocense | reverse complement strand
TTTGAGTTACTAAATATAATACATATCAGTGTGATTGTTTGTTCTGTCTTGGGTGGCATCCATGTATCCTCCCAGGGAGTATTTGGGTGTTACATACAAGGTCTTACATATCAATGAAATGTGTACTTACTTTAAAATATATTTAATATGTGAAAATACTTACTAAGGACCTACTTGTCTCCTTTTATTTTTACGTTTTTCTTTTGGTTTTTTAAAAGAAACAAGCGTAATAACAAAACCTGTTTGTTTTACTCTTTTATGGTTTCTTATTTTTAAAATAAAATGGTTTACAAAATCTCAAATTGTTTTGTACTGAGACAACTGATTTTAAAAACCAAAACAATGTTTTTATTTTGTTTTTCTTCTATTGTTTTATTCTCCTTAGTTAGTGACTCCTTTTATTCCTTTATCTCTCTACAAGCTGGGCCCTCATGTCTGCCTTTTTCCCTACCCCCCCTCTCTATTTCTACATACCTATGCTTATGTGTTTTGTTTGGTTCCAGGAAAATGGTGACATGGGTTTAATTTTTTGTGTGCTATTTATGGTTAGCAAAGATGTTGCAATCAAGGTTATTGATCTCGAAGAATCGTAAGCATATAGAATTGGTTGGATAATGGCATATGCCTTTTTTTTTTGGGCTCTTTGCTTTTAGAGGGAGTCTGACTATCAATTTTTAAGTCTTTTCAAACAAAAATGTATATCGGCTTCTCAGTCTTAACATTGTAATTGTTTGCGAAATCTCCCCGTGGACGTGTATATGCCTTTCTCTTTGCAGGAACGCCTGGTCCTAGAGGAACTCAATGAATTGCAAATAACCAATATGTAGATAGGTTCCGCAAGCATCCAATCGTAGTTATATGGTAGCTTTTCCAACTTTTGTGTACAATTAGCCCAAGAGACTCCCAAAGACTATTTAAGGAACTGCGATATTTAAAAAAAAAAATTGGCTTGACTAGTTTAAGGACTTGAAGAGTTTTTGAATTTGTTTTCTCTGGATGAAACATCCATATATTGGTGATATGTTTGAATCATTTATTACGTAAATCCCTTATTATTTGCTGAAAGCCACGTTACTTTCTTGATGATGGACATTTCAAACCCTAGAAATTGACATGGCATTCTTTGTTTCAGTTCTACTTCTTTACTCTTTAACCTGCATCATTTTTTTATTATCACATCTGCATGTAGATTTACCAGAAACAGTCTCTCTATTATGTAAGAATAAGGTTGTGTACTATTAGATCTTCCTAGACTTGGTTTTATTGTGGGACTTCAGACTGAGTGTGACGATGATGAAGAGAAACTTTGAGATTTAGATTTTTAGGATTGTGGTTTTTTACTCTGATTAAGCTGTATGAGTGCGCTTAAAGCAAAAGTATTTATTAATTTTGTTTTTTTGATTCTCCTAATGATTTTTTCTTTGTCTCGTGTTTTATTGATTTGATTTTTGAGTTATTCACATTTATCTTTTACTGGGTTTAATTTGATCAGCATTACTTACTACTGGTTATGTCTAGTTTTTTCATTTATGGTACCAAAATTTTATTAGTTGAAATAGAATAAAAACTTCTCTTATTTGAACATTAGGTTCAGGCATACAAACTTTAAATTCAAAGCATAATTTTTTCATAAAAAAAGATTAAATTCTTTCATTCTCGATACGGTGAAGGACGCAAGCTTGCCTGTTTCATATATATTTAATGTCTAATTTGGTGCTTTAAAGGTAAATTATTATATGAATACGTGGCTGAGACGGTATAGTGAACAAATATACATTCTTTTTATAGGTTGAATGAGGTTTTAAGGGAAAAATTACAGGATATAGAAGCTTAAGCAAGTGTTGTCATCTTTTGTTAGCAAAAGTGGAAAAAAGCTTTACTTGAGACCAAAATGGCAACAATAGCATCCACTACAGATAATAAATTTGAAGCTTTATCAATTAATCAAGAGACTAATATAATGATGAAATAGTTGGATTCCTTACATGATTCTAGTGTCAAGAGCGTGTAATATGAAAAAGCAATGAAAGCTTTGCTTGATTCTCCATTTTATAAGTAGATGTTTATGAAGATGCTAGATGTAAAAAAGATGGATCAGTTTATATCTCTTTAGTTATGTTTTCATAGTAATGCATCCTGAAGTCTTATTGGCTTAGGCAATTTTATATTAAGAGCTATTCCATGGTTTGAACATTTTAATTGTATAATTTATATGAATGTTTGATATAAATGTTTTAACTGAATGTTTGGTATGAACTCCTTAAATTTATGTTAAATATTATGATGTTTCATAATAGTTTTAACAATATAACTTATAAAATTCAACATAATACAAAATACTTCCTCATTTTCAAGTATTTCCTTATGTTTAATTAATTATCTTAATTATATATTTCATTTTTAGTACTATATAAGAGCAATAGATGATATACATATTGATGCACATGTTTCAATAGATGATATACATATTGATGCACATGTTTCAACCAATGAACAGATACCATATAATGGTAAAATAATTGTTTTAATATTGTGAGTTGTTCCTTACTTGACATGCATTTCATATATGTAATAGCTGGATAAGAAGGTAATACAAATGACTTTTGAATTCTTTTGTAAACAATAATAAATCTAGCGAATAAAATTCCTATACTTCCATATAAGTGTTAAATTATTTTAAATAAATACAGTAATCACAATTAATTTTTTAATACATTTTTTAAATATTATATTCTTTGTATGTTAATGTAAGTTCTATTTGGTTGAACCATAATCCATTAATATGCCTAATTTTTTTCATCGTATCGAGTTAAAAGATATTATTAGCTAGATTTTAAAGGAAGAGAAAGATCTTAAAGTCTAAAAAATTTATGAGAAATGTCATTAAATGATGTTTTGGTGTTCTAAAACAGTGATTTTCTATATTCAAACATGTCTAATTATGATATAAAGAAACAAAAAATATATCATTATTGATTGTTATGTTATACATGATTTTATTAGAATGCATAGACAAAAGATCAATTCTTTGACGGTCGTGTTAAAAGTAAGAGCAAATTTTAGTCGGTATAAATGAAAATACAAGCTTTCAAGTAAAGCATAATATCACTCAAACACAATTTTAAAGTATGCCTCCAAAGGGGATGACATTGTTAGACAAAGGTTGAATAATTATATTAATAGAAATTCTAATTAATTTTTTTTTATTTTTGTAAGTGATGTAACTTGATGAATCTTTTACTACTTAATTAGAATGTGTAAATGTAATTTTTATAATTTATAGATTATTACTATATAAAATTGACATGTAATTTTCTTTAATTATTCCTTTTTATAATAATAAGAATTAATTAATTTAACCATACAATTTGATATATTAAGAATTGAATTAATTTAAAATCCAATATTAACATTTAATAGTACAATAAAAATAAACAAATAACAAAATGATGATACCAAACAAAAGTTTATTTTCAAATTTTTATTATCAATTTTGATAAAATATGTTTTTATTTTTAATAAAAAATAAATATTAAAACTAAAAACTAAAAATTACACACAAAAGCGAAAATGGAACCAAACGATATTTAAAAAATTAAAGAATGAGTAATATAATAATATTAACTTGATGGACCAAACAAGGCCCTATTAAGTCCGGCCCATCTATAGCTGTTTAAATGTCCATTTTGGGCTAAGAATAACAAATGGTTTTCAGAATTAAAATCTACTTAAAAGCAAACTCTTCTATTTTCCGAGGGAGGGAGTCACGAAGGGAGGTGTTTGGTTTCAGGACTACTGGTGCTGTGTGGCGATAGCTGATAGGCAAGAGCTGTGAAGATGGGTGATGTGGTGAAAAAGGAAGTGGAAGACTCTGATTTCAACAGAACCACCACGGACGGTTACCAGAAACCGATGTCCTCCCCCGAAGAGGACTTTACTCTCGCTCAATTGTCTCTCTCCCCTGCTGCTATTAGCCCTCGCCCCAAGCTCAGGCTCACCTTTTCTTCCTCGGTCTCTCTTTTTCTCTCTATGTCTCACTCTGTTTGTTTGTTGGGAAAAAATGTCAGGAGACAAGAAACAGTGAAATGAGAGTTCAGATCTCGCGGTTTCCCTTTCGATGCATGAGATTTTATATATATCTATGTAGCGCGTACCTGTAACCAACTGCATCGTGCATGAAACGTATTTTCGTTTGTTTTACTTCTCGAATCTGCTTTCAGTTTTGGAGACTGAGTTGGTTTGGTTGCTTGCAGGCAAAGCAGAAGACTGTAATGGCGGAGAAAACCGAAGTAAAGCGTCTCAAGATCAAGAGACGGTCTTCTGATTCCAAAATGAAACACGTATCACCTCTCCCTCTTCTTTGTTTTCGTCTCCGTTTTAGCTACTGATGGATTGTAGTGCGATTGATGGTGGAAATGTGATCATTGTAATGCTCTATGAAATGGTTTCGCTATTCCACATTCCTACCCGCACTTGCTTTTTCTTTGGAATAGATTCGATCCAATGTATGATATCAATTATAAGATCTTGTTTAGTAGTTTTTGCTTCTGATGTTATCAAGCTGACCTCTGTTTCGTTAATTTTGAACACAAAATGAATCTGTGGTTAGTGATCTTGGCGTAATTGTGAGGCTCATTTCTGTTGAATGTCTAGGTTTTGTAAACACTTCCAGACCCATTGGTTCTTATCTCTCCTCTTTTTGTTTGTTTCTTTATTCTACGCTCTCATGTTCTCACGTTAGATCATCTGATCAATAAACCTGTTAATACAGCTTAAATTATGCCTTATGAAGATATGTTTTTACTGATTGGTACTTGCTTTCGTTTTTTAACAGGCATTATCAAGTCATGCAGGGAAGTGTATATGGTTGGTGATGTTGCTTTAAATACTTCAATTCAAGTTTTTTGGTCTCTCGAAATTCTTAGCTTTATAACTGTGACTAATCATTTTATAGCTGTAGGGAAAATAAACCTCAGAAGGAGGTAAACAACACTCCTGTGGAAACTAAGTCATCCACTATGATTAGAGCAGAGGAGGTTCAATCAAATCTAGAACCTGGATTCCCTAACTTTTTGAAGGCTTTGGTCAGATCCCATGTTGCTAGTTGTTTCTGGATGGTAAGCATATTCAAAATAATGCATAGAGTGAAAAAAATCTTATCACAAGAACATGGAATCTGATTGTAATACTTATGTTTTCCTGTAATAGGGGCTTCCTGGACCATTCTGTAGAGCACACTTACCGCATGTGGATACTACTGTCACTTTGGAAGATGAATTCGGTAGAGAATTCAGGATGAAATACATAGCATATAAGACTGGATTGAGTGCTGGTTGGAGGCAGTTCTCGACAGCACACCAGTTGCTCGAGGGAGATGTGTTGGTCTTTCAACTAATTGAACCCTGCAAATTTAAGGTGATGTGTTTTACTGTTTTCACAATACAGTATCTTTCAGTAGTCACACAACTTTTGCTTCCCATAAAAGATATATGGATCCGATGGCAAAATGTACCTGGAAGCTATTGTGTCTCAAATGTTTCATGTCAATGAGGGTAAAGGGTTTGGCACAGGTGGAGAGAGTGCTTAGTAGGAAATGATTCACAGTTCACTATTCTGTGGATGAACAGAGTAGTGCATAGAAATTTGTTCATTGAAATGATGTTTGAACTTACTGCGTTTACAAGAATTGTTTTGACAACATTGCACCTGTAAGATTGACCCATGGTCTTCATGGTTCTGAAAATACCATGAACATAGAAAATTAAATCCAACCTTACATATGTGGATTCATGACTGATATTTACTTACATGATATGTATTTGGGGAAAGATGAGGTGCCTTCTAGGCATCTAGTTTACTCTTTTTTAATAAATGCATCAATTTCTTGCATTGGACAATTTGCATCTTTTCTTTCTAGGAAGGCATTGAGTTAGAAGTTTTTCACAGGCCCTAGAAATAGGGTTTTCAGAAGCAATTGGTACTTTACTCGTATGTTGCAAGAATTTTAGATCCTAGCTTGCTAAAATACAAAAGTCTTTCACTGTTTATATAGATCTCTTCTCTTCATTATGCTCAATGTTTCTGCTTTTCCACTTTGGTGCCTTAATTGTTGAAACAGCTCCTTCACTACTGGAGCAAAGTAGTGTAATTATATTTGACTCATACATCATAATAGAGCTAAAATCAAGTCTGAATAGTTTGTTTATGAAATGCACCTCAAAGTTTTATTATGTTTGACTCGTAAGTGATAACAAAGCTAAAATCAAGTTACAACGGTTTGTTATGATATGCATGTCAAAGTTACAATATCTAATTATATGGCTCCCCATATAGTTAGATATTGAGGAAAAAGTGGGCTGATAGTATTGCCTGCGAATGAGAACTAGATTCTGGTTAATATGATAGAAACATGTTGCTTCTGGAGAGGATTTTATTCTGAAGTCATTGATATTTGCAGGTATACATCATAAGGGCAAATGACTTAGCTGAAGTTGATGGAGCGATGGTTCTACTAAATTTGGATGCTCAGACCAAACAAAATGATACAGGCAAGTGGAAAATGTCCCCATCTTACTCATAGCATTCTATTTTACCTTGAAAAGGCTCCTCCATTGCTTGTTAACTGCAAATTAAATATAAAAAAAAAGATGATGCAGAGATGGCTTCCATGGCTAGTAAAAGTGCAAGGAGGAAACGTCCGCGGTCTCTACCGTTAGCTGTTGTGCAGAAGCAAAATAAGAGATCTCGCCGACAAAAGTCATCGCTTGTTAGTAATGGGCAACCAACCGAGCAATCTGAAAATGATAGTGAGGAAGTGGGTTCAGAAGTTCTAGAAGGTTTTAAATTATCTGTTCCTGCTGTTCAATTTGATGACGTTAAAAGCTTTGAGAATTTCAGCATTTTGGTGGATGGTCTAGTTTTGGATTCTGAACTATCGGAAGATATTCGGAATAAATACTACAAGCTGTGCTGCAGTCAGAGTTCATTTCTTCATGACAATCTCGTTAAGGGCATTAACTTTAAGCTGATTGCTGGAATTATTTCTGAAACTGTTAAGATTGCTGATGTCCTAAGAGCTTGCGATCTTACCACCCCACGGGATGACTTTTCTATATGGGACAAGACTCTGAAAGGCTGTGAGCATTTTGGCATGGATGTTGGATTTTTACGTGCTAGACTGAGTAAGCTTGTGAAGCTTGCCTATGACTCAGAAGGTGCCACAAAAACAAGGAGGTACATAGAAGCTAGAAATGATCGGGAACATACAGAAGTTGAAATAAGAAATATTGAAGCCAAGCTTGTGGAATTGAAGACCACCTATGCAAGGTTTGGTGCTGACATTGAAAATCTCAAGTCGAAGGCTGAAAGCTATGAACTAAAATTCCAGGAGGAGGTTCTTGCTCCATGGTGATATGCCTGCTTGTACCATTAGTGTAGTTTCTGCCTTTACTCCAATCTACTCTAAATATTTCTCACCTTATTCCATTACCCAGAAAGTGAGAAGGCTCCTCAGGTCTGTGCAGAAAAGAATTGCGGTCATTGCTTGATAGTCTAGTTGGTAGCAACACTGTAAACAACATGATAGCATATGCCTTGACATTTTAGGATTTAATAGGAAGATGATATTGTGAGAATCCAAGACTTAATATGAACACTCATGCTGTAACATTTTTGTACTCCATATTTAGGAGATTGTGTAGCTTTAGAAGAAGCACTCCATCCCTCTCTCTCTTCGTCCTTCCCCACCTGAGATTCAGTCATTGCGAGTTATTCATCCTCTTGCGCAGTGATTGTATTCGTCTTGCCTTGTTTGGATTATAACAAAGTTTTACTTTGTTTTTCACTACAATATTGGTTCTGCTGGCTTCTCAGAAGTCAGGAACGCCATTTAGCAAAATACAAGGCCTGCAAGCCGAGGGATTTGCCCTCGCTTGAAACTGAACCGGAGCATAACATCTTGCAGGACATGAAAGCAGCATTTAATTTTCTCTCTTTTTTTTTGGGGTAAATATATCTGATATTCCTTAGCCAAACGTGGAACACACGTTTGGACTTTACGATGCTTTATCAGAAAGAGCAAGAACGATTATGATATATGAGTTACTATATACAGGGCTAACTGGGATCTTTATCATTCCTGACTTGGTCTTTTTAAGTCTTTAGAGAGTCGGAATGGACCACCGAGAGCTTTTTGATGATAAGTAGGGTAGCCTTATCGTTCGTTTTGTCGCATTATTTGTGACTGTGACTACTAGTAATTGATTTTCCTGTTACACAAGTATAACAGGAGCTTAGATACTAATTTACGTTTAATTTTCAAAAAAATTAGATTTTTGTTGATTATTTTTATCAATTCGTTGAATACTTCCATTATAAGCGAGGGGAGATTCTTAATAGAAATTCAAGTATCTCTAATGCTAAAAATACTACAATTAAGATGAAATGTTAATAATGGATTGAGATGTTTTTTGGTTGGTTGGACTGTTTGCAAAATCTAAGGGTGTTACGATAAATTTAAGTCTACCGCTCTAATAGAAATCAAATAAAAAAAAGAAAACATCTTATCTTTTGCGAGTGTGTGATGTCGGCAACCAAAGGTGTCAGGTGTTAACGTGGGATGATGACCCAGTCCCAACTTGCATGTAAAATTCCGTTAGGACTTGGCCTTGGGAGGCTTTTTATAGCATCCATCAGCTACTTGTCGTTCAAGTTCAACAGAAGATTGTCGTTAGATTCGTTACCTGTATCTGATGCCGAAGTTGTTGCACTTACCGACTTCTCATCTCCAACATGGTCACCAGAAGTCACAAAGTGCCCATGGACCAGGCTAGAACCGGTATTCTTATTTTCTACGAACTCATGAAGCCTCTAATTAAATGATTTTAGCATTAAGTAATGAAGAAAACATTGCAATCCAATGCCAAAAGCAAATAGTAGACTAGTCAAATCCCTTTCAAGAGACTGAATAATTTCACCTTATCAAATCCACTAAACCGTATGATTCAGGGCTCGTGTCATAGTAAACTGGACAATTTTCGTTATGACTGCAAGTTGAATTTCAGCAGATTTTACATCAAATCATAATCGAATACGATGAACAGTAATATTTTTATCGGTTTTGCACAGTACACTACCTTTTAGGATATACCCAACATTTCTTGTACAGCTAATGTTTGTTTATTGAACTCAATCTCAACCAAAGATAAAGGGCCAAATTTGATTAAGAAAATGGAAATGACGGCCAAAGCAAAAGAATTAGAAGAAAGGGAGAAACGATTGGGATCAGTATTCATCAGGACGAGACAATCCTTTTTTCCAACCGCAAACATTTTTTGTACAAGACCGACAGCAAAAACATCAACTTCTAGGAAGAGATCCAAAGAACTAAATAAGGACAGGACAACTCCAAAAACAAACAAAAGAGGAAAAAAAAAAAGCAAGAAAATAAAAAAGGGCCAATCACCAATCAAAGTTTGAACCCACCAACTAATCCAAATAAAGTTCTGATCTAACAAAAAATTAATCCAACCTCTCTGCTTGCTAAAATTTATAAGAAAAACACCACCTTGTTCCTGTTCCCAAAAGAATTGGTACACATCTCTACCAAATGGTAGGTTAGCTTATCTATATGTCTATCTCCACATCTCCGCAACTTGAACTTGCTTCACTGAACAGCTCCTGCAACCAAAAAAAAGGTGGACATTCAAACCCGTATCAGAATGATTCTTAAGCGTGTCAAAGATTCAGTTTTTTTATCAACCCAAAGAAAATATTTAATCTTTTTCAGGCAATCAATGAAACGAGAAAAGAACAACAAACTAGAGATGAATTCTGCAGGATTTCTAACCTTTGAAGTCTTGTCAATGTGTACCTCCTCCTGAACAAAACCAGACTTACACTTACCAACTTTCTCCAGAGAGCCATCGTTCTTATTATCAACTTTTTTTGATCCAATGTGGGTTCTTTTTAGATTCAAAAATCCCTTCCACCTTGTAGAGCCCTTTGGTGGCCTGAGTGAGATCTCGTCGCCGTCGTCGTCTACGAGAAGCTCGTCTCTGATGGTCCTTGGCATATGGTTGCCTCCATTATCTTTGAATGGCAAAAGCCTACCCTTGAAGAAGAGCTCGTCAGCACTCATCATAGAGTAGTTCGTGACTGAGAATTCAAAGTCCGTCGATGCTGGGGCTTCTCTTGTGCTCCTTTCTTGTTTCATCATCTGCTTTGAATCAACAAAATCATTGGAAAAGGAAATCCTAGGGCTCATTGGAGGACAATGACCAGCTTTCTGCTCGGCGTTATACATCTCTAAGCATGCCATGGGAGAAATAAAGAAAGAAAGAAGGAAGAGTGACAAACACGGTCCCTGATTAATTCTTCAAGGGACCCTCACACCCTGTTGCAACCGACCAAGTGTTGTTTGTATTTATAGCCGAAGAACGAAGAGAGGCGGGTGTTGGAGCTATTAGCTAATAACTAGTAGAAGCTATATAGATGTATGGTTTTCTTTTGTATTCATACGGTATGCTCATGATGTGATGTTTTGTCATCACATGTTAATGGCCAGTACAAATATTTATTCACCTGTTTTCCTTCGACGTGGGGGTGGGGGTGGTGAAGAGTTTGAAGTTACCAAGAAAAACGCTCTCTCTATCATCATATTGAATCAAAATAAGATAAATTACAAGAAGTTAATAAAGTAATAATAAACCTCTCGTTTCAAGGCCCAATCCCCTCCATTCACGAGTTCTCGACATCTTGGAAACCTTCGACGAAGGTTCTTTCAACTTTGACGTTTTAGTACAGTTAATTCTATTCAGAATATGGTCAGGAAAACGTAATCTTTCAACAGATATTTTTGCAATAAGATGACAAACCAACGGCTATTTGAAGCGAAACAATGGCACCAAGTCCAGTTGGAGTGCATATTCATTATTATATGTGATATTTGGAGATAGAGAAATGAATATCCATTTAGATAGAGAGTTTTTTTTTTCTTTGGAAAGTTCTGTGAATTACCCTTTTCTCATGTTATTTTGTAGACTTGAATTGAATGCACTCTCATCTGAAGCCATACGCCAGTGATGAGATGAACTGATGATGGTCAATGCATGCATGGATAAATTTTTGGAAATTGACAAGAGAAAAAGGAGATTTTGTGCGGACAATACCTAAAAAGAAGTGCAAGCAAGTGGGGCCAAGGAACATAGCAGTGAATGAATGAACGATATTTGATAAAATTGCATACCACGTAACCAGTTTTGGAGACATCATAACAGTTTGACTATCTGAGATAGTAACCGCAGTCTTATTTAAGGGACAGAGCAATAGGGTTTCCAATGCTTTTTAACTTTGTATCTAAGTTTTCAGAGGGGAAAGTGAGAATCCAAAAGGGTTGGGGTGGCACGCATTGGCCTAACTTGGACCAAGCTTTGACTTGTGGGTAAAATTAGCCGTGAATGAGCTGGTGACTGTCCCATCAATACGAACCACGTGACCTAGACCGTGTTCTTTGTTTACATAATCATCCAACTATCCAATAAGATCCAAATACATAGTAATTAGAAAGTATAATATTGACTAATAAGACTGGCATTAGGGAGTCATTGAGTAGGGAAATGCTTCATCATCATCATCATCATCATCTTCTTCTTCTTCGTCTTCTTCTTGTTCTATGATGGTTGGTGTGTTTAGATAGAGAAATGGCAAATATAGCAATAATGAGCCACTCATGTCTGCTTTTCTAAGTAGTGGGTTGTGTTTGTATACTGCAAGAAACCACATGGGCTCCGAAAGCAAGAGAAGAGATGTGGAGTTGCCACGTTAAGTTTCTTTCTTTAGTTGTATGTAGAAGAGCACTCATCATTTTCAGCAATCGTGATGCTTTGTATAATTTAATAAAGACAAAAAACAAGTTTGTCCTATCCCTGGTGGCTGCAGAAAGCAGAACTGGACTTGTACCAAATTGAAAGATAGACAGAGGCTAATTGCATATCTCATGTTTCATACGTTTCAATTTCCAAGTTTCAGAAGTCACCATCACTTTTCATTCATTCAGAAAATTCGTAAACTACATGTAAAAGAGTCAGTTGCCTTCAGTTCACTTTGTATGTGCTGGTTCTTAATTTTCTCTCTTATCAGATGCTGTGAATCCATCAGAATACAGATGATTAGTTGGCAAGATCGAGTAGAATCATAAGTCAAGCATTAGATATTGAGGCTAATCCTTAAAACAAACTTGGTATTGGTGATCTGGGAGACAGAATATAGTCCTGGGACCTTCTCAATGCCCACTAGAAGGAGGTAGGAGGTCCTAGTAACATGTGAAGAATAAAAAGAAGATTGGGGTTGAGGGTCTATTAAATTTTTAACTTCTACCCAAAGGACATGGCTGTCACTCACATGCTTTAAGCTTTTCCAAGTGGCCAGTCAAATGGGGTTATGCCACTTGGTAGATTCCCACAAATCAGTGCCTGGCTAACCAGGACCAGTCAAACCACATTGGATCAGAAGAACAAATGCCAGAGATAAACGTGACGTAAGATGAAGAAGAGAATAAACAAATTAAAAGTCTCTGCAGCCTGCACGGTTGGTCCTTTCATCTTCAATTTTCTTTTTTCTTCTAGTAAAATTTGAGTGTGGATTTGTCTTCTTCTCATAATATTTAATGTATATTAAATAAATATTTGTTTGTACTCAACAATATAAGTTATCCAACAAATTCAATTTAATTAATCAATGATAAATTCCGACACATCTAAAATTTGCACTAGTCTTTGGTTCTCACAATTCTTTGAGGTATCGTAGCAGTAGAAGGGGTATCGCTCTTTTTTCAGGTTCACAGTCCTCCTGCTAGACTTGTAACAACACATTCAACTTAAGAGATTAAAAAAAAAATTTTTGGTTCGTTACGAAATATTATTGGAATTCTTCATTTATCTGTAACTATGTTGGATGAGGTGAAATTAAATTCCAAAGTCTTTGTGATAAGGCAATCTCGTAAAGAACTATTCTTTAGGCAATAATTATTCTGTAAATATTTCCTTTCCTTTTGTATTTGATTGTATCTGATTACGTTTCCTTTAGTTTAGGGATTTCTCTTCACAAATACTTGTATAAATTCAAACCTTGTTTACAGTTATATACATCAGAAAATCCTCTTTATACCTTGGTTCTTTACTTTGCAGGGTGCAAACTCAACATATTTGCTTATTCAAGAATAACATGAAAAGGAATACATCACTTAAGATGTAGGAGAAGAAGCTTCCACGTGAATGTTGCTTGGAAACTGTTATTATTAATTGCATTGCTTGAGGATGACTATTGTATTGTTATATTCTCGACCAATGTCATATGTATCACTACAACAAAGTAGACATTTAACCACGTTTTTTTGTGACATTTTTGCTAAAAATGAATAACTCGATCTGTTTCATTGAACCAAAAGTATACAAATATATACAATCTTAGGAAGGTAATCACCCCACCCAAGTCTCCTAATATCTTGTCAACACAATTGTACAGATTATCCTAAACTACCTCTAAAAACATCTCTTTGATCACACCCCAATCTTTGGTGATATGATTGGATATTACAGAAACATATATAGTAACAGATATTACGACATATCATCGTATTACCCCCCTCAAGTTGATGCATGTAAGTTTTGGACACCCAACTTGCTTAATAAGAACAAGAACTACTTTGTCCCAAGGGCCTTGGTGAATATATCGGCGAGGTGAGTACAAGCACGGATATAAGAGGGGCGGATAGTGTGCTTGAGAATCTCGTCCCTAACAAAATGGCAATCAACCTCAATGTGCTTTATTCGTTAATGAAAAACAGGATTCTTAGCTAAATGAAGAGCTGCTTGGCTGTCACAATAGAGATGCATTGGTTGAGTATGAAGAACACCGAGACTGGACAGAATATCCTTAAGCCACTTCAATTCACACGTGGTATTAGCCATAGAACGGTACTCTGCTTCGACAGAAGACTTAGAGACTGTGGGCTGCTTCTTGGTCTTCCAAGAAACTGGCGAGTGACCAAGACAGATGAACTAACCCGTAAGAGATCTTCGAGTAAGAGGACAACTTGCCCAATTCGAGCCACACCAACCATATAAGTGCAGATCACTGTCTCGACGTAAGAGAATACCTTGCCCTGGGTTCCCTTTCAAGTAACAGACCACACGCAAAGCAGCAGGCCAATGTTCTTCTTTGGGTTGCTGCATAAACTGAGATAATATATAGACACTGTATGAAAGTTCTGGTCTAGTGAAACACAAGTAGATGAGGCTCCCAACGAGGCGTCAATAACGGGCAGGATCAGAGAACAGAGGACCTTCGGCTAACGCTAAACGATGATTTTCTTCAAGAAGAAGAGAAGGCGGTTTGGCCCCAAGCAACCCAGTTTCAAGGATAATATCCAAGGCATATTTTATTTGACATAGGTAAATTCCTGTGGGCGATCATGCAACCTCCACTCCGAGGAAATACTTTAATCTTCCTAAACCCTTCATATGAAAGCAAGTATGAAGATAATTCTTAAATCGTTGAATAGCTCCAGAGTCATTACCGGAAATAATAAGATCATCTACGTAAACTAGTACCACAAGATGCACATGGGTATGCTACAATGTGAACAAGGAATAATCGTAGTAGGATTGACAAAACCCATAATGCTTAAGAGCGGCAGAAAGCTTAGCAAACCAGCATCTAGGAGCTTGCCTCAAACTGTAAATTGATTTACGAAGTTTGCATACCATTCCTTGATGTTGCACTGGGAACCCGGGTGGGAGTTTCATGTAAACTTCTTCCTGTAGTTCACCATGCAGGAAAGTGAACATCCATTTGGTGGAGTTCCCAATCTTTAGCAGCAACCACAGCCAAAACTGTACGTATCTAAGAAGCACAGACACGGACACGGACACGGGACACGACACGGACACGGACACAGGGACACACCAATTTCTAAAATTTGGTGGACACGGACACGGCATATATATATATATATTATAAAATACATATATGAAAATTTCTCTTTTCATCCAAAGGAGAAAGCTTTCAATCGTAAGACTACACTTGGGCTGCACCATGAATAATTTAATATTAAATCTTTAGAGAAGCTCAAAAACGATGAAAGGATAACTATAAAGCTTTCAATCGCAAGACTACACTTGGGCTGCACCAGAAGCTTACAAATTACAAATTACAAATTACAAATAATATAAGAATTTAGAGCTTTAGTGTAAATTCTCCTGGACGTAAAAGAGGGTATAAGGTAGCAACTGAACGAAGGATACAGAGGGCAAGAATAGTCGCAATACAGAGGGCAAGCATCGATATTTGATACAGAGGGCAAGCATCGATTAAAAGCTGAGTCCTTTCGAATCACGGTTTTCAGAGTCGTGTGTTTCTGTTAGGATTTATCCTTTGGTTTTTCATTCTCATTGTGGAAAGACGGGTCATGATGCTACAGGCTGCTTTTAACTCATTGGATATCCAGAATGGTGGGGTGAACACCCACGAAATGAAGACAGAACTAGTGGCAGAAGTCAACAACGGAATAGGACTTCAGTAGGATGTGGAAAAGGGGGTGCAACTCGGGCTAATGCAGCACAAGTTGTAGGCCATAATATAAATAAATCTGACACAGAAGCTGGGAAACCTGAACTAGTTGGTTTGAGCAACGAGCAGTGGCAAGTCCTTGTTGAGATGCTAAACACCCATAAGACAAGTGAGAATAAGAAAATAAGTGGTAAGAATCCATATGATTTATGGATTATAGACACCAGTGCTTCTAATCATATGACAGGAAATTTGGAAAACCTTTGCCAGCAGAGAGCAATACAAGGATGTCGAGTGGGATTACCTGATGGAGAACAAATAATTGCAACCAAGGAAGGAGCAGTGATTCTTGATGGGGGTCTCAAACCTGAGAATGTTCTTTATGTGCCAAAATGAAATTGCAATCTGATCTCTGTATCATATATAATAGATTAAGCAAATTGTGTTGTCCAATTTACTAACAAATTATGTGTGATGCAGGACCGCACTTCGAGGATGTTGATTAGAGTGGGTGAGCGAAAAAATGGGCTTTATTTGTATCATGGTGTTCGAACTTCGAAGTGCGAAGGTTTATCAGACTGGTGCAGAGAATCAACTTGATCTTTGGCACAAACGAATGGGGCATCCATCTTTTAAGGTTGTTCAGTAGATTCCTAACGTGAGTGGTAGTCATAGAAGTGAGGGTTTGAATAAAGCATGTGAAACATGTGAGAGAGCAAAACAGACAAAAGAAAATTTTCCTTGAAGCACTTATTGAGCTTCAGTTATTTTTGACTTGATACATTGTGATTTATGGGAACCCTATAGAACACCCTCATCCTATGGTGCATCCTATTTTTTTTTGGCACTGGTTGATAATTATTCTCGAGCTGTTTGGATATACTTGTTGTCTGAAAAGAGGGAAGTGTCACAAAAAATAATGAATTTCTTCGCCTTAGTTGAACGATAATACAATAAACGCATCAAAGTGGTCAGGAGTGACAATGGAACAGAATTTACTTGTTTAAAACAATAATTTCTTGATCATGGCATTATTCACCAACGATCATGCACTGAAACACCACAGCAGCATGGACGAGTAGAGAGAAAACATAGACATACCCTCAATGTAGCACGGGCACTAAAATTTCAAGGAAAACTTCCGATTCGTTTCTAGGGTGAATGCATTCTAACCGCAGGCTACCTAATTAATCTGACACCAACCCCCATCCTCAATGGCAAAACTCCATATAAAATGATTCATGGAAAACCTCCTCCTTATGATCACTTGAGAGTGTTCGGGTCACTTTGTTATGCATACAATCAAGATAGAAGTGGAGATAAATTTAATAATAGAAGCTTTAAATACATCTTTGTTGGGTATCCCTACAGACAAAAGTGATGTTAATTATTTGACTTGGAGAGAAAGGTTTTCTTTGTCTCACGGGATGTGAAGTTTGTTGAAACAGAATTTCCTTTTGAAGAAGGGAATACTATCCCACCAGTATCACCGACGGTCATCACTAATCCTAATGAAGTTGAGGAATGTATTATTGAGGACAACCATCCTAGTGACCAGAGCCTTGAAGCCAGGGGGTACTGTTACATCACTTGATGAATCTCGAATTTGTGAGACTGAACCAGAAAATCAAATCTGTAGCAACGATGACCAAATAGAACTTGGTCCCAACATTGCCCCTGTTACTCAGCTTGGACGAGGTCATCGACAAGCAACCACTTGTGAGGTTGCGTGATTATGTGACAAACACCATGAGAAAGTTAAGCCCATTTGACCATTCTTCTGCTACATCACATGACTCAGGTGCGTGTTATCCTATAGCTCATTATGTAAACTGTGACAAATTTTCGTAGTACCACCTTCAGTTTCTTGCAGCAATAAGTGCAGAGCGAGAGCCAATACATATTTTGAAGCTATGCGAGATGTATGCTGCAAAAAGCCATGGCAAATGAGATTCAAGCTCTTCAAACTAATGATACCTAGACCATCACGAGCTTGCCTCCAGGAAACAAAGCGTTGAGTTGCAAGTGAATCTACAAAATCAAATACCATTCAGATGGCACCATTGAGTGATTCAAAGCACGACTAGTCATTTTGGGGAATCACCAAGTTGAAGGGTTAGACTATATGGAAACTTTTGCTCCTGTGGAAAAAATGGTTACTGTACGTCTAGGAAGCACGAACACGGCAAAATGGAGCCGTGTCCGTGTGTCCGACACCGACACGTGGTGGACACACGGTGGACACGTGTCAGACACGTATCAAAATGTGTCGGAATAAAAAATCATCTTTATTGGCTTAGACACGGCTCGGACACGGCTGAAAACGGCTCGAACACTCCGGCTCGGACACTTCTTAATATGGCTCGTAATATTTTATGAGTTATTAAAAATTTTATTTAGTTGACCTATTATATCTTCCTTGTTAAGAAAGATATAATTGTTAAACTTCTCAAATTCCTCGTGGCCGACGTCTCTCCTCCTTGGTTTCTCAAGTTATTC
>JANZLX010000213.1:5627290-5641421 GCA_025531955.1 Erythroxylum orinocense | reverse complement strand
TATCAAAGTCCTCAAAATTAAACAATTCATTTCTCATAAATTTTTCTTAATTTCATCAAATTTCCTTAAATTCATAAAATTTCTCACCAATTTTTTTCTCATTTAAATTCATTTTAATATTTCTAATTTTCACCAAAAGTTCAGGGTCCAACAAAGAGAGGCCTAGAGTTAGTTGGAATATAACTCCTACCTTTTGGAAGTCATGACTCAAAAATCTGAACAGCTGAAATCTATAAAGTCTACTAGTAGTTTTGCATCTACAAATCACAACACGTGGCTACATTGTTTGTAGTGTGTTAATAACTTTATAACTGATATATGTAGCTTTGTTATGTTGTATTGATGTATACTAATGTTCAAGATATATATATTTGTGCTGAGACTAAATTATTGCTTAATATACGTGTTTGGTAGTAATATAATGAAAAGTTCTATGAATTTATTTATTATCAGATATTAGGAATGACTATGAATGTGAGAATTAATAAATGGGATATTAATTTTTTTTTGTTATACATCTTTACTGAGATCGTTAAAGAGGAAAGCTAAGCTTCCTTGAAATGTTTTCACATAGGTTGAATGTAGGAAAGTTCTAAATTTTGGTTTAAACTTTGGCAATTTATTGATTAAATTGCCTTTGTGTTATAGGATATTTAAGTTTAAAGTGGAAAATCTCCCTAAATTGTTTGCTAAAATATCATGTCTGTAGAGTATATCCCGAATATCCTCTAATGCTTTCAAAAATATGCCCTATAGATGTGGTATGTTACACTAATGTACTAAAAGGTATAAATGAGTAAGAAAATAAAGACATGAGGCTTATAAGATTGGATAGCAAGGTTATATAAATTTCATTTTCTACATTAAGTAAGAATGAACTCAATAGGGTATGCCTATATGAAACAACTCAAGATTAATGCATAAATATAAAATGATATATGAAGGAACCATTTAAGTGAAACAAAGTAAATTATGTTTGTGCATTATGTGGATTATTTCTATTAATTCAAGGTAAGTTCCAATTGATGTTTTAATGACAAAAAATATATGTATTATTAATGAGTTTATTATTTTAATAAGAAGCTTATAAGAAAAAGATGTATCCATAACTCAATAGTATATTCCATAAAGATGATAAAATATTACTAAAGTTTATAAACTTTGAAATGCATATTAAGTCAAGAATAAAATAGGGTCAGGGTATATCAAGGTCATTGTTTAGTTTACATTATTAATTATAATCACATATTGTTACTTTCGTAATCTTAAAGGCTCACCAAGAATAAACATTCTATCTTACTTTAATATATAAGTCTTTTCTTTTATCAAAAGGCATTGAACCTTTTTATTCTTTAAAAAACACCTCTTAATCTTTCAAACATTATTTAAGAGACATTTTGAAAGTTATTTTTAATTATAATTACATTAAATAAATCAAGTTTAAACATTTAAAGTTGTTAAGATTGTGTTTTTGAAAGCAATGGTCAACTAATCTAGGTTACTAGTCGATCAATGTAAGTTAAAAATGTATCAAGCTAGTTTATTTTGCATTGATTGACCAATATGGTGATGTGGTTAACCAATGTCCTTTTAGGGGACACATTGGTCAAACAATATACCCTAATGATCGACTAACCATATGCTACACTATACCCTAATACATATTGATTAACCAATATGCTACACTTGTCGACTAGTGCTTTGCAATTAGCCATTGTAACAACTAATTGTTGGCTCTAATGGCTAGTAGGGGTTCTAAAACCCTATAAATAAAAACTTTCTCATTTATTCTTACATCAAAAAGTATTTGTGTTTCTTATACATATCTCTTTAAGTATTTATCAATCATTTAAGCATTCACTATCACATTTTGAGTGAGTGAGTCTTCTTAGTATTATCAAAGTGATAAAGTGCAATATTATGAGTTGTAATCCCTTGTTAGTTCTTTGTATATTGTATTTAGTGGTGTTCTAAATGATATTGAGGTTCCTCTTTACCATAAAATGTGGTTGTAAAAGGGTTCTTTGTCATGGAAAGATTGTATAAAAGTCATTCTTTACCTTGAAGAAGAGTTGCAATGAAATTATAAAAAAGAATCTTAAGAGTGGATGTAGGAAAAGGTTATTTTTAAACCACTATAATTTAGTATGTATTTCTCTTCCCTTACCCTTTTATATTACGGCTTAAGTATGTTATCAAATTTTCTTATTTCAAATCATATTTTCACCTTTTATAATATATGTTCATTAACATATTAAGTTAGTAAATATTTTGTTAAAATTTATCCACACTAATTTAGCCCCTCTAAGGTGCCATTAGAGACTAACAAATAGTACCAAAGTAGTCTATTAGGTTAGTGTCACGACCCTAACCTTAGACCGGCACCAGCACTAAAGGAGTAGTAAACTCAAGGTTTACTAGACCCTTAGTAAGTCTAAAATGCCGTCAAATCCTTATATCCATAATAAAGATAAGATTTCAAAATGATCAAACTCACACTTATAACAATCAAATAGTCCTAACAATATCCAATCCACAATGTGCTACAACGTTGAGGTAGTTAATACAAGAAAAATCCACCACGTACAAGACTACTGCGACTTTAGAGTCAAAGGTCACCAACAAACATACATCGAATCGTCGAAGAACAAGAAGATTAGCAAAGCACCCCGTTACAAGAGATCTAAAAAGAAGATCCTAAAAAATGGCTTAAGGGAGTTAAGCCTCGCTGAGTGAATCAATATTATGGTTATATTAAGCACTCCTAAGGATTTCAAAGGTTTGACTCCCTTATATATGTGTGTGTGGACGTGTGTGTGTGTGTGTGTGTGTGTGTGTGTGTGTAATGTATCATATCCATAAATGCAAATTTATAACACTGATTTTTTCATAAACATGTATGCAATTCTCATATCAATATCATGTCACAAAATCATCACAATCATAAATCACAAATAGTAGTGGAGGACTAACAAAGGACCATATGATATGCCCCTTACCTGTAGACTATAGCCATAGGGGCTCAATTGCTCCACACAGTCACTTGGTCCAAATGTAGTGGACTGTTGTTCAAGAGCCACCTCAATCGAACCGCCACAGCCTCACCATAACACGATTGTTGTTTGAGACCAACCTCAACCAAACTACCACAGTTATGCCACAGTTAGCATTTGAGAGCAATCTCAACCGCATCACCCCAATCGTGTCATATCTGAATCAATGAATCCATCAATAGATCAACTCCTAACCCAAATCCATACCTAACCAACTGACTCACTATGCACAAAGCCTGGTGACACTCACCAGATAGCTCATACTAGAAGGATCCTCCACATCGTCATATATTAAGATAAACATAACATCGCATAAAAAAAATGTCAATCCATATTTATGAGTATCATGTGTGCATATGATAATGATGGTGATTTTCGTGAAGAATATAAGAATGAATTCTAATGCACACTCATAACCATGAATATTAACTCACAAGTAGAATGTGCATCTTCATGTCGAACTTGGTGTCTCGAAGTGGAAGTTTTGCTCCTGATTGATCTATAGAAAGAGAAGTAGGGGGTTCATTAGGATATAAAACCTAATCCAAATTTAGATTGCCCCAAGAATAAAACCATGACTTAATTTGTTATTTATTTTAAGGAGCCCTATTTTATATTTAAAAATGGCATGTCATGTTTTGTGAGAAACCTACTAAAAAAATCGGTGGAGTTTTTCTTGTAAAACGGACATCCCCGTTCTAAAAGAAGGGTCATTCTTGCAAAGAAAATGCACTTCTATAACCATTAGGAACCACAACTCAATTTGGTCTTTCGAAGTACATATCTATGCCCAATTGAGTTCACATTTACATCACAAATTCCATAATAAATCTAGTTCATAATTTAGGTATACCAAACTCTAACTCGAACCCCCTCATTTATACTCAATACATCCAGATAGTCTTAATTCTAATTAACAATGACTCAAATTTAATTAGTTTCATGCATTTCCTTATGAACATAACCCTTTTCCAAATTTTTTTATCTCACAAACTATCAAGAATTTCAATACATCACTTTTATGAAAAATTGATCCACATAATATTTGGAAAATTTCAAATTTATTTCCAATCATTTATGGGCAAGTCAGAAAATCACGGAGCATGGGGGACACGCACCACCATCGTAGTGGTGGTGATCTTCATCACTCACCTAGAAATGATGAGCTCACCTTCAGAAATCCAATGTCACTGGTCTTGCATTGAAACTCCTCCTAGTTTGTGATAATGGAAGGCTTGTAACTAAAAAATAACACATTTTTGTTCATCGATAAAACGAGCCGATTGGTGTCGGGCTCCCCTCTTTTGCTACATTTTAAAGGTTGTTAGACACGATGGTGGTATTAATTTTTCCCATAATGACCAGAAATAGGAGATCGATGACTTACTTAAATAAACCAAAATTTTGATTCATGATTTCTCCAAATCTAGGTCATTTTTTATGAAACAAGTTTAAGGTTTGGTAGATCATCTTGAGAGCTTTATGTAGAGTGTCAGAAGTTGGAAGTAAGGCAAAGAGTTTAAGAAAGAAATGAACTTAAGTTTCTTACGCTTAACTTATACTTTTATAAGGATTTTCTCCTTATTTATCAATTATGAGTAATTTAAGAAAACTTTAAATCATTATAGTTAGTATTTTAAGTGAAATCCTATGATAAAGATCATAATGACATATTTAAAGCATCATCATTATCATTCATTTAAGAGTGACAAAACATTAGTGGAGCTCCTCTTCTTTGATTGAAATGACTATCTCTATTTGAAAATAAGGATAAATTTTTTTCTTAATGACTGAATGCATAAACCTATAGGGAATAGTTTGAAATGGCCTCTTCAAACTTATGAGAATTGTAGAAAGCAAAAGATCCCCTAATTAAAGAAAAAATTGAAACCTCAAGATAAGAGATTAATTTCCTTAAATAGTATGAGCGTACTTATCTTTTTTGTGAATTAGGAAGAAATAAATTTAATAGAATCTCTATTTATGAAATGACTTAAAAATTTTTGCATATATTATAAATTACGTATGAAGGCACAAATTAAGTTAAGTAGTGCAGAGTGAGCATATTAATACATTAATATAAATTGCTTTAAATAAAATATGACAAAAGCAATATATAGTATATACACTAGATTTATTGATATTATTAATACTTTTAAGGGCCTTAAAAAGACCTATACTAATTTTGAAATGTTAAGAAAGTTTCTTAGGCCATTTATGAAAACATTAGAAGTTAAAATGATAGTTATACAAGAAGTTAAGGATCTAACAACACTATCATTGGAGGAGCTTATAGGATCTCTTTCACATATGAAATGAGACGTCAAGAGATGCAAGAAAAAACAACATTTCTAAAGGAAAAAGAATTTAACATTCAAGGTCTCAAAGGAGGAATCAAGTAAAGAAGAGATATCTACAAGTAGAAGTGATGATGAAGACATCAACCATATCACTAAAAATTAAAAAAAATTATGAAAAGAAAGAATTTCTTCAAAACTAAGGAATTCAAGGAAGGTAAAGGTAATTCAAAATGTAAATCCTCCTAACATTATTTGTTTTAAATATAGAAAATATAACTACGTAAAGTTAGTGTGCCCTTTACTCAAAGATAATGACTAGTATAGAAGAAATAATGAGGGAAAAAACAAGAAGAAATCTCTTAAAACCTCAACTTGGGGTGACAAAAGTGAATCCAAAATGAGCATTCTAAAGGAGAGATAACTCACATATGTTTTATGACTAAAGAAGATGATGAGATAATGATAAATGCTAACTGTACTATACTTTAGTATGATTTAGAGCACATTTACCTTATGTTTTAATGATTTATATGTAATTCAATTCCTAATTTAGTTTATATGTTATTTATAGGCCTTTTATAGCTCTCTAATGAAGAATGAATAAATTCAGGTGAGTCTGAGTTGAGTTAAAGTGAATTTAGGATGATTTTACATTAAGGAATTAGAAAATAGTGCCAACAAAAATGCATGTTGTTGAATGTAAGGGCAATATAGAGTTGTATTATTGACTAGGGTCCAATAAGGAGCCATATTATTGAACATGGGGCAACAAGGAGCTAATAGAGACCCATGTCCAACCTATATTCTATATTATTCCATTTTGTTTCTTCCCATTTTTGGCTAGATGCAACACATTACCAGCTTATATAGTCATATTATGTTAGTAGTAATTTCTACATAAAAGAAGTTAAAAAGGGTAAAATAGTATGGGACCTATATGGTCCCATCTTTATCAGTGGAAAGCAATATAGAGACCTACTAATATTTAACTCATGTTTGACATAAAACCTAAGGTTTCGTGAAATAAAAAAGAGAACAAAAAGAGAGAACAAAAAAGGAGAGATATTCAAGAGGATTAAAAATCAGTCCAAAATCTGAGGAGAATCAAGAGCATATAAAGGAGAAGTAATCTTGGAGAAAAGCAAGATTCCATTAAGATCAATCAAACAAGAATAATAAGCTCATTCTTATTTCTTTATTTTTATTTCTTGGTTTTCTTTGTTTTACTGTGAACTAAATTGGGATATAAATTTACATGAGATGAACCCTGTGATTTATGCTTTGAATTAATTTCTTTGATTTAATGAAAGATTCTTATTTTTCTTAAGAATTATTTATGTTTATATATTATGTTGAATTGAATGAATAAAAATTAAAGATTCAATAATCAGATTTATATATTAAGATAAAGAGATGATATGTATAAATATATCTTAGCATGAATAATAGGGGTTTTATGGGTTGCTAGAGATAGAAGTATATAATCTTTCTAAATTAAGGTAAAACCTAAAATAGGAATTCACAAAGTACGTTAAATATTTTTTTAGGTTGCTTTTATTAGAAATAGATTTCGATCAACAAACTTAAAGATAAGGATTGTATTCCTCAAGAGAGAAAACAATTGTAACTTAGGAATTTCTATCGACCAACAAACTTAAGGATAAGGATTGTATTTCTCAAGAGAGAAAATAATTGTAACTTAGGAATTTTTGTCGTTCTAAGTAACTAGGATTAATTATAGAATCAAGATAAATTCAACCATAGTAAAATACTTGAAGGATTTTATTTCTAAATATATTATATCTATATGGTCCTATTTTTAACTCGTTTTTGACATAAAACTTGAGGTTTCATGAAATAAAAAGAGAGAAAGGAAGAGATATCTAGGAGGACCAAAAAATAGTCTAAAGGCTAAGGAGACTCATTAGCATGTTAAAGAGAAGTAATCTTAGAGAAAGCAAGATTCCATCAAGATCAATAAAAAGCATCAAGATTCAAGAATCATGAGCTCATTCGTATTTCGTGCTTCTTTATTATTCTTTCTTAATTTTCTTTGTTTTATTATAAACTAAATTAGATATGGATTTACATGAAATGAACCAAAAGATTTTTTTTAATTGATTTCTTTGATTTAATGAAAGATCCTTATTTTCTTGAGAATTATTCATATTTACATATTGTGTTGAATTAAATGAATGAGAGATGAAGATTCAAAATCATATTTAAATATTGAGATCAAAAGATGATATGTATGAATAGAACATAATATAAATAATGATGGTTGTACGGGTTGCTAGAGATAAAACTATATAATCTTTTTGAATTAAGGTGAAACCTGTCATAGGAATTACAAAATAAGTTAATTAGTTCTTTGGTTACTTTGATTAGAAAGAGATTTTGATCAATTATACTTAAAAGAATATAAGTTAAAAAGGTTTAATAATTAACTAACTAGGACCTAAGTTTATGTTGGTACCTAAAACACTTTGATGTTCTTTACCTTGTAGGTTAATATCAAATGGCTGTAAGTGAATACCAGCAATTGTTATCACCTACATGGATACCAAGTAAGAGACGTCGATAGTATTTCCAATAATTAATCTTAAAAAATTACTAAGAGTCCTCACGTGGACTAAGTAAGAAAATTGGTATCAAAGAACAATTATTAAACTAAGTGAGGAGAGAAGGACACAACCATTAATGGTATATATAAAAGGAGGTGACCACATACTTTCATATCGAAAATATCTAAGAATATATATGCATTTTTATATATACTCTTTTTAATATCAAAAAGGGGAGAAAATAGTGATATTGAAACTTAATCATTCGTGATTAATGGATTAAAAGGACCATACATTATATTGCTTCAACATATGAGGAACTTACTCGATAGAATTAGTTTTTCTAATGTCAATAAATAATTTTCATTATAAAAATATGAGATATTGTTGACTAAATGAGGTTTCAACTTCATGGTTTTGATGATAAAAATTATATTACTATTAATGAATTTACTTTTAGTGATATTAGTAGTTTTATTATAATTGCATTAAGCAATATGTGAATGATTGAGTTTAATTAAAGGGCAAAGTAAGCAAAGGAGTTAATTGCATAAATTGAACAATCAATAGTTGGAAAAAAAATGAGCAAAGTTGAGCATGTATGAAATTCAAGTAGAGAACAAAGAATAAGGAGGAATCAAGTATATCAAGACTTAATTAGATCATTGTAATCCTTCTTGTAACCTTATCTTAGTCATTTCAATGAAATAGGGGCTTAATCATTGCAAGATCATTTGTATATAGGACATAATGTATAAATCCTTTTATAATAAAGAGTAAATTTATTTTTATTTTAGAGAAAATCCTTTTAAGATTGGCATTTAAAATAACTTTAGATCAAGTTTTAGTCAAATGAATGTGAAATGATCCTTGAAAAAACTTGAAAAATATTTGAAAAACACCTTTTTAGACATATTAGTCGACCAATACGTAAATATGATTGACAAATGTACTATTTTAGACCCATTCATCAACCAATGTATAAGTATGGTCAACCAATGTGCAATTTCTAAAGATATTGATTATGATCAACCAATATATTAGAAGAAGTTAAATTTTATGTATTAAGAGTTTGTATGTCATATTGGTCAATACATTGATCTACCAATATGACATATTAATCAACTACTATGGAAGATTGATCAACTAATGTCATAGTTACTAGTCATTTTACTAACTAGTTTTTGTTTCTATTAACTTTTTATGTTGTTTTGGGTGCAAATAAACTTCATATGAGTTGTGAAAAGTTTGTTTGGCATACTAGAGAATTGCTACAAGCCTAAGAGACTAAAAGGTGCTCTATTACATTACACAACACTTATTGAGTCATTATTTGCTAGTGAGTAGAAGAAGAAATTTTTTAGTTGTCTATTTATTATAATTCGAGAAACTGATTAGGATACATGTGAAAATTACTATTTACCTTAAACAAGTTTTGTAGAGCGAGTACATAATTCACCCCCTTCTAAGTATCATTCTAAGACCAACTATTTTGATACTTAGGATGGTGTCCTTAAATTTTACATAGGATGATGTCCTTAAATTTTACAATACTCATACACATATGTGAATCTTAGAGCTTCCACAAGGGCCAGTGAAAGAGTTTTAAGGCTATAAGAGATTTGTTAGGTCCAACTTATGATCCAACCTCTATTTTGTTGTAAGTTTGTAACATAAGCTTAAAGTTAATTAATTAGGTTTGATTAGATTAAGTTTTTATTAATTGTGTTTCTGGCTGGACTAAGGTCCAAGGGCTGACTTAAAACCTCATCTAAAAGACTAAAAAGCCTGATTTTTATAGCTAAAATATGTCATTTTAAAATTAAAATTTTAATATTAAAATAATGTTATTTTAATCTTTAAATACCAAGACCACGTTGTTTTAGTTGGTTATATCAAGATGACATCAATTTGGTGCTGACCCCAACCCGAATTTCAAGGTTTCAGTTTGCTCAAGTCTTAGATTAAGTATGAGATGCTTACAACAGATTAATTTGAATCCTTCCATTGTCATCAATAATAAGAAAATCTAGCATTCTATTTGCACGCACGCGAGAGAGCACTCGATTTGAAAGAGTATAATGATTTGTCCTACGTACGTTGCAAAAGCAGGGTTTTTGAAAACAGAAGTTATTAACTCAAAAATGTTATCAATGAAAGCTTCAAAATATTATATTTCAACCTGTACTGTTTTATTTTTATTTATTTGAATAATATTAATTAATTTTAATATAAAAATGGTATGCATAATAATTATACAATAGTTATCACCATTAAATACATGCTTCTGTTACTACTACTTTATGAGCAAGATATATACCAATAAAATCATTGTTAGTGGAATTTTGACGAATAGGAATTTTTTGTTAAAGGGTAACGCGATCTCCTATAAAAATTAAAGTAGCTTTCTATAATTTCCATAAGCATGCCACCAATAATCATTATATATGTCATACTAAATAGGAAGGAAAGGACTATGTAATAACCATCATCAGCTTAGCTTTAACATGCTTATGTTTGTTGGAAGAAAATGGAACTAGGCTATGGAAATAGATACATGAACTCTTTGGCTATATAAGCTGTGTATACGATGTAGGTGAAAAAATTAAGAAGTAGAGGAGAGGACTAACAAAATCAACCCGAAGTAAATTGCTGTTGGAAATAATTCAAAATTTTAAAGTTGTTTAAATACTTTTAGAATAGGTCTTAGATTATCTTAGAATAAATCTTAGATTATATTTAATCTTACCATATAAGCTAGATTTGGTAGCTGAAAAATTACTTTAGTTGTTTATATTTTGTTTATATAAGGCAACCAAGTTTAATACTAAATATACGGGAGTTTTACGTATTGTTTAATCTTCATCTTATCCCATCTCCTTCATCGTCTTCTTTTCTTTAAAATCCAACATGGTATCAGAATATTCTGTGAAGCACTTAGAAGAAAGAGAGATGTGCTTCATTCAGAAAATTTGAATTAAGAGGAAATGTTAGAAATAATTCAAATTTTTAGAGTTGTTTAAATTCCTTTAGAATAGATCTTAGATTATCTTAGAATAAATCTTAGATTATATTTAATATTATCATATAAGCTAGATTTGATAGCTGAAAAATCAATTTAGTTGTTTATATTTTGTCTATATAAGGTAACCAAATTTAATGATAAATGTATGAGAGTTTTATGTATTAGTTAATCTTCATCTTATCCCACCTCCTTCGTCGTCTTCTTTTCTTTAAAATCCAACAATTGCTAGCTATTGATCCCCCAGATACCGTGATAACTGATACAATAGTCCCTAAAAATTGTAGTTAGTTCAATGCTTTTTCACTCTCCTCCACCACCAATGCCTGTCCGCTCTCTGGCTCTACTTGCTTCGCTTTCCCAATCTGTCCTCAAGAGGGTCACTGCCATTACTATGGCGCAAACAAATTGAGCTGCAACCAAACCTAGCCACAGGCCTACAAATCCGAAACCCACAACAAAGCTCATCAACAAAGCCATCGGTAATCCAACACCGTAGAACGAAATCAAGTTGATGTTGCTACCAATAGTTGGCCTAGCACTGCCACGCAAAACCCCGCAACCGGTGGTCTGAGGGAAGTTGCCTATCTCGCAGAGACCGACAATCGGCATTGCAGCAACTGTTAAAGCGAGTATTTCACTGTCTTGGGTAAAGATTTGTCCCCAAGGGTATCTGGTTGTTGTCATGAACAGAAGGGCCAAAACACTCGTAAACATAGCACATAATAATGCAGTAATGGACGAGGCTTTGGCTTTGCGAGGCTGGTTTGCTCCTAATTCGTTTCCAACTCGAGTTGAGACAGCTTGGCTGAGAGAAGATGGGAAGATATAGACTAGTGAAGTTGCTTGTATCAGAATTCCCATGGTGGCAACAGCATCAGGAGCATTTGAGAGGAGACCTGAAAGAACTATCATGAGCTCATACCACCACCATTCTAAGCAAACAGAGACACAGCTAGGAATAGCTAGGGCTAGAATTGGTTTCCATTCGTTGAAGCATTGAAGAGACCAACCCTGCCATGACTTGTTACAAACTCCAGAGGAAAAGAGATAAAGTAAAAGGCTGGCGAGAAGATTGAAGTCTGTAATGGCTGCAGTCACAGCAATGCCTTGAATACCAAGTTTGAAGTGGTGGACAAGTAGATAGTTGATAGGGGCATGAAGAGCAAGTGAAAATGCTGCGCTGAATATAAGAGGGAGAGTTGTGTTTTGAGTTCGGAGATAGATTTTGAGAGGATTAATGAAAGATTGAAGAATCAGATCTGGGGGTAAAAATGCAAGATAGGTAGAGGCAATGGAGGAGATTTTTGGGTCTTGGCCACAAAAGATAAGGATAGGTTCAGAGTTGAGCCATAAAAGAGAGATGGGTATGCATGTTAAGATTAGAATTACGATTGTGCGTTGAAGGGTTTTTCCCATTAAAGTCCATCTTTTGGCTCCACATGCTTGAGATGAAATTGCTTCCATGCCCATAGCAAGGCCAGAGATGATAGAATAGCCTGTGATATTGGCTATGCCTATGGAAAGGGATCCTCCTGCTAGTGTTTCTTTGCCCAATTTTCCCATGAAGAAGATGGATATCGCAGATTTTCCATAGATGAGAAGGCCGGTGATGATCAACGGGAATGCTATTCTGCAGAGCTGTTTAACCTCTTCAATGAACTGAAAGAGAAGAGAGAGAAACTGGAGCAAGTTTCAACGAAACTACCTTGGAACATGAAAATAACAGCCGAAAACACCAACAAAACTACACAAACGATCGTCTTCGATGAAACTGACCTGAGTCATAGAAGGTCTGAGCTTACGATAGTAATGGTAGTAAAGAGAACCCTGTTCGTCAAATGGTAAATTCTCAACATCACTCTCTTCTTGTGGTTTCAAACAGCCATAATTGACGAGCAGAGGAGCAGAAACTGATAAAGAAACTCCCTGATGATCACCCATTTAACGAACACCAAGAATTCTGCTCAGCTTCAGTTGTGCTCTATCACTATCAACTCTTTCTCTCTCTTTCTCTCTCACGCAGGATTCAGAGACTGGTTTCACCAGAGAACATTCTTTTCTCTCTACTTCAAAGCCTAATCCAACTATATATATAGCTCAGTCCCACAAGTATTGTTACTACTTTGTGAGTGAGTGCGTATATCTTCTCTCTTTCTCTAGAAATCTACTTTATGTCTGTTTCTAATTTGTTTTCTTAATCTCTCTTGTCTTTGTCTCGTAGAGTTGAGATTATAGGTTTTGATAGAAAATATAATGATCTTGAAATCTGAAACAAGTTCATTTCAAAAATTACTAAAACAAAACGAATAAGAGAGAGAGAGAGAGAGAGAGAGATGGTTGCTGGTGGCAGCTCCTCCAATTGCCAAACATGGAAACCTGTCAACACATTGTCCAAGCCAGTGTAATGCCTAAAACAGCCATTGTTGGACCTTCTCTTGCCCCCACAACATAACCTTCTAAGGGAGATACATACATAAATGTACACATAAAAATATAAGAATCTAGAGAATGGGGCCCTCAACAGTTTTGGCTTTAGGGTTAACGGGTCGGGTCTTGGAAGCAGTATATATCAGTGTGCTGCACGTATATGTTTCACATGCCACGTGCCTAGAACAAGCCATGCAGAACTGTACATATTCGGGTAATGAACTCTTTGCATGCTCCACTCTCTCATATACTTTCTACTGTTGTTATGGCCTTGGACAAGTCTTTGGTTACGTGATCTTTGTTCACAGTGAGAGCGAAGAGACTTCTTGAGGTCTACTTTTCCGAGCTAGAGTTCTTTGGTCACTTATATTAAGCGACGAAATCAAGAATTTAAGATAGGAGGGTCTAAATAAAATATAAATTTTACTAAAATTTTTATATCAAAACTAAAAGAAAATAAAGTTTATTAAAAATATAAAATAGTTAAAATTACAATAATCTTCGACTACTTTTCAGAGATTGAAATATTTTCATAATAAAATCATTGTCAATATTTGCAAATACATCTTTTTCAATGTAACATACTAAACAATCATTCAATAGATCATCTCCTATTTTATTACGAAGTGAACTCTTGATAATTTTCATTGCAGAAAAATCTCTTTCCACTATGGCTGAAGCAACAGGTAAAAGTAATGACAATTTGACTAACAAATAAACCAAAGGGAATACATGATGCTTTCTTGTAGCCACCATTCTCTT
>JANZLX010000213.1:5606123-5621037 GCA_025531955.1 Erythroxylum orinocense | reverse complement strand
TTTTGCATGTTTTCTTTAATTAGTTTTTATTAGTTTGTTTTATTTTATTTTTCTTATTTCAAAAATCCAAAACCCCCCATTAGTGTAAACACTGATTAATTTCATTTCATAGACTTTACACGCACTCTCTACGGGATCGACCTAGATTCACCACTGCTACAGTAGTAGTCTAGTTAATTAATTTTGACTAGCGTTACGACGCGCGGTCAATATTGATTTTCACCATTCCTTTGAGCAAAAGGTACTTGTATCAAGACATGTTACATTCCTAGTAGGAGAATTAATTCCCAATGGAAGTAATGGAAGTGAGTTAGACCTTAGACAAGGTTAAGAACCAAAAATGAATATCTAAATGAAGCAAGAACCTAAAATTAATACATATGATATACAAACAAAGATTCAAAAGATATATAGTTTGTGTTGAACCGTTGTCTCTAACTAGATTTTATCTACTTATTGAAAGCAAAAAGATAATGTATAATTTTAATAAAGCAATGTCTAACATTTATTCCTTAAAATAACATAAATCTATAAGATCTGAAATATAATCCAAGTACATTAACCAAGTATGGACTTTGGTGGATGCATATAATGGGATTACACTTATATGAAACGAGATTTTAAGAAAAAATTGACATAGATAGTAATGTACACACGTATAAAGCAAGAATATTGGTCAAAGATTACATACAAAAAAAAACAGTTAATTTTAATGAAACCTTTAAGCTAGTAGCAATGTTTAAGTCCATAAAGATCTTATTGGCTATAATTGCGTACCATGATTATGGAATTTGGAAAATGAATGTCAAAACAACATTTTTGAATGGTAATTTACTTGAGGATATGTATATGATGCATCCTAAATGTTTCTAATCCAAATGATTTCCTAATCAAGTATACAAGTTATAAAAGTATGTTGATGGATTTAAGAAAATGTTATGAAGTTTAAACATCTATTTGATGAGACAATCAAAATTTTGATTTTATAGAAAATACGAATAGACCTTGTGTTTATAAGAACATACGTAAGATATTGTTTCCAATGCTATATTTGGATAACATACTATTAATTACATGATGCATCTTGAAAGTTTTGAATAAAAATGGTTTCATAATCAAGTATACAAGTTATAACATTTTGCTAATGGATTTAAGCAAATGTTATGAAGTTTAAACAGCTATTTGATGAGCTAATCAAATAATTTGATTTTATAAAAAATATGGACAAATATTATATCTATAAGAACATTATTAAGAGTATTTATCTAATTTTATATGTGGATAACATATTGCTAATTAGAAATGACATATCGATGCTCCAATATGTAAATATTTTGTTACTTAAAAACTTCTCAATAAAGGATTGAAGAGAAGAGGCTTATATTCTTGGAATAAAGATTTATATATGCATATCAAAGAGATTGCTTAAGTTATTCCAATCCATGTATATAAATAAGGATTTAAATAGGTTTATATAGAAATTTCAAAAGGGAATTCTTATATATCCCATAAGATTTCTCTATCAACGTGTATATGTTCAAAGACACATGAAGAGAGAGATAAAACAAAATATGCCCGTATGCTTTTGCTATTAGATCAATCATATATGCAATGATATAGACAACATCAAATGTTTCTTATATTTTAAGCGTAACAAGCAAATTTTATGCTAATTCTCATGATGATCACTAAATGACTGCAAAAAATATCTTAAAGTAGTTAATAAAACTAAAAACATTTTCTTAGTCTATATAGGAGCTGAACTAAGAGTTAAAGGTTATAAAATGCTAGTTTTTAGTCTAATCATGATGATAACATATCACAATTAGTATACATTTTTACTTTATATAGTAGTGAAATAAGTTGATAGATTTTCAAACAATTAACCATTATTGATTATGTGACTGAGGCAGAGTACATTCAATTTTAAGGCAACAAAAGAAATTGTTTAGAGCAAGAAGTTTATCACCAAACTTAAAGTGGTCTTTAGCATTATTGAACCAATATTATTGTATTGTGATAATGATGATGCTATTTTACAAGTAAAGCAACCAATTTCTTATAAATGGTCCAAGTATGTACTAAGAAATTTCACTTAATCAAAAAGATAACAAAGAAGAAATACCTTCTAAAGAGAATCTTGTAGATCCTCACACTAAGTTATTTTCTCAAAAGAGACATAAATGACATATAGATGGATATTGTATTAAATATATATGAGATTGAGATGGTAAAACTTGCAAAATTGATGTAATAGGTATTTATGTCATACACTTCAAATAATGGCGCTGTCCAATTGGGAGATAATAAAGCTCACAAAATCATTAAAAATAAAACAAGTTATAATCTAGATTTTTGTTAATGTTGTCAGGATGTTATATGATGTTTGTATATACCAAATTTGAGGAAGAACTTGATCTTTTGAGCACCTTACATATGAATGGTAATATCCTTAAAATTGATAAAATGAATATTAAAATGGTAAAATGTGCATTAATTATGATCAAAGTTCCAAAATTAGCAAAAGAATATCTATAGACTAATAAGGAGTATAATTATAAGCAGGAAGGTTGTTATAGTAAAGTGAATTATGGTAAATGTGACTAGGTCATCTTTGTAAGCAAGAAATAACAAAACTTTTAAAAGAAGCCTACTAAAGGGTTTCAAACACTGTAAATTAGATTTATATAATTTTTGCATACTTTTGTAAAAAAATTTAAGGTCATTCAAGATAAAAGAACAAAATCAATGGAATTGTATACTATGTGCATACTAATTTAAAAGGTCATATTAGAGAGTTCATATTAGGTGAATTTCAAATATTCTATGACATTAATCAATTATTTTTTAGGAAAAATTTGGGTATACTTCATGAACCAAAAAATCAAGGCCTTTGTAAAGTTAAGGTATGGAAGGTTGAAGTGAAGAATCAGACAGGAAAAAAAATCAAGTACTTGAGATCAAATAAAGGTATAAAGTATATGAACTCACAATTCTAGAAATTATATTAGGAGCATAGGATTCAAGCATACTTAGAACAACATTTTGAAGAGGATGAATAGATCCATGACTAAAAGGGCCTAGCATTTGAAGTTAAATGTAAGGCTCCTTAAAATTTTCTGCGTGGAAGTAGTGAGTATGCTGTGTTCCCTCATCCATAGATCACCACATACATCACCGAATAGGAGAGTGCTATAGGAAGTGTGGATAAGAAGAAAGGAAATTTTCATTAGATTGAAAACCTTTAGCTATTCTACTTATGTGCATATCTCCAATAATGAGAGGTTCAAATTTGATCTGAAACTTGAAAGATTGTATCTTCACTAACTACCTTAAATTAGTGAAAACATATAAGTTTTGGGATTTGAATTCAAGAAGAATGTTGATTATTAGGGATGTAGTGTTTGATGAGTAGCATATATTGAAGCTAATACATCAAAAGGAAGTGTTAGGATTAATAAAGGGTACAATAAAAGAGGTATAAGAGAAACTAGGTCAGCCTAGAGCAAACTTGAAAAAAGTTGAAAATTCTTGTCAAAAAATATGTTAATGTTAGGAGAAAAGCCTCAATACATTATAACTATGAATAGAATAAGGACATATCATTCGATCGTCAAATAGATATGGTTAATAAGACTCAATATCTCCCACATTCATCATAAGCAATATGAATCCAACTAACTTTTTAAGAGACTATGAACAGTAGAAAGAAGGATAAATAGATGAGAGAAATGATGAAGGTTTTGGAGTTTTTTAACAAGAACTAGATATAAGTTGGTGTAGCTGCCTAAAGGAAAGAGGCTTATATAGAAAGTAGGTATATAAGAGGAAGTCAACAGTAGTAGAACAAGAAAAGAAATTTTCGAGGCTTAATTATTAGTAAGAAGGTACTTATAGTGGATGGGATTGATTATCTTGAAAGTTTTCGTTAGTGATTCGTCATATTTCTATCAATATTTTGACGACATTAGTATCTAGTTTGGATATACATTTAGAGCGGATGAATTAAAGATAACTTTTCTTTATAATAACATAGAGAAGCAAATTTATATAGAGCAGCATAAAGGGTTCAGTCAACCTAGAAATTAGTATTTAGTGTGAAGAAGTTTTATAGGTTTAAGCAATCTCAATGATATAGTATAAAAGGTTTGGCTTATATATAAGGGTTAATTACCAAAAAAAAGCCCAAACTTTCGTTAAATTTTCAATTATAGCCCGAACTTTAAAAAGTAGCAATAAAATGTCCAAATTTTCAAATTTTCTCAATTATAGCCTAAACTTAAAAAGTAGCAATAAAATATTCAAACTTTCAATTTTCTTCAATTGTAGCCTAACGTTATCTGTTATTCTCCTGATGCCCTCAGCCCTTTGTTTTCTGCTTGTTCTTCTGACCTTAAACTACTCAAGCATTATAGCGTACTGCACTAGTAAGCTCTTTGTTTTAGGTTCATTCTCTTAATGCCTATAGTGTGAAGGCGTCAGGGCTACATAATCTAAAAATCGAATCGTGAGGGTGTCGAGAGAACAAACTGAAAATGAAGGAAAAAATTAAAATCAAAGTGTAAGGTCGTTAAGGCTGTTTAATCTGATTTAGGTCATTTTTAAACAAAGATATCGTTTTAATTACGTGGTCAAACAATGTTGTTTCATTAATCTTCATTTGTTGTGTTAATTTTGGTTGACATGTATTAATAGTTAAGATTTTTGGAACAAGTGACAAGTTAGCAAACTTAACTAAAACACTAAAGTCGGGCTAGAATTGAAAAAATTGAAAGTTTAAGTATTTTATTACCATTTTTTGATATTTGTGCTAGAATTGAAAAAAATTGAAAGTTTAGGCATTTATTGCTACTTTTTAAAGTTCGAGTTATAATTTAAAATTTGACAAAAGTTTGAGTTTTTTGGGGTAATTAATCCTATATATAATTTGAAGTTTCCTTGCAGAAGATGTGAGGATGATTATTGTGTATACATTAAGAAACTTAGTGATGGATTGTTTATTTTTCTACTAGTATATGTTAATGATATTTTGGTTGTTATAAAGGGTATGCATGATGTGATAAACTCAACCTTATTAGGAGAAGAATTTAAGATGAATGATTCAGGTGCTTCCAATAAAATACAATCTAGGACATATTCTTTTAATCCTATATATAATTTGAACTTTCCTTACAGAAGATGTGAGGATGATTATTGTGTATACGTTAAGAAACTTAGTGATGGATTGTTTATTTTTCTACTAGTATATGTTAATGATATTTGGTTATTGTAAAGGGTATGCATGATGTGATAAACTCAACCTTATTAGGAGAAGAATTTAGGATGAATGATTCAGGTTCCTCCAATAAAATACAAGGAATAGGGATTTAAAAGAATATGAGTTCTATAAAGCTATGGTTAACTCAATCCAACTAAATTGAGAAGGTATTATATGTATTTGAAATAAGCAAACCTAAACCTATGATCACTCTATTAGCAAATCGCTTTAGGCCTTTCCTGAATTTGTTTCTAAAAAAATATACAAAGGTTTATGTTATGTCTGAGGTACTACATGTTTAATGTGTATAATAGTTTGTATTAGGATAAATTTGTCTCATGATGTTAGTTAAGTTAGTAAGCATATGTCCAAACCAGAATACAACATTAGGCAGTAACTACATGGATATTCAAGAACTTAAAGGGTATATCAAACTATAGGATTGTGTTTAGCATTCCGTAAGGTGATCTTTCAATCATGGGATATATGGAATCAGATTATACAAGAGATTTGGATAACAAGAAGTATACCATATAATATTATTTAACCTTGTATGAGGGGCTATTAGCTAGAAATCGACGGTATATTTTATGGTTGTATTGTCTATAATTGAAGTATAGTACATGGCAGTGGCTGATGTTGAAAAAAAACATTTTTCACTTGCAATATTAGTGAACGAGGTGGAAATTAATCAAGGTGGAGTTCAAATACATTATAATAGTCAAAGCACCATTTATTTGGTAAAGAATCAAGTGTATCGTGCAAGCACAAAGTATATAGATGTGAGATTTTACAAGACCAAAAATTTGATTACATCTAGACTAATATTGTTAGAAAAAGTTTACATTACAGAAAAGGCAACTAATATATTGATAAAATATGTTACCATAAAGAATTTCATGCATTATTTAGACTCAATTAATGCTTCAAAGTGTTAGACATGGATATAACCCAACCTATATAGACTATATTTGCTAAAATGGAGATTGTAGTGTATGAATCATATACGCAAACATGTAATCTTACAGACTTTAGGAAGGGAAAAAATGTTTCCTGAAAGTATTTAAGTGACACGACTTGGGACATGAACATGTACTAAGATATGTTCCTTTTCTAGAAATCAGAGATTAAAGGCACGAATTGAAGATACAAGTGCATTGGTGTGGCATAGGATTTTATATGGAATATATAATCTAGGACGTGGTTATGTCGCATGTCGCATGCCGCATCCAAGTGCGCAGAGAAGCAGAGAGATATATATATATGCTTAGAACAAAGACATACTTGAACTCGTGCCCATATTTATAAAGAAATAGAATGACCACAATATAGGACATAAGTGTGTTATATAGCTTGTGCCTATGTTCCAGAAGAGAAAATGAGATTCACAGTTTCAGATTATAATAATGAGGTTTAAATTGTGTTTATATATTATTCTTAAATTATTCTTAATTTAGTGTCACCGAGACAGAGTATTATGTGATGATTTTTCTTATAAAAAAAGTAACCAATATTATAAATTAAAGTATGAAGATATTAAAAAAAATATGTAAATGCTTATTAGGAAATAAA
The DNA here is from genome assembly GCA_025531955.1 of Erythroxylum orinocense. Lineage (NCBI taxonomy): Eukaryota > Viridiplantae > Streptophyta > Magnoliopsida > Malpighiales > Erythroxylaceae > Erythroxylum > Erythroxylum orinocense. The sequence goes on along the minus strand of JANZLX010000213.1, from coordinate 5,614,208 downwards.
TTTAATGAATTGGTTTTATTACGAGGATTTCAAATAGAACATTACTTATATGTATATAAATAGATATATTTATGGTAATGGTTGTATAATTAATTCTTAGATTTGAAATTATAAAATTATGTCATATAATAATTAGAGTTAATTTTAAAAAATTTCAAACTTTACCCAATTTTGTAATTATAACCTAAACTTTAAAAAGTGACAATCAAATACTCAAAAATTACAATTTTTTTCAAATCTAGTCCAATGTTAGTATCTCCATTAATGTTACTAACATGACAAGTTACGTTAGACGTAAATTTTTGTATTAAGTTTTACATGTCAAATTTAATTTAAGTAAGTAAATAAAATTAAAGAAAAAAATTTGAAAGACAAGGGTAAAAACCTAATTAATTTGAGAATAAGCTTTGCATACCGAAATATTTAAAGAGCACTGCTTCAAGCAGCTCAGGATGATTTAGTCTTGAAGCTTTACGAGGATTCTCACATGTTCTGTGTCAATTACTTTGGATTGCCTGACGATCTACATCGTCGATTCCAAGCCTTCAAATCTCCATCACCAGTCACCACCCATCACCAATCAATCATCATCATTTCTTAATACTGTTGTGATCCCCAAATTAGATGTTAATGTTAATTTTGATCAACAATTAAACAACCTCTTATCTCCATTTACTTCCCACAAAGCTTCTTCTTCTTCTTCGATTCCAACAACAACCGTTACTATTATTGAATCAAAAATTGATCTCCGAGAAGAAGATGACAAAGATGAGGTAGAGATGATCATTTAGTGGGCCAAAGACACCGCTAGTCTCGAAACCTTTTACAACATTCGATGACGACGACCAGGACGATAAACCTAAGGCATGTCTTCATCAAAACCATAAATGACCCTTTTTTTCCTTAATTTTAAAAGTTAAGCAAGTGTTTGTTTATTTGGCTATTTGTTTGTCCAATTTTGGATCTATCTCTGTATGTGAATGTTTCATTTAAGCTATAAAACTTTGTATGATTGAAGTTGAAAAAATGTTTCGTATAATAAAAATATACAGCTAGAAAAAAGCAGCATGTTGTTCCAACCCTTTTGGGGCAAGTATACTCCTCAACACTTGTAAGAATATAATCACCAAAACAATTGTACAAAATCCTTTTAATTCTTAGCTCAAACTAATTTGAATCCTAGTGCAGTCCTTCCCTCTGCATCCTACTCTAGAGTGTCTTCCATAAGGATGGAGAACATTGTGGTTAAAAAACCATTTTTCGCTCACCTGTTATAAGAGAACAAGGAAAACACAAACTTTTTTACATGAAGAGGAGTGAAGAATGGTGTAGGATGACGAAGAAAAGGTTAAGACAATCTGCGAAGAGGAGGAGCAATATTCGTAATTGCAAAATGTCTTATTCCCAAATTAATTAGGGTTTTACCCCTTGTCTTTCAAATTTTTTGATTTTCCTTAATTTTATTAATTACTTAAATTAGATTTTACATGTAAAACTTAATATAACAGTTATTATACGTGTCTCAATTTACGTCTAACATGGATAGCCACGTCAACAATGATAAAGGAGTTGTTAATGTTAGATTAATTTGAAAATTTTGAAAAGTTAGGTATTTAAATGACTCCTTTTTAAAATTCAAATTATAATTACAAATTTGAATAAAGTTTGAGAATTTTTTATAATTAACCTAGTAATTACTATGTTATGATGTTATTTATAACCTATTCTATTTAGAATTGCTCAGTAGATAATACTTGAATATAGTATAAATTGTACATGAATAGTTGAGTAAGGTAATAAAAATTTTGTCACCCTAAAATAGTTAGGAAGAATATTCTAATGTTCTTGATTAGTAATGCTTTAGTAATTCTTTGGTCATAATAAATTGAAATTTAAAAAGATTATTTTTCAAATAAGTCAATTATTAATTAGCATGATTAGATTTGAGTAAAATGAATACTAATTTCACAATGCGTTGGTTACAAAAAATCACAAACTTTGCTTAATTTTATAAATATAACCCGAATTTAAAAAAATTCGTAATTAAATGCTCAAACTTTCAAATTTTTTCAATTTTAGCCCGACGTTAGTTTTCATTACCTTTGCTGACGTGGCTCGCTATATATTCTAGAAACCCTAACTATTAATCAATGTCAACCAAAATTAACACGTGATGAAAATTAATAAAATGACATCGTTTAATCACATAATTAAAATGAAGTCGTTTCAAATAAATAAAATCCCTAAATCAATTTAATCCCTCCCTAATTCCCTCATCATTCATTTTCAGTTTGTTATCCTGACACCCTCACCCTTTGTTTTGAGTTTTTCTCTAAACGCTCTCAGCCCTATTGAGAAGGAAAAAAAAAACTAAAAGCAAAGGGTGAGTGTGTCGAGATGACAAACTGAAAATGAAGGGAGCAAACTGAAAATAAATGGTGAAGGTGGGAGAACAAACTGAAATGAAGGTAACAAACTGAAAACAAAGGTGAGGGCATCAATGAGGGGTTAAACTAATTTAGAGATTTTATTTCTTTGAAATGACGTCGTTTTAGTTATGTGATTAAACAATGTCATTTCATTAATCTTCATCATTTATGTTAATTTTGGCTTACGTGAATTAATAATTAGGGTTTTTGGAACACATGGCAAGCCATGTCAGCAAAGGTAACAAAGACACTAACGTCGGGCTAAAATTGAAAAAAATTGAAAGTTTAAACATTTACTTGTCATTTTTAAAGTTTTGGCTATAATTGCAAAATTGAGCAAAATTTGAGATTTTTTATAATTAACCCTTGTTAATATCAATTAGTTATATTTTTATCACTAATAATAATTATATATTACATAAAACTTAAAGATAAATTATTTTTATTAAATAAATTTATTTTAATCTCTTATACAATATTTATTAACAAATTATTAATGAAATTATTTTATTTTATTCAAATAAATATTTTAAATTTTTATTTATAAATCAATGTTTATTTTGAATATATTTAATTATTAAATTAAATTTTATTTGAATTATATATATTTTGAAGATATTTTAAATTTAATTATCCTTATTAATAATTATTTAATTTAATTTCAAGTAAAATTAAATTATTCACAATTCTTATTAATATTTAATTTTAATAAAGTAAGTATATAATATTAAATTAAATTATTCATAATTTATATTAAAAATTAATATATTAAATAATATATATTTAATTGATTGTAAATTAGTTTATTAAAAAATAGAAATAGAAAACAAAAATCACCTTTTATGGTTTTCATAATTTTTGAAAACTAGAATAAACCAAAATTAAAAACTCAAACAAACAAGTTTTTTTACTAAATTTAAAAACAAAAATAAAAAACCAAAGATACAAATAGAAACAAACAAGCACTTAGTTTGATACTCAAAAGAAGGAGCGATCTTCATTCCATTTAGCTCGTTATTCAGACAAAAGATGCAATGTCTAGGCAAGCAAGAGTCAAATCTATGATCGGGCTAAACCTAAAATCAGATGGAAACATCATGGTTTCAACGGAGAGTATTTGGTAAGAGGAACAAGTAAGTGAAGTATCTGGAAGAAGAGAAGCTAGTCAAATAAATTAATTCTTAAGTCTAGGGAACATAACTGAAAACCCATTAGACTTAAATCCTATTAAGGCTAATGGGCTCATGTAATAGGGGCTTAAGAAGAATAGAAATTTGATTAAGGATCTCGGTTTGTTATTTTCCACTTCAGACTGGTGTTCAAAATGAGTTATCATTTACATGGCAAATAGGTCACTCATTAGCCCATAGGCAGATCAAAACTTACAAAACCTCAAAACCCAAGGTTGAAGAGAAAATTGATACATCACCCTTATATACGAAGCCTATAAATCCTTGGATAAAACCTTTATGAATTAAAACTCTACCAACTTCACCATTTGGAATTTAATATGTTCCATCAACTGGGAAAGATAGGACCCCTCAACAAAAGTTCATTGCAACTCTACATCCCATATCTGAATCTAGCATAGATGAATATGAAAGCCAAATAACTGAAGATTTTGAAACTGATGAGCAATTAGAAGATTTATCTTAATTAGGTCATATACTGATGGTTATACTAGATACTTCCCATTAGATTAAGTTTGAATCAGAAATTAGTGAAGCTGAATCAATAGGGGACTAAACCACTAAGACCTTAACCACCATTTATATAAGTACCTCTATCACGACCTACCTCAGGACCTTTGTTTACTTTTGATGATCTTCCATCTAAAAAGTGGAGAGATATCTTCATGAATTTGGTACTTGGATTGATTTACAAATGAATTGACCTGGTACTACTTTTAAGAGATATTTTGTCCAAATTTACTTCCTATTTCACTGGTACTTTATGAAAATGGTGATAAAGTTTGGACGAATATAAAAAACTTCAACATATTTAGGTAACAACTGCCATAATTCTCCTTGATGTTATCTATAAAGAATTCATTGGAGATTTTTAGCTCATTGATAAGCAAAATCAACAAGAATACTTTGAAATGAGGTGATGTTCTTTAGATAGGAGAGATCTTCAAAAGCATTTCAACGTATGAAAGAATGTTATTATTTGCTTAATGGTTTCAATGATGTTAATCTTCATTATATATTCATAAAATCTCTTCCAGATGAACTTCAGCCTAAACTTCAAAGGACCACTGCAGCTTTATATAAAGATATGAAAGAAATATCTCTTAGAGAGATTTATCAAATTGCATTAGCTTCTCTTAATAAACTCTACAATTAGCAAAAATTTTTCAAGAACATGATTAAAGGTGGTCCTCTTCTAAAAAAGGCTTGCAAAAAGCCTTATCTAAAGATCAAGTGTAAGGAGAAAAAAGATTATGAGTGTCCTACCAAAAAGAAATATCTTTATAAGAAGTTCTCATATAGACAATCTAAAAAATCCCAAGTTGATACTAGACATTATCAAAAACCATTCTAAAGAAGTAAACGGCGCAAAATTTGTTCGATTCGCTAAAAAGAGAGCCCCTCATGCTAGAAAAGCATATCGCTATTTAATTTGTGTCAAACCAAGATATTTTGCTCGACAATGTCCTAACAAGGCCAAAAGAGATTTAAAATTGTTAGAATATATTGAGGCTATCATGTCAATCCATGATCACGTAACGTCATTGAAGAACAAATCAGTAAAGATGAGGAAACAAAATTTACTGTACCTATAGATTCCTCTAATGATGATTTTGACTCATATAAGAATTTAATAGATGAAGATGCTTACACTAAAGAAAATACTCTGTATATACTACAAAAACCATGTTTTAAGGTAGCTCCAAAGACTATCATTATTCCTTACCCTTATGCCCATATTCAGAATAAGATAAATTGATAAGCCAATTAAGGCTATTGGATATATGAATACTGGATCTTGTCGAAGTGTTATGAAACCCAGTATCTTACCTCCTAAAGCATGGATATCTTATGACAAATATTTTACTGTTGTTGATGGCAACTCGATTAAAATTGGGCTTATCATAAAATGAAAAATTGGGATAAGATTTTTTCCTAATTGCATTGTGAGGACTAAGGTTCTTAACGGTCATCTTCTTAGACTAGGTATATTGGTTGGCATGGATGACCATTACAAGGCATCTTTGTTATAAATCCTACTAATTTCAGTGCTTAGATTGATATGCACAATATGTTTGAACTCACACAAGTGCCTCCTTAATATGAAATATTGCAAGATCAATTTTTAGAGCACTATCCTAATATCCATGAAAAGTTCTTACATTCTTATCCTCTTTGGAAGAATCCACAATTTTGTATTCATTTACCTTTAAAAATAATGAGGATATCAATCTTACCAAAGACACTCATTTTGGAATGAGTTCTGATGACTTGAAGGTAGCACAAAAGGAGTATGTTATACTACTTCAATAAGTATTAATTAAACTTACAAAATCAAATTGGGGTTGTCAAGCCTTTTATCTGAATAAAAGAGCTGAACAACGAAGAGGGAAAAAGATGTTGTTCAGTGATTATAAACCTCTTAATACGTTCATTCAAGATGACAAGTTTCCATTACCAAAGATTAATACTCAAGTCTTATTTCTTAAAGAAGAAAAAATCATTTTAAATTTGAACTTGAAGGCTAGTTTTTGACAATTGGGAATAGGCCCACAAGAAAGGTACAAAACAACTTTTTGCATCCCAAATGCTCAATTCCAACGAACTATTATGCCCTTTGGAATCAAAGGAGCTCCATTATTATTTCAATTGGCTAACAAAATTTTATGAGGAATAATATTCGTGTAATATCCTAGTTTGATTATTATACTGTGTAATTTGTTATACGTGCATTTTATTGAGTATGCTCTATTTATGGTATACTAGAGTAATTTAAGCACTTAAAAGTATTATTGAGGTTATAATAGAGATCACAGATAGAATAGAGATGGTTCTAGACTCAACCAGAAATTTCATAGAAATTTTTCAAAAACTTCGAAAAGTTACAGAATCAGCTCGAACAAGCTTTAAAAGCCCTGAAATGTGCCTTGAGGATTCAAATGACACTTTTGAATGAAATCCAGATGATTTTGGTGAATAGTATTTCTAGATAAATATTGAATTTGGGTGAATAGTATTTTCACTTGAATAGTGATTTTGGGGACCCAACCTGGAAAACATGAAAATACCTAAAATAGGAATTAGAGTCTAATGATTCTGAAATGGATAGAAAATAAGCTCAATCGGATGAATTTTGGGAGTTTTGAAAGTTTAGGGTTAAAATGCCGTTTTTGGAAAATCATAAGAATTGATGATTTTAAACCCATTCGAAATTGTTAAAAGCGTCCAATCAACAAGTATTGACCCTAATTAGTGTTGGCCCCCGAATTTTTTTTCTTTAATTAAGCATGATTTAAATAAATTATGAGATTTTGATGGATTATTTTTTGGAGTTAATTATTATGTTAATGTTAGTAAGATTTTATTACATAGGTAAATTGAATTAAAGGATTAAAGTAGTAAGATCGTATAAGGGCAAATTGGGCATGACACTTAAGTTTAAAGACCATAAGCATATAATTAAGGTTAAAGTGGACTTTTTACCCTCATTAAGGGTAAAATGGGAAGAAGAAGAGTGGTCTTGCTTTTTAAAGGAAGAAGAAAACGAAAGTTGAGGAGAAAAAGAAGAGAAGTTGTGGAGAAGAAAGGGAGAAAAGAAAAGGAAGAGAAAAATTAGGGTTTTTGGAGATCTTGAAGAGTTTGAAGACTTTAAAGGTAAATCAAGTAAGTATAAGTATGATTCTTCTTGATTTGATGAATGATGCTTGTTTGGTGGTAGTTAAAAGTTAAATGAAAGTGAAAATGAAGTTGAATGTGTGTGGGAAGTTGTTGATGAATGGTATATGAAAATGTTTTAATATTTTTGGTTAATGAACAAGTATAGATTATGAATTGGTTTGTGAATGATATTAAGTTGAAAATGAAGTAGAAAGGATGATTTTTGTATAAGTTAGGCGTAAGTTGTTAGGACTGAGAATGTGAAAAATTTTAAGAGAAGAATTGAGTTTCTGTGAAAGTTCGCTGCGACCAACTCTTTGGTTCACTGCGGTGAAGTCTCCATGGTTCGCCGCGACTAGCATTGAAAAAAATCAAAGTCCACCGTGGTGAAGTTTTTCCTGCACAGCTTAAACATGTTTTGGTATTTTGAGAATAACTTTTTCTGCAATTATCCAAATGAAATCATTTTTCATTTAGAATAAAATAGAGACATAATGATAACAGTTTTGTGAAGAAATCAAGTTCCAATTCAGTCTCTAAGAATTTCAATTTTTGGATGGAAGTTAAGCATAGAATATTATTTTAGTGTAAGAACAGTCTGAAAATGTTTGGGGCATAAATTTTAGATTACTGAAACAAATTGAATGATTTTGGTGTCATTAGAAACTCAAGACAATAGGATACATTTTTCTAGAAGAAAGTGTTATCAAATTTGGTCATTTACCTGATAAGAATGTGTTGGATCGGAAAAAGAAAACATGCTTTGTTTGGAAAAACGGTAGATTTCAAAACTTTTAAGAAATCATTAC
>JANZLX010000213.1:5561528-5584938 GCA_025531955.1 Erythroxylum orinocense | reverse complement strand
ATTACTATTCATTTGGTAAGTTTTACTATTCATTTGGTAATTTTCACTATTCATATGGTAATGAGCTAAACAACAACCTTAAACAAGTTTCTACTTCTTTGAATGATTCATATGCCTTTTGATTCCTTCAAGAATGTTGTAAAGAAACTTTTATCTTTCCGATGTAGTAACATAGGTCGATTTCGATTTCTTTTGTTTCAAAAGATGTACATTTTCAACTTTTGCATAATGTAGGAAAAGTTAAGCTTAGAATAAACCTTTGAAGCAACTTATGGATGACTTTATTTTTATCATCCTTTTTAAACGATATAGCGTTTCTAATTAGGTTTCGATAGACGCTAAATCTTCAAACATTCGGATTTTCGGGGTGAAAGTTTATCAAAATGCAACGTTGGTTTTAAATAAACTCTATAACACCCTTTTTCTTATTTTCTTTATTTCTTCGCCTTTTGACCCCGATTTGCATGAAATTCGAAACGTTGGATAACTAGTCAAATTTTCTACTCCTTTTTAGTAAAATGAGAGTGTCGGGTTTTAGTTGGGCTTTAGGGCCGGTGTGTGACGATTTTAGGCGAAATTTCGTTTTTGGGTGATTTTGAGGATTATAAAGATCCGATTGAGACGTTTTCTGTTTTCATTTGACCTAGAAGCATGGAAGTTTATATTAGCTTAGAAATTGGATTTAATTATGGGCCCTAAGCAGATCAATGTTATTGGAAGATAAATAGGGTCATTTTATCAAGGTTTATTCGGATGAAGTGAACTTAAGTCCGATTTGAGGTTTAACCAGTGGTGAGGAATCACTCCCTCGTGAGATGCGCGTCCAGATGTCACGCAGGACGTCGGACACGTGTCGCACCAGGGAGGGGTTCCAACACTCTAAGTATTGAAATTCTTACTGTGAAGTAAGATTCAAAAGCCAATGTCTCAATAGATGCAACTAGGTGATTTCAATGTTGGACAAAGCCGAATGAAAAACAATACAGACTGCAGAATTGGTTTTGCTTCACCCACGTGGTTATTGTGCATGTCTCACATCTGTCACTCAACCATGTCTACCACTTGACACCACATATACAAGCCATTTGTCACAATTATACGTTGCCACGTGTCACACTATAATTGGCCCAAAAATAAATATTTTTTCAAAATTCACCAAAAAATTTAAAATATTCAAAATATTGCCAAATCACAATTAATTCACTCCAATTTATTCCACAATTTTCATTTATAAATCAAATTTACCCGGAAACGCCAATGAATGCATGTACAATCATATGAATGTGAAAAATAAATGTGTATGTCACAATTAACTTATGCATGATGTGCATTTTCCTAATTTCACAATACTTTCTCATAAATTACTATTCTAGCCTTAACATGGGTATCGGGATGTTACACCTAATATCTGTTAAAATGCTTTGAATGAAATCCCAACGAAGCCGGTTGTATGCTTTTTCCAAATTCACTTTGATAGCTAGATACCCTATCTTCCCCTTCTTCTTTTTGCATCAAGTGAATAACCTCCTGAGCGATGATAATATTATCTGTTATTTGCTGGCCAAGTATAAAACTACATTGGTTCGCCTCCACTAAATGATCCAGGTGGGCTTTCAACCGATTCACAATAACTTTAGATATAATCTTATAAAGCACAGTACAAAGGTTAATTGGTTGAAATTGAGAAATATTTTTTGGAGAGGGGATTTTAGGGATTAAAACCAGAATGGTTTGATTCAAATCCTTTTCCCATTGTTCCAGACAGAAAACTTTCTGTATAAACACCAACACTTCTGGCTCCACCTTCCCCCATCGATTTTGAAAAAATAACACATTGAAACTATCTACTCCAGGAGCTTTATTGGGATTCATCTCAAAAACTGCATTCTTGATCTCGGTTTCATAGATTGGAAGGGTTAGGTCATAAACCCTTTCTACCGATAGCGACAAAAAAGCTCCTGAGATCGGAAACTAAAAATTATTCCTGTCTTCGTCAGTATAAAGTTGGATAAAAAACATCCTAACTAATAGTCGCAGTTGTTCCATATCAGAAATTAGTGACCCATTTGAACCAAAGAGCCTCTCTATCTTCATTTTCTTTCATTTGGATAGAGTGATAGTGTAATAATATTTGGTATTCCAATCACCCTTTGATATCCATTCACACCTAGCTCTCTCATGCCAAAAAATTTCCTCCTTACACAGTACCTGCAACAATTATCTGCTCAGCTTTTCCTCCAAGACTAAAAGCGAATCCATATTGCCGACATCCATTGCCCACTGAATTGCTTCCAACTGGGCTAGCAGTCTTTTTTTTTTGATGGAATATATTTCCAAAAACTAACTTATTCCATCGCATAATTTGGTTGGAGAAATTGGCTAAAGATTTCCTCATTGTCTCCTTCGCTGGTAGCTAATGCTCTGCGACCACATCGTCAAAACCTGCATGTGTTATCCAAACATTTTGGAAGCAAAACACTGGTACCCCTATGATTCTTATATTTGGGCATTTTAATTGAATCAGCAAAGGACTATGGTTTGAACCAAGAAAGGGTAAATGGTGGTTCACCATTTGAGGAAAATCCTGCAACCAAGTCGTCGAACCAAACACTCTGTCCAGTCTAGCTTGAACCGTTCCTTTTCGCCAAGTAAATTTCGATCCAACGAAACCCAAATCATGTAGTCCACACCCATGCACCCATTCTTTAAATTGTTTATTCATCACCCGCGCTGAAGTGACTCGACCCCTTTTATCCGAAATCTCCATTTTAGCATTAAAATCCCCTCCAACAAGCCAGGGTTAGTGAATAGAACGTCCTACCCATTTTAAAAATGGCTAGAGTATGGTTTGAGAAGACACTTGCGGGCTAGCATAAACTATAGTAAAATCGAAAGATCCAGAACCATACTTTACAATGGTATGAATAAATTGGCGATGAGCTAGTACTACTAAGATATCAAAATCATCCTTCCATAACATCCAAATCCCTCTAGAAAAGCATACTGCTTCTACTCTAAAGGAATAATCAAACCCCATAGAAAGGACTACTTCGTTAGCCCGTGGTCTATTAATTAGAGTTTCCATCAAAACTAAAATTCCAGGTTTGTAATTACAAATGTAATTACGTAGTATGGCATGGAATCTAGGCCCCCTGCCCCTTGACAATTCCATAATAAAATTGACATAATAGAATAAATACTTGAACAGGCTACTCTACAACGGAGTTAAAGCTGTAACTCCTGCGTGGTCTTCCTTGTTTCCATCTCCCTAGGTCTGTGTTACCAGCTCCTCATCCTGTCTCTGTTCATACATGTCTTCCAGCAAACCCGACCCTCTTGCTAAATATTGCAGTTATACCCCCTTCCCTACCCGCCTCCTCTTGTTCCTCTACTCCTTCCGTTAAGTGGAGTCGCTCCTTATCATACTGCTCCCTTTCCGTAATAACCTGACTATCACGGACCATTACAGCATGAGAATTGATTTCAACCGCTAGATGTTTATCCATGGACATAGGTTAAAGTTGAACTTTAGGTAAAGTATCTGAGCCCTTTTCCTGATGATCGCTGGCCTGCGAACGCTCCCCCCAGGTCTACTGATGTAGAGCTACCAACTTTCCTTTGGATCCATTCCTCAAATTCCTTGAGGGGCCAGTAGACATAGACACCAACCCCTGATTCTTTGGCTTTCCTTTTCCAACAAAATCTGTTAGAATAAATCGTTATCCGAAACTAGGAAAAGTACTATTTTGTGGTGTCTCTATCGGTCCTGTAGGCTCTTCCCTCATAAGCTCTTTGTTTGTCAGAAGAGAAAACCTCGAGCCTCCCATTTGATTAGCCTCCCTTGGACTGCCAGTTCCTCTCTGTTCCTGTCTTTTCATTGAATTTCTTGGAGAATTCCGTTGCACCTGCGTCTAGGGTCCATAGTAGTTGGTGGTCAAGTCCGAAGGCTTTCCAGAGGTTTCACCAATCATATTCCTCCACCTTGATGCTCCTTCTCCTTCACTGGACGTCGGAGTCTGACGTTCACTTTGCATCGGTGGCCTCTTTGGACAGACGCTAAAGTCGTGACTTACCATTCCACAAGTATAAAAATTTGTAGTAGCCCTTCGTAAGCCACCAGTAATGTCTCACCATCGAGCTCCACGCTTATACGCAAGGGAATACTCAAATCGATGTCGACTGCAACTCGCGCAAACTTCCCTCACTGAGCCTGCATGGTTACTTCATAAATCTTCACTGTGTTCCCCACCAGGTTCCCCAGCATGATGAGGATCATTGGGTGATAGCGTGCAATGGATAGATCTGGGAACTAAATCCAAACCACAACTTTGGTGGTTTATCCTTGTGATGGTCGAAAGTTTGGTAGCTACCGTTGAATAGAGAGAGCTTGTCCGAAGATCACTCACGGACCATTAGTCAGGGCATTAAAGTAGTCATCTTCTTCAATTAACTTAACGAGGAAGTATTCATTTTCCAGATCAATGATCTTTATGGGGCCTTGTAGATTCCAAACACTCTTCAGTCGGGAGCTTAGAATCCGATAATTAACCCTTTTATCAAGCAGTTTCATGATTATTGCTTTTTTCCATTGTTTATCCAATTTTGTCTTGAGCATGTGTGAATGATGTCTCCTTCTTCTTCAGGCCATGCAAGTTCCTTAGGTGCTATGTCCACCATCGCTTCCCGGCGTGGTGATAGGTCTTCATTACGTTTGCGGGTACGCACCTTTTTGGCGAGATGCCCCTCTTGGTCGGGATTCCATGATAGGTCCAAAAGAACGTGCAAAAAATAACGAGAGAGCTCACAAGTTTAAACAGGAGATTTTTAGGGAGATTTTTAGAATAACTTATCTTTTAATGACAAACCACTGTAACTTTCTAAAATTTAGAGCATTAAATTTAATTTATATCTCACTTTCGTCAAATTTTGCAAACTGATGATAAGATTTTTAATTTTATTGTTTATTAAAATATTCAAATAAAATTTGTACTATATAATTTAGATTTGGAATTTTTAAAATTTGGTTCATTAATTTTAAAATAAATAATAATTAAGGTTGCTGATGATTATAGAAAATTTTAATGATTATAAAAAAATATGTTTAAGTATTTTAATTACTTGGATATGAAATTATGGATATTGATTTATTGTACCTCAAAGACTATTAATGAGTAATTACGTTTAAAAATTATGAATAGAATTGATCGTAAGTATATTTGTTTCTCTCTCTACCTCCACTTCGAGCTAGCTAGTAGGGCTTTCTTCCCAGTTCACCTTTGTACGCGGCGTACGTTATTTCCGTCGTCTCTATCCTGCGCTCCTTTTATCATACGCCCCCTACCTCTCCTATTTCGATTCCACGATCAACCCTAATTTCACACACTATTCTTTGCACTTTTTTGTATTATTCAACAAAGAACTGAGCTTCTATCTTTGATTATTTCAGTTTCAAAGAGAGACGCTACTTCCTAGGGTTTGGTTAAGTGGGGATCACCAATTGCAGCGAGATCGGGAACCATAAAGTTTGGTAGGGGTAATATTTTAGCGATTAGGTTTTTTGGCTAATTGATGTTTTGGCGGGGATCTGAATCTGCCGGAGGGATTGATAATCGGAGTCGGACCGCCCTGAGATGGCCAATCCCGGAGTCGGGACTAAGTTTGTCTCTGTAAATTTAAACAAGTCGTATGGCCAACCACAACAACAACAGTATCACCACCATAACAACCACCAATATGGGGCGGGCCGGAATCGCCCCGGCGGAGGAGGAGGAGGGATGGTGGTACTTTCACGGCCGCGGAGTTCCCAAAAAGTAGCTGGGACGAAGCTTTCTGTTCCACACCCATTGAATCTGCCATCATTGAGGAAGGAGCATGAGCGATTTGATTCTTCGGGAGCAGGAGGAGGCCCCACCGGTGGCGCTCCGGGAGTTGGTGGGGTACGGCCTAGTTCGTCCGGTATGGGATGGACTAAGCCGGCTGTGGTTGGTGAGAAAGATAGATTTATAGGTGTTGGCAGTGATCACACTGGAGATATTTCTATTTCCAGTGTTAATCATGGTTTTGACCAAGGAGGTAATGGTGTTGTCAATGGGGCGAGTAAAGGGAATAGTAGCTCCTTGTATGTGCCACCTTCTGTGCGTTCAGTTGGTCCTGCAGCTTCTGGTCTGTCCCCGAGCAATCAAGTTCCGGGGAAAGCTACGGTCTTGAGGGGTGAGGATTTTCCATCGTTGCAGGCAGCTTTGCCCGTGGTTTCTGTGTCAGAAAAGAAGCAGAAAGATGGTTTGTTTCAGAAACAAAAGCAGGTTATGAATGAGAATCTTGGTGATGAGCAGGGGGCTCGCTCGGGTTTGAGTGCACTTGTGGATATGGGGTTGCAATCCAGGAATCATGTTAGCAATGGAGAGAATGAGAAGGAAAGCAAAAAACGTGGTTTAGGTGTTGCTGGCATTTTTGAGAAAGACCGGAGGCAGGAAGAATTCTTTCCCGGACCTTTTCCATTAGTTAAGCTCAATCTAAGGTCGGATTGGGCAGATGATGAGCGAGATACAGGGCATGGTTTGATGGACCGAGGGAGGGATCATGTGTTTACTAAGAATGAAGCTTACTGGGATAGGGATTCTGATTTCCCAAGGCCAAGTGTTTTACCCCAGAAGCCAACATATAATCACTTTGATAGACGTGGGCAGCGTGACAATGAAACTGGAAAGATTACTTCCAGTGAAGCCGCTAAATTGGACACTTTTGGCCGAGATACAAGAGCAACTAGTAGAGAGGGACGAGAAGGCAACTCATGGAGAGTTGCTTCACATCTTGTGATGGATGGATTTGGTATCCAAGAGGGTGGCAATGAAAGAAGTGGCATTGGTACAAGGCCATATAATCAGAACAGAAAATTAAACTATGAAAATAAATATGTCCCATCCCCTTTCCGAGACAATGTTCAACATGATAATGAAAGGAGGGATGTTGGTTATGGACATGTAGGGAGACATCCTCACAGTCACTCAATGGATCCTTTTGGTGGGAGAGCATCTGATCGGAGCAGTCGAGAGAGTTACGGGAATGAACAGTACAACAATCATAGAAGTGATCACTTCCAAAGTAGTTCAACTTCCAAATCATTGTTTTCTTTGGGCGGTAAAGGCCTTACAGTTAATGATCCCATACTGAGCTTTGGTAGGGAGAAACGCCCATCCTCAAAAAATGAAAAGGCTTTGTTTAATGATCCTTTCATCAGGGACTTTGGAGCCATTGGGTTTGATGGACATGATCCTTTTGATGGGACTTTTGTTTCTCTGGTTAAAAAGAAGAAAGATGTGGTTAAACAGACTGATTTCCATGATCCAGTCAGGGAGTCTTTTGAGGCTGAACTTGAGAGGGTGCAGAAAGTGCAGGAACAGGAGAGGCAACGCATAATTGCCGAGCAGGAAAGGGCTATGGAACTAGCTCGGAGAGAAGAAGATGAAAGGATTCGGCTGGCTAGGGAACAAGAAGAACAACAGAGGAGGTTAGAAGATGAAGCCAGAGAAGCTGCATGTAGAGCCGAACAAGAAAAATTGGAACTTATGCGAAAGGCTGAAGAGCAAAGGATAGCTAGAGAGGAAGAGAAACGCAGAATTATTATGGAGGAAGAGAGGAGGAAACAGGCTGCCAAACAGAAGCTTTTAGAATTAGAGGAAAGAATTGCAAAAAGGCATGCTGAAACAACAAAAAATAATAATTCTTATATCTTGACAGATGAGAAGATATCAGTGACAGCTACAGAAAAAGATGGTCCCAAGTTAGCAGATGGTGGTGACTGGGAAGATGGTGAAAGGATGGTGGAGAGAATTACAATTTCAGCATCCGCTGATT
Organism: Erythroxylum orinocense; assembly: GCA_025531955.1. NCBI lineage: Eukaryota > Viridiplantae > Streptophyta > Magnoliopsida > Malpighiales > Erythroxylaceae > Erythroxylum > Erythroxylum orinocense. The sequence continues at coordinate 5,577,084 of JANZLX010000213.1, read as the reverse complement.
CTTCAGGATCAAATCGGCCTTTTGAGATGGGTTCTAGGCCTCTCTTTTCCAGAGATGCCTCCTCTTCCTTTTTGGACAGAGGGAAGCATCATAGTTCATGGAAGCGAGATGCATTTGAGAATGGAAACAGCTCATCATTCCTTTCACACGACCGGGAGAATGGCCATCATAGCCCTCAGCATGACTCTGCTGTTGGAGGCAGAGTATTTTCCAGAAAAGAAGCTCATGGAGGACCTGGATTTATGTCATCCAAAACTTACTATAAAGGAGGGATTACTGAACCTCGCATGGATGATTTCAGACAAATTAAGGGTCAGAGGTGGGATCTCTCTGGAGATGGAGATCATTTTAGTAGAAATCTAGAGTTTGAATCCGAATTTCACGAAACCCTTACAGAGAGATTTGGTGACGGTGGATGGGGACAGAGTCATTCTCGGGGCACTCTTTATACTCCGTATCATGAACATGTATATCACAACTCTGAGACAGATGGGCTTTATTCCTTTGGAAGGTCACGACACTCCACGAGGCAACCTCGTGTTCTTCCACCTCCTTCCATGAACTCCATGCAAAGAAGTTCTTACAGGGGTGACCAACATCCTGGGCCCTCAACTTTTACTCTGAATGAGTTGCCGTACAACGATGGCACAAGAAGTAAATCTACCATGCAGAAAATGTTTGATAATAGCCATCAGGAGATCATTTCAACAGCTCAAATAACTGATCTGAACGAAGACAGTACTGAGAATGCGGCACAGGAAATGGATATGGACACAAAAAGATGTGATTCACAATCTTCACTCTCTGTTTCTAGTCCCCCTGATTCTCCTGTTCATCTATCTCATGACGATTTGGATGACTCTGGTGATTTCCCTGGATCAGCTGCTGATCGCAAAGATGAGACCTTGGGTTTACAAGTTAATGAATCTGCAGCCTTGCCTATTGACGGTGAAAAAGAGAAAATGATGAGTGACTCAAGTTATGATGATGAAGAATGGCCTATTGAGACCGACGATCCCTTGCAGGAGCAAGAAGAATACGATGAGGATGAAGATGACTATGGGGAAGGAGATGAAGCGCATGATGGAGAAGATGAGAATACAAACCTAGCCCAAGAGTTTGAAGACCTTCAACTAGAGGAGAAAGGTTCATCTGACATGATGGACAATTTGGTGCTAGGCTTCAATGAGGGTGTTGAGGTTGGGATGCCGAGTGATGAATTTGAAAGAAATTTGAGGGATGAAGATGCAAAATTTGTCCCACCCCAAGTTTCTGTTGGAAATGTGAAAGAACTGGGATCTTTTGATGGGATTTGCAGTGAAGAACAAGCCCTTCAAAATATGGCTGATTCTGTGGAACTGGGTCTTGATGATACTTCTGGAATCTTCCAGGAAACTGAGAAGAAAAAAATGCAGGACTTGGTGATCCAACTTAAGCATGTTCCTCAAACTTCGGCAGCATCTGAACTTATGAACCATATGGACGCTCCTAGCACTGGCTTGTCTTCTCAGGCCCAAGTTCCATTATCAACAGGACAGATTTTTATGTCCAGTGCTCCCTCTGTTCATGGTCAATCAGAGGTACCTGTCAAGCTCCAGTTTGGGCTATTTTCTGGTCCATCTTTGATACCTTCACCTGTTCCAGCTATACAGATAGGTTCTATACAGATGCCTCTTCATCTGCATCCCCCTGTTGGCCCATCTGGAACCCAGATGCATCCATCACAGCCTTTCTTTCAGTTTGGTCAGCTGCAATATACTTCACCTATTTCGCAGGGAGTGTTGCCACTGGCACCACAATCTATGTCCTTTGTTGAACCCACTGTTCCAGCTAATTTTCCACTGAATCAGAATGCTGGAGGTCCTCTGCCTATTCAATCTGCTCAAGAAACTTCCCATAATCTAATCAAGGGTGATTTGTTGTCTGCCTCAACTGATAGCCAACCTGGCCCTCTTTCACAGCACTTAGATCTTCTCTCTCATGGTAAGGTGTCAAAGGATGGAAAGTTGTTGCCGTCCACAAATGCCATCTTAAAAGTGGAACAAGGCCAGGGTGAACTTTCTTACACTGGTGATGGAAATTTGATGGGTGAATCAGGTTTTCAAATGGAGGAATCATTTATGAAAAATTCCAAAATGTTACCTACTAAAGAGTTAGGTGACCAAGCTCAAACTGTTAAGTCATCGTTGCAGATAGCTTCGAAGGATAAGGATTCCAACCTTGTAAAAGGTCAAGGCATAATAACAGGTGGGAGACGTAAAAGATATGTAGTGAAAAATACGGGCTTGAAATCTTCATTACAGCCTGCTGAGGCTTCTCAACAAGATCCTGGTGCATTTCAAAGGAGACCACGGCGCCAGAGAACTGAGTTTCGAGTTCGGGAAAATGCTGATAAGAAGCAATCTGTTGGATCAATTTCATCTAGCCTTTACGGAGATGATAAATCTAATACTGATGGTAAGGTTACTGGAGCAAGAAATGGGTCCAAGAGGGTTGTTATTGGGTCAAATAGACAACCAAAACAGAAATTTGAATCAGATGGCTTGAGTTCACGGCTTGCTGCGTGGGAGACAGATTCTGGAGGCAGGGTTGAAAATGGATCTGTAAAACAAGCTTTGAGAAAGAACGTCTCACATTCTGGGGAGGATGTAGATACATCACTACAAAGTGGAAATATTGTCCGTATATTTGAGCAACCTGGCATCAAGGCTCCTAGTGACGATGATGATTTTATTGAGGTTAGGTCAAAGAGGCAAATGCTGAATGATCGACGCGAGCAGAGAGAAAAAGAAATTAAAGCAAAATCACGTGTCACAAAGGTTTCATTTTACTTTTCACCTTAGTTTGTGCTTTTTGGCAAATATGTTGTTTACTTAATTACATCTTCTTGTTTATATGGCAGACCATGCGGAAACCACGATCTGCTTCTCAAACTACAGCTGGCAATATAAACTCAAGTAAAATAACTGCTTCTGTTGGTGGAGGATCTTCAAGTAACTCGCACACTGATTTTGTTTCCACCGAAAGACATGGCTTAGGAAACATTGAAGTATCTGTGGGATTTAATACCCCCATTGTTTCCCAACCATTGCCTCCAATTGGGACTCCTACTGTTAAAAATGATGTCCAGGCTGATAAAAGATCCCAGACAACCAAGTATGTGGGCCTTAAAAAGATTATGCAAACCTAAGAACTATTGTAATTTCAGAAGCTCACATACTATTCTCTGCAGGTCTACTGAGACAAGCTCTTTACCTGTCTTATCGGGTGGTGGAAAGAACCTCTCATCAGGTTTGATGTTTGACAATAAGAATAAGGTTCTGGATAATGTCCAAACATCTTTGGACTCTTGGGCTAATTCACAGATTAATCAACAGGTACTTGAAACTGTTACTGATTCTTGTTCAAATTTGAAGCATTGGATATTTCAGTTTGTTATATTGTATGAATATGTTTTTAATTAGTTGCAACGTAATTGAACGTTTGATGTTATTCATTATTTCTTTATTTTGGTGCCACGTTGTGCATGTGCGGGCACCTAATTAGATATATGTTAATTGGTGTACTGTTTATGTTCAAGTTGGCTTTGTTTTGGATACGGAGAGAGGAAGGGGAATGGCAAGGGAAAGATTTGGAGGGGAAATGGGAAACATATGGAAGCCTTTTATTTTGATTTTTACTTTTTGTTGATTTTTGTACATTTGAGTCTTCTAATTCTCTACGTTGCATTATTATGTTTTATGATCAAAAGAAAGGACAATTGAATATAAATAATGGAATGGAAATTCTTCATCAATAGATTTGGACCATATTTTAATAGTTCAAAATCATGTGGCAAATCTACTAACGTTAGAAGCTGATCATTTTGTCATTTAGGTCATGAGCCTCATGCAGACCCAACTCAATGAGGCTATGAAGCCTGGAAAACTTGATTCACGGTCTTCAATTGGAGATTCTATTCTCTCGGTTGGTGAACCAAGCTTGACATCATCGTCCATCCTGGCTAAGGACAAATCATTTCCTTCTGCTTCAAGCACAATCAATTCATTGCTTGCTGGGGATAAAATTCAATTCGGTTAGCATACTCCCTAAAGAACTTTTTCTGCTTGTACAAGTGCAGTTGAAATTCTTCTAAAAGAATTTTGAAATTGATTATTTTTTTGTATTCAGGTGCTGTTACATCACCAACTATTCTCCCTTCTAGCAGTCGTGCTATTCCCCATGGAATTGGCAATCTAGGTGTGTGTCATCCAGACATCCAAATGGCCCACAATCTGTCTGCAGCTGACAATCAACGCTCTATGTTTTTCGGAAAGGATAAGCACTCCAATGAATCTTCCATGCATTTGGAAGATTGTGAGGCTGAAGCTGAAGCAGCTGCTTCAGCTATTGCAGTTGCTGCAATAAGTAGTGATGACATAGTTGCAAATGGGCTGGGTACAGGTCCTGTTTCTTCCGATTCTAAAAGCTTTGGAGGTGCAGATATTGATGGTATAATTTCTAACAGAAAATTCTATGTTGCATTCCTGTTTCTACTGAAATGTTTCTTTATGAATCGACTGTTCTAAATTTGTTCTCGCTTATACACAGATGTATCTGGCGATCAGCACCTGGCAAGTAGATCAAGAGCTGAAGAGTCACTTAGTGTAGCTCTTCCAGCTGATCTTTCTGTTGAGACGCATCCAATGTCTCTGTGGCCACCTTTACCAAGTCCTCAACATTCTTCGAGCCAGATGCTTTCACATATCCCGGGAGGCCCGCCTTCCCATTTTCCCTTCTATGAAATGAATCCCATGTTGGGGGGACCCATCTTTGCATTTGGGCCACACGACGAACATGCATCAACCCAATCGCAGTCCCATCAGAAAAGTAATACACCTGTCTCAGGTCCACATGGAACATGGCAGCACCATTCTGGTGTGGATTCATTCTATGGTCATCCGGCAGGTTTTACTGGCCCTTTTATCAGCCCACCTGGGAGCATTCCGGGAGTTCAAGGACCACCACACATGGTTGTCTACAATCATTTTGCACCAGTTGGACAATTTGGACAAGTTGGCTTGAGTTTCATGGGCACAACCTATATTCCGCCTGGAAAGCAACCTGATTGGAAGCATAATCCTGTGTCTTCAGCCATGGTTGCTGGTGAAGGGGAAATGAATAGTTTGGATATCGTTTCTGCACAGAGAAATCCAACCAGTGTTCCTGCACCTATCCAGCATCTTGCGCCTGGGTCGCCACTTCTTCCAATGACTTCTCCTTTGGCAATGTTTGATGCGCCGCCTTTCCAGGTGAAGTCATGATCTGTGCTGTGTAAAATTACAACCATTTGGATAGAAAATTTATTCTGGAAAACAATTTCCTTTCTCTCTCTTAGGACAGTAATGTTAAATACCCTTGTGGGGGCTAAAATTTTTATTTGTTTTCAGTTCACCAGTGTGGGGGCTTATATTTGATTTTGTTTACTTCTTGTCATAATGTTTTTCATTGCTATTGTTGTTCCTAGTCTGCCCCGGACATGCCAGTGCAAGCTCGGTGGTCCCATGTCTCGGCTTCTCCTCTTCAATCAGTCTCTGCTTCAATGCCATTGCAGCAACAGTCAGAAGGTGTTCTCCCTACTCAGCTTAATCATGGGCTCTCTGTCGACCAATCGTTAGCAGCCAACAGATTTTCTGAATCTCAAATTTCAAGATCCTCTGACAATGGCCGAAATATCCCAGGAGCAACTGATGCAACTGTGAACCAATTACCTGATGAACTTGGGCTGGTGGACTCCTCGAGGTCTAGTAGTACCAGAACTTTGGCACAGAGCAGCATTCCCAAAAGCCCATCTGCCATTACCATTCAAGATGCTAGCACGACGGATGGCACCCAAAATTGTACCAGCAACAGCTTTAGCCAGAATACTAGTTCTGCTTTTAAGACACAGCCTTCCCACCAGAAAACTGCATCTGGCCAGCTGTACAACTCGTCTGGTTACAATTATCAGAGGGGAGGTTCAGTTCCTCAGAAGAATATTTCTGCGGGGGAATGGTCTTATCGTAGAATGGGATATAATGGGAGGAATCAATCTTTGGGTGGAGAAAAGAACTTCCCTTCTTCAAAGATGAAACAGATTTATGTAGCTAAACAGACAACAGGTGCAACATCCACGGTGGTTGAACATGGAAAGCATGAACACTGAAGAGTCTTTGCAGAATGAAAACATATTTGGCAGAATCTATTGATAGGAATGACTGAGATTTGGAAACCTAAGTTTGTACGTGGGTTGATATATTGGCTTTCTAATCCAAGTTTACAGGCTTGTGGACTGTGACCTTTTATGAGTCTTGTTTTTCAGGCTTCTTCGGAGAAGAGTTCTAGTGTGGTAGTGGCCCGGCGTTTAGATATATCATTTCAGAAGTTTTGTGCATTAGACGGGTGTGGTCTGTGATTACCTTTATCATCACATTGTTGGCTGCACAAGCCGAAATGTGTAGTCTCATGAGATTGATGTATGAATATAATTAATGATTCAGCTGATAATTTTTTGTTGCTGCCTGTGGCGACCTATTTAAAATGGAATGACAGCCACTGAACATTCTGTTTTGGGTGATCCAGAATTTCTTTTATTTACTCGATAGAATTTAAATCCTTACCACTCCAGTTCATGAAACGGAAACTGCAATTGGCTAATGCCAATTAATGGAAAGCTGTGTGCGTCAGCACCGGTTTTCACTTTGGTCTGCGAATCAGCTTAACTTATTTTTCAATTTTTGGCTGGAGGGGATAAAGATGAGCACGCTTTGACAGACCAGTAGAATTGTCTTCTCCTTGAAGAAACTATTTTTAATTGAGATTAAAAATGTCATCGTACTCTGTTTCCCTCGGATTTAAGCTTCATAAAACACATTAGCCCTGCCCGGGACCGAGTTTCCAGCAAAAGTGTATTTCAGTTTATCGACTAAAAGGAATACTACAAAGAATTAATAATAATAAAAAAGGATGAAATCTTATCGGTTCTCTCAAATTTATGTGCTAAATCACTAATCCATCTTCATAATTTCTTTAAGCTCATCTTCCCCAAAAATCTCAAAGAAATGGTTATTATCTTCATTTCCCAACTCTTCAACTTGTTTATTGCTGCTTTCTACTTCCATGGTGTTCTTTTTTTTCAATGTCTCTCATCTTCATTTGCTTTATAGTCTGTTGTCGGAAAATTTGTTTTGGCCTTTTTCTCCCCTGAACTCAATCGCGGCTTTGTCATAAGCTCTCGCCGCCTGCTCCGACGTGTCGAAGGTGTCAAGCCAGACCCGAGAGGCCTTTCTGGGATCACGTATACAGCTCTGTACTTTCCTTTCTTTCTCTTCTTCGCCTTGATGTTGTTGCTGCTTTGGGGCACCTCATGAGCTAGAGCTTCCAGCTGGTGCTCAGCACTTGTGGTGGGGAAGAAATAGTTGCAGCCAAGACATGTGAAATCAGCGAAGAATGGTGGGGTTAAAGATGTGGCAGGCACCTAACAGAGACTCAAGTACGCCAGCTGATAATTTACATGGTAGCTTGTTCACAATATCATAAGCCTCATTTAAGTGGCCAGTTCTACCTAGCCAGTCCACTATGCAAGCATAGTGAGCCATTTTCACCGGTATCCCATGTTTTACCGTGGAGTTGAAGACCATCCAACCTTGCTCAAGCAAAACCAGTATGGCTGCATGCTGATAAAACAATAGAAAAGGTGATATCATCAGGTTTCACTCCTGAAAATTGCATCTGGGAGAAAACTTCCAGGGCAGTTCCACCATCCCCATGAAGACTATCCATGAATAGTCACCTCCATGAAAAAGCATTCTAATAACTTTCTGGCGCTACAGATGTTTCCACATCTTGCAAACAAATCAATAAGAGCATTGCCGATGACGACATCCTTGTTAAACCCCTTGTGTACGGAATAAGCCAGCAAAGACTGAGCAAGATTCAGGCTTTTTAGTTCAGGGCAGGCTGAAATCAAATTTAGAATTGTTACAGTACAAGGTTCTAAGCCTAATCGAATCAGATCTGCAAAGAAGGATACTGCTTTTCTGGCATTTTTTGCTTGTACAAGCGCAGACATGAAGGCATTCCACAAAGATATATCCCTCTTCGTTCCCAATTCACAGAGTAAAAGACTTGAACTTACATACTCAAATCTCGAGTACATAGAAACCATAGAAGACGAGTTTGTTGCAAAATCCCCAACCTAGTTGCAGAAGCGTGGATTGACTTACCTTGCCTCCTGTCATAGCATTGCGGCAACAAATTTATCAGGGTAAAAGAGCTTGGCCATTGACCTTCCTTAACCATTTGATGATATAAGACCAAAACCTCACCATTTAGCTTTTGACGTCTGTAACCAGACATCAGGGCATTCCAGGACACTACACACCTTCTCGGCAAACTTTTACCCAGCCTCAGTATCTCCACATTTACTGTACATGCTTATCAGCGTGTTAACTAAAGGAACATCAGAAGTGAAACCTTTTGTGATTGCATAACCATGAAGAATCATCCCTTGATCCAGATTGCAATCATCCTCAAATACAAGGAGAATGCTTATCAGTGTAACCAAATCCAGTGCTGTTCCCTCTCTGTGCATCTCGTCAAGGAGATAAAGAGCTTTTTCCACATCTTCACTGCGTATGAATGAGTTCCACGAGACAACATCTCTAGTTTGCATTTTGTGAAATAGCTTAAAGCAAGTGCCGAGATTATTGGAATCAGAGCAAAACTCCAGGAGTGCATTTGACACATTGAGGTTTGAATCTAAGCCCTTCTGATGCCATATGCATGGGCAGACTTACCAAGACACACAGCCTTCAATTGTGAGCAAACAGAAGCACTAATTAAAGATGCTGCATCTGGACAAAAACCAGAAATTTGGATTTCGCTAAATTCAGCTAAACTTTCATCCAATTGTCCACAATGTTCATATCCAGAAACCATGACATTCCACAGTAAGAGGTTCTTAATAGACATCCCATCAAACAGAAACTTGGCTGTTTACATGTCTTCCATCTTGGAATACATGGAGACAAGAGCTGACATGACAGAAATTTGATTTTCAGAACCATGTTTTATAATGTAAACATGAATGGATTTGCCATACCAAATACTGTAATCTGAAGAACAAGAGGGAACGATGGGCACAAAAGTAACAAAATCAGAAAGTACACAAGTACGGACCATTCCTCGAAATATCTCAAAAGCTTCAAAAGCATTTGCTTTTGTGCATAAGCAGATATCATGGCATTCCAAACAGCAACATTCTTCTCCACTCCATAATCAACAATGTTCTAGCAGCATACAAAAGCACATCAACGGCCTCGCCACCATACATTGAAATTAAAGCAGGCACCAAGAAATCGTTCCCAAAATATCCAGCCTTAAGGGCAAGGCCATGAATACACTTCCCAGTATCCCCAAACGAGTGCATAGAGGAATTACGCTGGCTAAAGTGCTCAAATTAGGCTTCAAACCCACAGCAAAGATATGCTTAAAAATATTGAAAGCCTCTTGCTCAAATCCCTGCGAAGAATAACAAGCAATCAACGCATTCCAGGAGACCAAGTCGGGTTGAGGAATTCTATCAATCAACGCGTGTGCAATTTCAAAGCACCCACTTTTCCCATAAAAGTCAACTAAAGCAGTCAGTATAACAACATTTCTCTCGTGCCCACTTTTCAAAACCGCACAATGTACCGTCTTTCCAATTCCAAAAGTACCCAAAATGGATCGAGCCTTGATTACAGAAGGAAACGTGAAATCATCAGATGGGCAACATGAAACTCGGCAATTCCCATAAACATACAAAACATCCTCGTACAAAGCATGACTGCTCCTAAGCATTAAGTTCTGGAGCGACACGGTGGGTCTCTTGAAAGTATTGGAAGCGGAAAGAGCTACATCCAAAGCACCCACATTGAAACGAGAGTTCAGAAAGTGTTTCAGTTAAAGCTCACGCTCAAATAAACCATTAACGATGAGAAGAGACTTGACAGACTTCAAGCGGCAAGTGTTTCTGCAAAGAGTTAATATTTGAAAGGAAAATTTGGTTTCTTTGAAGCTGAATGAAGAGTGTTTTGTGGGGAGTGGTCTGAATTCTGAATTAGCAAGTTCCGGAGCAGCACTAGATAGAGTGGTAACAGAGAGGAAACGGCTAGGAAGATTGAAAAACATAGTGGCGGGTAGGCCATTAGTGGATTAGGGAGGGAGCTCCGTGTCGCTCGCCATCAATCTGGACGACAGTTAACTGATTCTGAGACTCTGAGTGTACTTATAACTATCAAAACTTAAAAGAAGGCAGTACCTACTGGTTTCTAACGACTTGACATAAGCAGTTGGTATGCAATGCAATGGGCTTCTTGTACGCATAGGATCTATCAACTTAGTACGAGAACAAAGGTTGTTCTTCTGAGGACGCAAGTACTGTAAGTGGTCAAACTATCACGCTTTCATTCAAGAGATTAAAGGCTCGAGACTTCATTGCATATGAAATTTTCGTTTTTGACTGGTGAAAAGATCTATCTTACACGCTTAATTTATATATTATTATACGCATATAAAAAAAAATTGTTATTATGAATTTTATTAATATATATTTTATGTGAATCGTTTCACTTATAAACAATGAGTTCAAGTTTTATTAGTAATAAATAAATATATATTAAGTGAAATAATTTATTAATTAATATTTTATAATATAATACTTGTATAATTTCATTCGGGTTAATAATTAAGTGCGTTTTTTTAATTTCATTCGGGTTAATAATGTGCATTCATTTTTTCAAAGCTACCCATAAAAGCGTACAGATTCAATTATTAAGAAGAGAGAATGCCCCAATCAGTCATTCGAAGTTGAAAGAAAGGCTAATTACGTAAGAATCATAATCGGAAGGATAGCAAAGCCCGAGCATTAATGGCAGACGGGAATGGAGGAGAGGAGGGGCGGAGCTAGAGCTGTAGAAAGCAGGGGCTAGTCCAACTTCATATAAAATCTATTCTCAACTAACCCCAACTGATTACCAATCTTGATAACAACCCATGTCAGGAATTGCAGCCATTTACAGTAGTTTATACCGATTGTTTGCATCTGGCATGCCTGAACTTCAGATATCTTCGTATAAACTACAAATATAAATATCATGATTCCTCATACATACCCCCAGTATACTGCCCGCATCCACGGATATAAAGAACTATCAAGATCTGTAACTAAGTTGGAGTAGCCTAATCCTCTTTTCCGACAAAAAGCACCATCTAATGGAGTCCATGAAAAATCTAGTGCATCGCCTTGTAGTTTAAATGCGCAAATCAAAGAAAATAATCCCATCTTATTGAAATGAGTTTTAAGTAATAAACATACGAATTGGATTATATTATACCACATAACAAAGGTCTTGTATCAACATAATAAAGATCTTGTACCAGGCAAATTACAAAAACATGTCATTGCCATAAATTACCTAAGCCAAGACCATTTCTCCCTAGTTTGCAGATTTATAGATGATATATAGATGGCTAGATCCTAATAATAAATGCCATCACATTTGGAAAATGGTTCACAAAGTCCCATGATTTTACCCTAAGTTTAGGAACCATACCTTGTCTTCCTCATCATCTTCATAAACTCGTCCAGATTCACTTCCCCATCACCTGTGCATTTCATAAAGCTAACATGTAAGTGATAAGCAACACCATAATTGTGCCAAGCAGATTAACACCGAAAAATCCTACTCAATCAATTCCCCAGAAAACCTATGGACTAGGATTTAGAAGTGTGAAGATATCCGCCTAATTTCGGTTGGTGCTCAAGGTTTTCCAGTCTTATTAGATTAACCCAATAAGCAAAGAACGTAAGTTGTTTCTGAAGGAGTAATTGCCACTTCAGATATTACAATTGAAAACATATTATCCAATAGTTTGGTAGGAATTCCAAGATGTTACAACAATGAGAAGGATGCACCCTATTGCCTCTATGTATGCCAACTCATATCGTGTCAGTACGAGGTCAGACATTCTGGACAGTTTTTCGTTCTAAAATATCAGGAAAATATACGAATATGCATACTTACGATCTCGATCTGCTTCTTCAACCATCTCTTCAATTTCTCTGTCAGTAAAGTGTTCACCTAGTTCTTTTGCTGTTCTTTTAATGTCAGCAACTGATATCTTATCCTGCAGAAAATGGGAGAGGGTAAACAACTGACAAAAAGAAACAAAGTCAACAATGAATGAGCAACAACTGACATTATTATCTTGGTCAATGATACGGAACGCCCTCATCATTTCTTCTTTAGTGTCCCTTTCTCCGATCTTGGCTGTCATCATATGAACAAATTCATCAAAATCAATAGCACCGCTCCCGTCCTTGTCCACATCAGCAATCATTTGATTGATTTGCTGCAATGAGCAATTCATTATGCGTTAGTCATGTAGAAAGGTGTCGATTCAATTTGAACCAAAATAGCAACACGCAATGATTTTAGAAATTTACGTAGAAAGGAAAACACCCCAATTACAAAATTATACATTAGGGGACCCTTCTGTAACTTGGTTTGTTCATTCCTTTGCTGTTAACACAGAATTTGTTGCAAGGAGAAAAGGAAACACACAATAGGCCCACAACACAGATACTTTATTTATTTGAGAAGTAGTAATGGAGTGCCTTTATTGATAGTTTCATTACTGTAAGATCTGAACCAAATCATAAAGAGAAAACAGCAGTTTCAAAATGCACATACATTAGTTACATGAACAGATAATTCACTAACAAATTCAGGCTCAGAAAAGTACCATAATTTCCAAAAAGAGATTGCATACACTTATTCTAGGTGTTAGAAGATACCTCTTCTGTCATCTCAAAGCCAAGTGCCCTGTCATACGAGAAGTTTAGTGTTCACACATCTTATCTCAACCAACTTAGAAAACTTTGTACACAAGTTATGCAATAAATACCTCATAGCAATATTCAACTCTTTAGCATCAATAGTGCCTGAAAAAGAAAACAAACTACCATGTAAATATTAAAATTAAAAACATAAACTGAAGCCAGAGATGGCAGTAATAATATCATTACCTGAATTATCAGTATCAAATAGTTCAAATGCTTCTTTAATTTCTTGCCTTTTTTGTGTTGTTAACCCATGATGTCGGCCTCTAGGCTTATCTATACGAGACTGCCCTCTATAGAGGTTTGACTGATGACGCAAAAGTGCACATATGAAAGTCATAAGCGAAAAAAAGTACTTCAAGGAAATGATAGAGGAACTAAGTACATTTAATAGACATTTCAAAAAGGATAGCAGAACATATAATCTGAGTGATCTGAACGTGACAAAATAAGAGATTTTTTTATCAGACAATTAAAAATGCATAATAATGCAACTCGGGATTGGTCATAAAGTCAATATTTATTCTGCAAAAACTCATTCATGATAATTAAAACATGTACAAAAAAGGGAAACGCATAGTAGGAAGCAGATCTTCAACTTAACATTCCCCTCAATATAACACCAGCATGTCCATTGCTAAATAGGAAACAAGTTCATACAAAACTAGCAGAAACTGTAACTAACAACAGAACCTGGAATACCAACAACTACCAAATCATCTTCTAATTACTCGACCAATTTGAAAATGATGGAGAACATATCAGATCAAATAGCCTTCCACACTTGATCCAAATATTAAAACTAAAACTGATATGTTCATTATGTGGAAACATCTAGACCGTATAAGTTCTCGAAAAAGCGTGCACTTTAAATTAATGATGAACCAGTAAAAAGAAAATCTAGAGTTCAGACCCAAAAAATTGGAATAGCGAATCCTCACAAAACTAAATCCATAACCCGGTGATCTACATAACAATTTGTTCCAATTCGTTCATTCCCAAAAGCACCGGCGCAGCACCCTTGACCCCAATCAGAATAAAAGGAAATTATCTCCCAATTTTAATTATTACATAGATTCCATGAACGATCAATAGTAATCAAAGATGCAAATTCATAGAAAAATAAACGCATCTGTAAGAAATATTCGAATCAAACAAAGCAGAGGAGATTCGTGTTTCTCAGCAAAAGACTCGATTTTTTTTTAAAATGATTCACAGAAAAGTGACAAAATAGGGATCAAAGAAAAGAAAACAACGGAGAATATAAGATTTCTATACAAGAACAAACCATAGCTCAATTTTGCCGATCGACGGGATAAGCTTCGCGTGCAAGAAAATTCGTCGGGTAGAAGTGACTTGCCTGTTAGTATTGCATGTGCAGGTCGCAGTGTAAGCATCGAACTTTTGGGCTTAACAACAACAACGGACCTCCCTGTTAGTTGGTCCATGTGCTTGTGACCCACAACTCTGATACGGGATCTAATATAATTTAGCTTAATTCGTATTAATCAGAGATTAATTAACTAATTAAACTATCTAATCTTTTTAATGAGCTGGCGTAACCCTATTATGCCACAATCCCCAGTTCATCATAATCTAGTGTCGGACTTTGCGCCTCTCTACGGTCATTATCCTTCGATTCAAATTTTCTTTGACACAATATAGATCTTCCAGTACTGATGCGTATTTCTTCCCCAATTCAGAGAGATTCTGCATTAGATCTTGGTTTTCCCCAGTTTTTTTTTTTTTTTGAAAAAGGAAATGAGTATAAATAAAGAAGAGATTTACAAGGTCATCAAAAAGAAAAACCCGTTATATACAACACAAAAAGAGAGCTAGCAATAAAGAAATCAGCTACCATAGCAAAAAGAGCCTAAACAGAGCCCTCATCTATCAACTATAGTCGTAAGGCACGACAAACATTAGAGCTACAGGGAATTTTCTTTGTCAAAACTATCGCCCAGACGTCAGACATAATTAAGCAAATCAAACTCTCTTTCGTAGAAGAGGTACTCTGAAAGCGTCGAGAGTTTCGTTCTCGCCAAAGTGAATATAAACAAACCCCTAAAACAATAAGTTGGATAGATTTGTTGGAACCTGCAGGAGAAGATAGATAACTAGTGATAGCCATAATTTCGGATCCAGGATCCGTCCAACAGCATAAGTTACAAACAGCTCTCTAAATAGAATAGTTAAATGGGCACTCGAAAAAAATATGAGAACAAGATTCAATTTGAAGGGAACACATCGGTCAAGAAGGATCCATGTGCACATAAGGAATACGTCCAGCAGTCGAAAGTTTATTCTAAATAGCTAACCAGAAAATGAAGGAGATTCGGGGCATGAAAAGATTGCTCCAAACTGTGGGTGCCCAAGGAACTGGGGGTCGGCGATGACGCAAATTGTTGCAAATGAAGCGATTAGTCAACTTATTCAGTGGAGTCCCCTTCCAAAAGAAAGTGTCAGATTCTTGAGGAGTTGGAGACTAGCTAGGTTGAAGGTGATGCAGAATTCTTGGGAATTTTCACGAGTTCCCATCAATAAATGAAATCATACGTGTTTTGAGAGGGAACAGTGAAGAAGTTCTGGAAGGAGTTACCTGAGAAATTAAGGGACCGCGACTATCCCAATTGTCATACCAAAGAGAGACCC
>JANZLX010000213.1:5545164-5561428 GCA_025531955.1 Erythroxylum orinocense | reverse complement strand
CTCTAAGCGAATTTCGTCTCTTAACTTCAAGAGCTGGTTGAGGAAAAAAAAAGAAACTGGCTTTCGATTGAAGCGCCCATATAGAATGTCCTTTCAGAAAATAAGCATGCAACCATTAGATCCACAAGGTTTTCTTATCCTCTAGGATCCACCAAAGGCGTTTGAGAATCAAGGAGCGATTAGAAGTTTTAATGGAAAGAATATTCAATTCGCTTTCCGGCTTAGGATAGCTAAGATCAGACCATTTCACTTTGGAGGCTCCGCGAGTGCCATTAGAATGACTCCATAAGAAGGTCCTGATAAGCCTTTCAATTTCTTTGATGATGCCTTGCGATAAGAAAATATGGAAGCTCCAGTAGACATGCAAAGAATTAAGGACGGATTTAATAAGTTAAAGTTTACCCGCATAAGACAAAGATTTGTTAACCCAAGATTTAATCCTCCGCTGGATCTTCTCTAGGAGTGGACGACAATCAGCATTGAAGAGCCTTTTAGTAGACACCGGAAGTCCAAGATAAAGAAGTGGGGGATCTTTCAAAATCATACCCGTGGCAGCAGAAATCGAGGGAGCCATGGCTGCCGCACCCTTTGACAAAATAAAATGACTTTTAAGCAAATTGATCTGTAGTCCAAAGTGATGTTTGAAGAGACTAAGGGCATGCATAAAAATCCGAATAGACTCCAAATCCGCCCTGCAAAATAAGAGGAGGTCAATTGTAAAACATAAGTTAGTAATACCAAGTGTCTTACACTTCGAATGATACCTGAATCTGGGATTAGAAAGAGTTGCGTTCTCGATAAAAGCATTAAGGGTTTCCATGACCAGAAGAAAAATATATGGAGAAAGAGGATCCCCTTAGAGAATGCCCTTAGCTGCTTTAAAAGTCTGAGTAGGGGCACCATTAATCAAGACCGAAAACGATGCCAAAGTAATACATTCCATGATCCACCAAGTAAATTGAATTGGAAAGCCAAAGGCCTCCAAAATGGCGTGCAAGAAGCACCAATCAATACTATCAAAGGCCTTATAAAAATCAATCTTCAAGGTACAATTAGGTGGGCTCGAAGAAGGAGAATGCCCTTTCAGAAGTTCTTGAACAATAAGAAAGTTATCCCCAATGTAACAATCCGACAAGAAAGCACTTTGGTTGGCATTGACTAACGGAGCCATAGCTTCCTTCAATCTGGTAACAAGGATCTTAGAGATAATTTTGTAAAGAAAATTGGTACACGAGATGTGATGATAGTCGGAAAAGGTGGTTGGAGTCGTTCCTTTCGAAATCAAGCATAGGAAGGTTCGATTAATCTCTTTCAGCAAAATTCCAGTCAAAAACACCAATAGTAGGCCAAGCTTGTTGGTAAAAGTAACCGTTAAACCCATCAGGCCCAGGAGCTTTCTTGCCATTCATTTTAAAAACACAAGCCTCAATTTCGCTATCTTCCACTGGTCTAGTTAAGAGAGGAAAAGCAGAGGGTAAAACCTGCTTAAGATTAAGACACTACAAATCCAAAGAAGAGATAGAGATATGATCGGCAGTACCAAGTAGGTTGTGGAAAAAATCAAAAGCTGCTTCCCTAATAGCCATCGGATCATGGAGAATATTACCATTATGAGAAATGGAATGAATCTTGTTCTGGTTCCGTCTAGAAAAAATCGAGTGGAAGAAAAACTGAGTACACTTGTCACCATCTTGAAGCCAATTAATTCTAGCTCGTTGCTGCAAAAGTGAGGAATGATTACTAACAGCTTGCAGATAGTTGGTGAGGGCGATCTTTTCTTGATCAAGAAGAAGCTAGCTCACTGGGGTATCCGATAAGAGAGTTTGCACTTGAGTTAGCTCCGATCTAGTGCGAGTGATTGCTTCAAAGGTGGACCCCTGAGAGGCCTAAGAAGTTTAAGTGCCTGTTTAATAACTTTCAATTTCTGCATACAAATAAACTGCTTGGTGACCCGACATCAATGTGTAGCTCCGCGCAAACAAGCACCCCCAAAACCAGGAACTGTAACCAAATAATTATTGAAGCGAAAAGGGTAATGAGTAGACACGGTTGAAAGCAAGTGGGAAATCCGTATGGAAGTGTGGTCCGAAAATAGAGGGTCCGAAAAATGAGCCGTGCTGTTAGGGAAAGACTAAAGCCAAAAGTTATTGACAAGGGCTCTATCAAGCTTCTTACGAATAAACCACCGGTCCTTTTGCTTATTAGACTAGGTAAAGAAATGACCAGCAGAACTAACGTCAGATAACCCAACCTACTCCAAGCAATCCAACAAGTCAATGGAGTAATTACGAAGACTAATGTTACCTTGAGCCTCCAAAGAATAGAGGTTAATGTTGAAATCCCTATATAGGAGCCAAGGTTTAGAAACAAAACTACTGACATGACGGATGGTATTCTATAAATCCCGACGTTGAAATTCAAAACTGCTGGCATACACAAAAGAAACAAAGAAGTCAAGATTGCCTTGCAAAATCAGTACCCGAAGGTGCATAATCTGATCTGTAGCCTCAACTATGTCAACCTTAACCTCAATAGGATTGAAACAGACTA
The DNA here is from genome assembly GCA_025531955.1 of Erythroxylum orinocense. NCBI lineage: Eukaryota > Viridiplantae > Streptophyta > Magnoliopsida > Malpighiales > Erythroxylaceae > Erythroxylum > Erythroxylum orinocense. The sequence continues at coordinate 5,558,878 of JANZLX010000213.1, read as the reverse complement.
TAATCTGTCCAAATGCATAATGATGGTGATTAGATAACCAGCTCCATTGAGGGCCCAAAATGTGGAGTTTATTCAAATTAGCCAATTGGATTTTAGTTTCAAGTAAACCAAGCAATATAGGTCGTTCTCGGAACACAAAATCTTTAAAAGCTTGTAACTTAGAAGGGAGGTTGAGACCACGGACATTCTAAGTCAAAATCGACATATTATGAAGAGGACGTGTTGAGGCTTTTACTCTTGCCCCTTTTTTATTTTCTAGTATAAATGGTGCCACTACGGCAGAAGGGCCAGGAACATCCCAAACTAATGGTTCTGGAGAGGACTCAGTGGATTGAGTGGAATCAGCTGCACCATAAAAATCCACAGAGGTGTTGCATAAGATCTGAACGATCGCATCCTCGAGATGACAAGGTGGAGAAGAGTGTGGAGCCAGAGCAGGATCATCAGTCTCAGGTAGGGCATAAATAGCAGTCTCAGTCAATACAAAAATATCAGACATAGGCAGAGGAAGAACAGCATGCAAGACAGCAAGAGAGGTAGCCTCAGATTGACGAGGCCCAAAGGACACCGATATCTGAGCAGAAGCTAGACCTACATTGACATTGATGGTTGAAGTTAAGGGCGCATCAATACATATTTGGTCATCATCTCTAGGAGGTGCCTCGACAAGATTCATCAATTCAAAGTAGCTACCAGAAGTAAAGATCCTCCCTGTGGGTTTCCAAATCAAAGAAGAAGCCTTGATAGGGTGCCTCCAATGATAAGAGACAGTTATGTTTTCCTCCCATAATTTATTTCCTTCTCCAAGTCGCATGATAGGAATTTCAGAAGGGAGGTCTTTGGAGATAGAAATACTTACACATATTCGGGCATATCCAATTCGTTTCTTATGCGTTGTATTCTCATCCATGTAGAGTGGTTTACTGATGAAGCTTGCGAGGTGACTGAGACCTTACATCATCTAATACTCCAGGGGAACTTGGTGAAAATTGACCCAGATAGGTAAACTCTGTACCTTGATAGTGTCCAATATAAGACCCGGCTGCTATAGTTGGAGAAAAAGAGGCTGACTCCAGAAATGCCAAGGCCCCTACTCGAGGATTTTGTGAGTAGCTGAGGTGGAGGAGAAGGAAAAAAGAAGGAGGTTATCTTCTGAGAGAAGGACATCAACGAGGCCCCTGTTCTTCTAATATTTTGTCGCCCAACGCTGAAGAAGAGGAAAACCTGGTCTTTTGTCGAGGAAAAAACCCACAAGAGTGGATTTCCAAGATTCGACGCCCGCTTGAAGAGTAGCTAAGTCAGGGAAAACGATGAGCTTCCCGTCTACTTCACTCGAGGGCGAGTAACTCAGAGTAGTCGGAGTGGAATCACCGACTACTTGCTTCCAAGATTTTCGAGCAGGGACGGCATCGAACATGGGGTTAGGAGAGGGGAGGGAAGGTGCAGAAGAAAGGGGAGGAAAATCAACAAGAGGGGGAGAAGTTGGGTCAGTTATGGTTGGAGGCAGGAAAAAATTTCAAAGGCCAAAAGAGGAGTCTAGTGAGAGAGGAGAGCTTCTCGCACTAACCCAGAGCTAAAGTTGACCTTGAAGTCAGATGCTTGATTCGCTGCTTCGAATGTGTTACCATACTTTTGCTTTCTGTTTCCCTCTGATGAAAAGAAGACACTTCCATTTAGAGAGAAAACATTATGCCCTGCAAACTCTCTAACCCTTTCACGAAGCCTCTGCTCCTCTAATTGGAACTTTTCAAGCTTTTTAGAATAATCATTTCACATTCTATCTACCGCCTTCTCTAGTGCTGATTGCACCTCACTCTTCTCGCTCTCTAATCTTTGGGTGTGCGAATCTAGTCCTGCTTTTGCCAATATAAACTCTTCCATTGCAGAATCCCTCTCAGCAATCCGTGACTTTAAAACACCTGATACCTCAATTGCCAAGCTTACCTTATCAGCCATCAAGTTTCTAATAATCTAAACCAATGATGGGAAATCAAATCCACTATCTTGAAAGTTGTCCTGATTAAGCTCTTCAGAAAGAAAAAACTACTACCTCGTCAGTTTCCTTTGATCTTCGTTGCAGTTCCACATCTATAGCATCCTCATTTGCAACAAAGTTCACATCGCCATTGTTGTCCAGTGGAAATGACGAATTGGAGATTTTGAGAAATTAAGGTTACGCCAACTGTTAAGGAATTTAGTTTAAAAATTAGTTACTTAACAGACCTCATACTAGATAAAACTTTTATGCGACAATAGAGTCTTGCAGAAAAATATTTAAAAATTTTATGTAAGAAATTCTAAACGGAGGAATTAATTATTTGTTAATTTAAAAGTTTATTTAAATATCTATCAAATATTAGGGTTGTTTTAGAATATTTATGCACATTAAGGTCTTAACTAAATGTTCGTCAAAACTTTTAGGTTTTTGACTCTTTTGCATTACTACCAAATTACACTACAACAAAGTCTGGATTTGGCTAAGCTTTAAAAGTAAACTTTTGTCGACAACTTTTAAAAACATTACCAAGGTTTACCATTTCGTTATGTTTTACAAAATTGTCGCTAAATGCAAGCCTTAGGTGACACTTTATGGGAATCATCGCAAAAGGCTCATCCTTTTGCAACATTTTAGTATTTTCGTTGCCAAAGTGTGAGCCTTTGGCGACAACTTTAAATATCATTGCAGAAAGTGATATCGTTGCAAAAAGCTGGACTTTTAGCAACAAATCTTTTAAATTATCGCCCTAAGCTTAAATAAAAAATTACTTTCTTACTTATAATTATGAATTCACTAATTTTGACTTGATCATTTTGTGACTAAATTTTATATTGAGAAAATTCAAATTTAGTATTACAGACAATAACTCTAAGTGTGAAAATAAATTTAACTAATAAAAATGTCAAATCATTTCAGTAATTTATGAAACTATAAACTCAAAATTAATTAATATTACATAAATTTATACTTTTTATTTTTATCTTTTAAATTATATAATTTGGCAATTTTATATAGTGTCACAAAATTTTCAAACAGTTTAAACATGAAGTTTGTAATATAATGATATATTATTCTTACAGAAAAATAATAAATATTGATATATAGTGAGTAATATAATATAATAATATAAAGTAAGTACTGCAAGATTTTAATTAAAATTTGAACAATTCTTAAAGAAAAACAATAAATAAATTTTCATGCCTATTCCTTTGAAAAGAAAAATAAATAATCATTTTCTAGATTCTAGGTGACATGAGACTTGGTAGATAAGGTAAAGGAGTTCTCTATGTCTAGATTCTTAAAAAGGCTCCTTGCACATTCGAAGGCATCAATTGAAACAATTAAAGTTCTTCTCGCAGGAGTTAGTTTATTAACACCCTCTTCCAATAACTTCATGGCTTTAACTAACCTAACAAAAGATACAGTAAATGACTTCTTAGAGGTAATATAGACCACTAAATTAGATGAACCACACATACCATGTGTTCCGCCTAAGGAGCAAACAGTATAGAACAATAAAAGCTAAATTAAACGATATAAAGAACCCAAATTTGAACATATGCATATTCGATTAAATGACTCCATCATCATCACAATGAACATACGTAGTTTTTACAATCGATGACTATTCCAAAACAACCGATTTTTCTAATCATGCACATACCAGTAGGACATTGCTATCGCCTCCGTTTCCATCTATGTTCTCTTGATGATTTGAGGAAGCTTTACATAACACACAGTATATACAATCAGACATTCATCTAATAGCTTCCCTAATAGAAAATGAGATATAGATAATAAAGAAAGAGAATTAATTCAAATAATATTAAAAATCTTGAAGAAGAAGATCGACTATTGAAATCAAGGGGTTAATAGACTTTAATGAGGAGATTTGTTATGCATAGATTCATTCTTCGTCAGGGAGAATTTTGCTAGATCCCTCCCATCGGAGCTCATTTTTGTCATCCGAAACTAGTCATTACATTGACATTCCACGTTGAATTATATTAACAGTTTTATTCTGAAAGGTCAATAAGTCATAAATATAATCAATATAGAACTGGAGTGTATAATTTAATAAGGAAATGAAAAATTATATGAAGTTATATGCAATTAACAAAATATTCACAAAAGAAGCAAAGATTATCGGAACTTAATTTTTTAACCGTCCAAAGTTCCCCTGCACAAGCACATTCTATATTTGTCAATCACCGTTAAAAATAAATAAAACCCAGAGCAGATGACACAGATTAATAAGTGATCTAACATCTTTAAGAATATAAAACTTCTTATTTGAATGTTCCAACATTCTTGTAATGTTAATATTGTGATATATTAACTGAGGCTACTTCATATGATAAGGTTGAGTATGTTAACCGTATATGTACTATATTTAAGGTATACATAATTAAATGTGCTTTTCTCTATAGTCACTATTATGATATAAATAGTGGGAAGAGTTACTTGAAGAGTTTAATGAAGACTAGGAACCAAAGTTGTCTCTCCAAAATAAGGCCCTATAATTTTTAACTACTAGTTGGAAATCTGGATTAAGCAAAAAGACACCGAGTTAATGCAAAAGAATCAAGTAATTTCATACCTCAATGTTAGCTTTCACCTAGGATGGGAGTGAGCTATGACTCCTCCAAGAGAAAGCTAATGACTATCTATTGCAAAACAACGATTAAAGATAAAAAGAAGAAGAAAATGTGACAATGAAAGTAGAGGAACCCATACTTGGCAACTTGACCAGTTCAAAGAAGAAGATCGCCTTTGACGAGTTAGTCATAATTAGGAAGCATCTAGAGACTTTTTTGATAGGGAATGTTTTCAATTTATGTCCTTTGTGTGGATAATTAGGTTTTCAATTTCGTAAAACAACCTGATTTTGGCTAATATTTTTTCGCTACGAAAATAAAACATAGACAACAATTATTAACAACGATTAGTGAAAAACTTCACTTATAGTTGTCAACTATAGAGATTTGGCGATATTTTTTGCGATGAATATAATTGTTGCTAATAACTATTAGCGACAATTTTGAGACTTTTAGTGACATTTTTCATACCCAAATTTTGTTTCTATTGTATTTAAATAAAGTCAAGGAAATAAGAAGGCTTGAGAGTAATATTTTAAAAACTAGATTAGAAGTTAAACCAATAAGAAAAAAGTTTAAAATTTAAAAGATTCAACCAGTATTAAATCATCATAAAACTAGCTAAAAATTTCATAAAATTAAAAATTGTGAAATATGGTCGAAAGAATTTGTCCTTACCAATGAAGAATTTAAAATTTAATTAAAAAATTAATTATTAAATAAAAATTAATCGATTTAATTTAATTTATAAAAGCTTATTAATTTACTAAAATTGACCAATAAATTAACAAATTGATCGATTTTTAATGATAAAAGTTGTTAAAATAAATTAAACTAAAAAGTTAAAAGCTGAAACCAAAAATTAAATAATTCAAAAATTTTATAATTAAATCAGATAAACGGGTTAGTTTTTTTAACCAATTAAATACGTCACTTATAGCAGGTTTGTATATAGACAAAGCTTTTGGCTCGAATTTATTGGCCTTGTCACGAGTACTCGTTGTAAACCTCTGTTTTGTCATCGCTATGATTTAGGAGCACACACTTGGTCCGCAACTTTTGAAGTACAAAATGGAATTATTGAAGATTTCACGTATCATATTTTTCATTTCTCTGTCAATTTTGTTACGATATGTTGGTATGTAAATTTCATTAAGATTTTTTAATCTCACTGATTAATGATTTTAAGCTTCTATTTAAATGGTAAATTTTTTAAAAACTACATTTGAATATCAGAAAAGAAAAATGAAATGTGCCTCCTTCTTGTAGTCCAAGACAAACACTCTATCTCTTAATAAGAGATCTTGAGTTCGAATCTTAAAAATGGAAAAATCTGTTTGACCAGCATTTTACTTTTTATAAGTTGACTTAGTGCGAGCAAGGATTAATTTAAGAGTGGATAGTTTAAAGGTACATTTTTCCAATTAAAACCCTCCAAAAACACAACTAACCAACAAAAAAAAAAAACAGATTCTTATGTTTTCTATGTTGAACGTGCGCGTGGCCTAATTTGTTCGTATGATGCAAATGAATCGGCAAGAAAACAACAGAAGCAAAGTTTCTATGAATTTGAATTTATTATTTGATTATGACTTATTAATTAATTATTTATATTATAAATTATTTAATAAATTCAATATATTACCATTATAAAAATTACACAATAGTGAGAGAGATAATGTGAGAACAAAATAAACAAAAGCTGTAATTAAAAGATAAAAATCATTAGGATCCGTAATATCACCAATGACCTCATGGTAATTTTACACGTGTGCGTCTAACTAAGTAGTTGATAAATAGGGAACAAGAGGGCCATTTGCCTTTGATCTCTATACTACCGTCCCAAACATTATTGGAATAACTGTGCAAAAGCATTTTCTAGTAACACTTTCTTTTCCTAGGGGAGGAATAGAAGGATCGTATGCGAGAAGGAGCATAGCTACCCTACACTCACTACTGCCGATTTCAATTGCATATCTTGATTTCTTTTGCATGGGACCCAGCCAACCCTATCTTCTCATCACCACGACCCCTTTTTTTCTTGTTCTCATCACACTTCAAGAGAACTCCAAACAGCTTCGGACCCTCACCACAGCCACCATTTTCGTCGTCATCCTCGACATCATCATCATCGTCATCACGGTTCACGCATGCCCCACCAGCCAGTTCATCACGAGTGGACCCAGAGCAACTTCCTTGCCGCATGATGCGATTGATCTGATCGGGCCCCACATTCACGTACTTAGTCAAGAAAGCCATCAGCTCCTCGCATTGCTTCTTGGCTTGTGCCAGCTCGGAGCTCAACATTTCGTTGTCTTTCTTTAACTTCTTGTTCTCCCCGGACAAGTCCGCCAACTGGGTCATCTTTGCCACCGTCTCCACGGACCCAAGGTTCTTTGAATCAGGAGATGAAGTCGACGTCGAACCCATATCCTCGCCGGAGTTTGAATGCAACGAACCACCGCCGACTGCCAATTTAGCGGCTCCACTCCCTTCGGTCGGCGTCCCGATTACCGCTTTCCGACGACGGATTTCGGACAAGAGCTCTCTCCGTCCTCGCTGGAAATTCTCGTTCGCGAATTCCCATTTGTCGGGCACGATCTTTCTGAATCCCTGCCAGTTAACAATAAAAACACCCATCTTGTCTTATTGATATCAAACTCAACTATTAGAAAAACAATTGAAATCAACCAATTACTAAATTCTTACCAACGAAGTTAACACTTCAATAACGTATAAAATTAAAATAATGGGAGCCATAAGTCAATCACATGGACTAAGATTGTACTTTGGTGTCTATATTCTTGTTCATACTTTTCCACAAAGTCCAATTCGGACAAGGATCAATACTTTCGTTCCACATTCGGGTGTCCGCTTCGGGGCTTGGTAATAAATTGGCGCAGCCAACGACGACAAGATCTTGTTTGGGATCCGGAATTGGACTTTTAAGGGATTTCAGTCTATCTACGCAACTGGAAATTCTATTTAATTTCGTAGGCTAAATAAAGGAGCAGCTCATACAAATTCCATTTAGGGTGAATATGGTCAGCGCGAAATAGTATCTTATCAAATTGATTACGAGTCATGTTTTTCTAAAAGACTATTGCGAATATTAGTAGTCAAACCCAACAAACATGAGCCTTATAGGCCAAGATATGGAAATATAGCCTAATTCATTAGTCATACTCTTAAGTCTCTCTTTTCTTTTCTTTGATTGCAACTCAAAATGAGAAGATTTCGTGGTAACTTAAACTTAAACCCACGTTTTAAGGGAGACTTTTTAGGTACATAAACTAAAGTTCTAAATACGACATTAACATCACTAGAACATTGATTTTTTATATAAAATATGATATTTTATTGTCGACTACGGAGTACAATACTAAAATCAAAAGAATACAACTCATGTACACATGATCTAATTCAATCGCTTCTAACACCAACTGTATTATAATTTATTTGTTCAACTTCAATGCATAATTTCTATTAAAAGTCGTCTGTTTTTTATATTTATAGAGTTCTTAAATATATGTATATTACTGAACTCTCCAAATAGGACAGTTGTCTCAATACAGTTTTGTCCTTATCTGCGATCGAATACGAGTTATGGACAGTTATGCCCCTTACCTAATCTTAGTTGCCAAATATAAACATCGCTAGATACGACCTTACACGCTTCTAGACGCACCGAGAACAAGCCATACACGCTCTTTACCAACTTACCATAATAGACCAAAGAGTCTTCCGGCGATAGAGTCCTGAACTACCGTCCTACCCACCATCGACATTCACATCCCAAATAGGATTCTAATGTCTACACAGATTTGTTTAGTTGCCAGGCAAATCCGGGGATTTATTGACAATAAAATCTCCCTACTCATGACGGCTACACAAGAAAACAACCAAGGTGTGGTTCTTGACCTAAAACTATCATAAAGTTCCCAAGTGGTGTGGTTTAAAGTTGACTCCAGACAAACATAGGAACAAACAACGTGAAACTAACGATAGAACAGAGGTGGGTGGGACTTACATAGGTGTTGAGCTGGCGAACAAAGCTGGAGAAATTGTTGTGCTTGAAATAGTTGGGAAGCAAATCCCTGGCGAAGTCTGCAGTTTTCCAGACAACAAAAGTGGAGCCAGTCTCGTTCCAGGATATCACATCGTTGGTGATCGGATCATCCACCAACTGGTACGTTTTTGTCAGAAACGGCGCAGGAACAGACCGTTGGGCCATTTCTTTCCGATCTAAATGGCCAAAAACAACACGAGAGCCTAACAACAAAATATTCAAAGGTCTAAAAAGAGAATATATCAATATAACAAAGAAAGAAGGAACCGAAAAAGAAAAAAAGAGTTCGAATAACTGGATCAGACTGATCAGCAACTAAAAAGCAAGAGAGCGGTGAGAAACTCCCAGCCCCAACAATAAAAACCGGAAAGGAAACAGTTAGAGCAGACGAGATTAGAGTCAGAGAGCTTCTTGTTCTCGATTTCCATGGATGTTCAGCAAGAAAAGGTTGAGGGTTGGTGCCAATAGAACACACAACGCAATGACATAACTTTCCTTCTAAAGCGAATGGACCCTTCCTAGAGTGGAGAGGTATAAATTTCCCCCCAGGTTTCGTGTACGAGACACTTATAATAAGAGAGCGAGTAATAGGGACAGAAAGCAACGTGGAGTTCTAGAAATTCTGAGAAAGAACACAGTACTACTGCTACTACAACTGTAGCATTGAACTAAAAGCCTCTCCACAACGCATCCACACGATACACGCACTTAGTTCTCGCTCTTTAATTACTTTCTTGATGATAATGATACGAGGGAGAGATAGGCTGCTTTTATATTTATTTAACGAAAGAATATTCAAATAGGGACTTGGTACGTGGAGATTGTTCTTGGTTGTTTCTATGAGACGGGAAGCTTCCAATATGTTACCGGTTTATGAACTCATGGCCTTTTTTGGCTTTTTTTTTCGCTTTTTCCTAAGAAAAGAAGAAGAAGGAAGAAATAAAAATGAAGAATGACGAAACCCTTCTGTCTTTTTCCTATTTTCAACACCTACCGTCGTCTTCGTAAGGTTCCGTCTTCTCCTTGTCTTTGTAACAATTTCATCTTCCTTATGTTCTTTCTCCCTGTACATCTTCCTTATGTTCTTTCTGGAAACTTTCTGTGCAAATGAAAAATCTAACCGCATTTGCCTAATTGTGGTTAAGACGTCAACTAGATAAATTATAAAAGTTAACGAATTGTGCGAGTTGATGTACTTCGCTTTTATTTAATTATTCCCACAGTTTGCATACTTAAGTGTGCAATTAGTCCTCCAGTTTGCTTCCAAAGTTTAATTAACGCGATTTGACTGATAGCTACAAACTTTCTAAATTGAAAATATTATAAAAATGCTAACCAATTGAATGAAACCAATTATAAGAACGACTACTAATTGATGTATGTGATCATCTTTTTTTGTTTCTATAGAAAATTTAATGAATTGCATTAAATATAGGAGAAATTAATACAACGTTACAACGTGGACGAGGCAGTTAGCGGTCGCTGAAACTGTACATAAAGAAGATTCAGAAAGATATTGACCTCAACTTATAAGTGCCATCTATTTTTCGTACCCGTGGAAAGAGTAAGCTAAACATTCTTGCCCACAACAACTGCTTTGATCCAATTAATGGTCCTGTCTAAAATTCCATAGTTTTGTTTACGAAAAAATGCAGAAAATACCTGATTTCGGTTTCACAACTTTAAATGAGTTTCTCTAAGCTGAAACGAGCGCGAATCAACCGTTATCTTCACGAGAACTCTTCATCGGAATACAATCAACATCTTTCTACAGTTTTCTCAAAACGTAAGCTCTCTTAATGAATCAGAGAATCTTTATATGCTTACGATTGATATGAGTAATTACAGAAGACCTTAGCATTTATATATAGCTTTCATATCGGCCTTTCTCATCACATATCCGATATGGGTCTGGTCTACACTGATTAAGATCCATTTTTCACCTAGACTTCGATCGACTCATTGATTTAGATCATTTATTAGACAACTTTATTATCTTTATATGGATCAAATGACGTAACTTAACCAACAAGTTATTTAAAAGTTATTTAAAAACCAAAAAATGCAATTAAATATTGTCCAACTTTATGGGAAATTACAAAAATATCTAACAATCTCCCCATTGGACAATACTTAATTCCAGTGTTGACTCTAGTTTAAAAACTCGGTTAGGTCAAGCGACTATATTAATCGACTAGGTTTTAAAAACAAAACATTTGATCCAAAAATAACAAAAGTCCATCATTCTATCATACAAGGCTTTCGATACCAAAAAGTATCAAATGCATGTGGCATATGCGACACAGATCTAATATAATCACGTATACCTAATACCTCACTAACATGAATAGGAACATGGAGTGTGACAAACTAAGATGATACTTTTATGATCTAAATTATATTATCTTTGTTTTTAGTCTCGATTTTTCCAACTTTATGCTAAGCTGTATTAGAGAAATCCTGTTTTCTCTCACCGAATGGTAAACAACATTAGAGAAAACTTGTTTTCTCTCACCAAATGCTAAACTGTATTAGAGAACATTTTAATACTCTCCAACTGAATGCTAAACTATATTAGAGAAACTTTATGGGATTAAAAAAACTTATAACCCCTTATATCATATCAAACTTCATGGATATCCGTATAAAACTGTATGCATCTAAATAACATAGGCATAATGCCAATCTATTTATATGCCTAATGACCTTTAAATATTTAAGATCGACATAAATCTTAAGACTTTTATATGTGTTATGACAATATACGACAACATGTATTTTCGAGGATAAACGATGATCATCTTTATTAATGAACCATCACACTGTCATAATACATCAAATGTATAAATGAACATGGAGAAAACATAACGTTCCCCTAACTAACAATGTTTAAGGACGTCAAAACACCCATACTGTATACTTATGTCATAAGTACAAATTGAGAAGTCCTTTAGTTAAAGGATCGACTATCATTTCCTTAGTCCTTAAATGCTCCAAATCTTAATGTTACCTTTTTGTATCAACACCTTTATGGCCAAATAATTGACCTTTAAATGCTAAGACCTTGTGATTTTTTTGTTATTATTAAACAATACAACAAGAAGATTACCATAGTAAAAATAAATGGGTTTAGCCACTGAATCAACCACAGACAACTTATAAATCAAGTTTTTGAGCTAAACCATCTGTGAAGCAGCCCCAGAGCTGCACTTTGCATGCATGATTGAGGAAGTTACCCGTGTCTACTTGACACTCTTCTACGACATTGTACCATCTGCAAACTTAAAACATGTAACTTTAAGTAAATCGATCATCCGGACACATAGCTAAATTTGAATTTAAATTATCTACGAGGTTTAGTCTGTTGACTGTGCTATATGTCAACATATAATCCTTAGTTTTTGTAATATCTAAACACTTGCTAGACTGTATTCCAATGGTTTACACCTAGATTAACCAGATATTGACTAAACAGTCAAACAGTAAATGTAATGTCCCACCTAGTACATAGCCAAGCATACATCAGGCTATCAACCATACTAGTATATGGAATATTCCTCATAACCTCTCTCTTTACTTTATTCTTTGGATATTGTGCCAAAGATTATCTATCACTATGAGAGATAGGTGCTACGACAGATTGACTATTAACCATATTAAACCTTTGTAATACATACTCAATGTATGCACTCTATGAGAGGCCCGATGAGTGTTAAGATCTGTCCTGGTGAATTTGAATGATTAGGACAAAAGATGCTACGCCAAGGTCCTTCATGTCAAAGTTCTTGACAGAAAGTTGCTTAACCTTATACATCATGGTCAAGTGATTTGACGTGAGCAATATGTCATCCATATGTAGTAATATAAAGATAATTTTGCTTCCCCTGACCTTATAGTATAAGCATCTTTTAACTTTATTTTCCATGAAGCTGAAATAGATCATAACCTCATCAACTGTAAGGTATCACTTTTGAAAGGTTTAATATAAACCATATATTGATCTGTATAATGCACAAACCATGTCAATTCCATCTGGATCCTGAAATCCTTCAGGTTGTATCATATAGACCTCTCTTATGGCAAGTTAATTGCACGAAATTTCATTCAAAAATGACTTCAGAATGTCTCAATTCCTTTTGTGAGTAACTATCATACGATCTCGAACACTGAACATGAGATCCGAGACACAAAAACTTGAAGTATTTCCCTCATGTGAAGTATAAAGTATGAAAATTCACTCGAAATCAAATTCATAATGCCTTAATTCCTTTTCTGAAGTTAAACTTTAATTTATTACTAATATAATAAATCCAGAAAAGGAAATATTCCCTTAAAAAATTTTCTAGACCTGGAAACTGACCCAAAACACCTTGGGGCACTTTTACGAGAAATCTTAATTTTTGTGTTTATTTTTGTAGAATTCCGTACAACTGACTGTAACACCTTGGGGCACGACCCGAACCTGATATCGACGGTAATATCCGAGTCCGTACCCCGCGAGGGTGGCGTGTTAAAGTACTCACTCAATCAGAAATCGGTATATCTTTTTTTTTCAAACGTACGCGAAAACTCCATAATCGAAAAACATTTGGGCCCACTGTTTATTCAGAAACTTTTCTTTTTTTGTACAAGAGTTGCCATCCTTTTTGAAAGAATCAGATTTTCGATTAGCCCATTCCAGAAATCAAACATATTACACTAGATCAATTTCCTTTGCAAAACTTTTTTGCCGATCGGGAAGGTATATACAACAATTACACTCAAATACACAAAATACAATAATTCGCAAAAAACAATGCAATTCAGTACAAAAATAAAGAGACACAGTGCAGACGTGAACTGATCCCGACCTTTATCTTCACTTACATGCAGTGGATATACTCCTGTTTGCCTAACGGGGTATTCTTTCGAGTCCTGAAAAATATTTGCAAATTTTGGGTGAGTTTTGCGAACTCAGTGAGTGACCATCATTGATGGTTCACCCAGCACACAATGCATATATCCACATCAACAGTAATTCATTTCATTCATGACAAATACATACAGTGC
>JANZLX010000213.1:5519093-5535491 GCA_025531955.1 Erythroxylum orinocense | reverse complement strand
ATGTGTATAAGAATGAATTTCCAAGAGTGGAAATTATTTGTTTTCGTTTGAATGAGTTAGGATATTTATGAAAAAAATGAAGCGATATTAGTGAAACTGTGATTCGTTTGATATGAGTTGGGTTCCGAAAACGAGATCCAACAGTTTTGGCGTATGAATTTTGGTGATGGATTGTGAAATGATGATGAAATTGCATATGAAATGTTTCATGCTCATGAAAGACAAGTTTTCAAACATGTTGCCATTTCGGCAATCTGTTTTCAAGTCATGAATTACATGTTATGTGGGTTTGTGGCAGTCTGTTTTATCAGTCAAGTGCACTTGTCTAAAGACTTCTCCCGCCTGCCTACTAGCGGCATGGAGCTCTTTTGCAGACTCCCTTCATTTCATGACTATACAAAACCATTATGTTAGATTGCGATAGTACGTATTGTTCACGGCTACATAAGAACATTTTATGCAATTATGTTAATACATTCTGTTACAGACTACCCAAACCATTTCTGATGTGCTTATGTGTTTACGATTGTGACAAGTTTGATGAATGCATGATTCATGATCTGTATGAATTTCTTGAAAAGTTGTGAATTTGGGAAATATTTGTTACATGGATTTTACAATGTGAAAGTTTACAATCGAAATAAATATTTCAATGGTTTTTTCTTGTTTCTTGGTTATAAGTTTGTTACCCACGATTTTTATATATATAAGCGAAGCACTATGGAAAAGAAGGATAGGAATGTTATGAATGATGAGATGTCGTTGAATATGAAGAGCCAAATGAATCGAGGTTGAGAGTTTGATAAATTCCAATTGGTAGTTGAATTGTTATGAATTATATTGTAATAGAGGACAAGTTGGGATAAGTTTCAAGTTTTTCATGAGGGTAAAATGTGTGTTCTGACTTCAGAAGAAATTTTCTATTAATCTATGATGAATTGGATAAAATTGTCTTCATAGAATTTGTAGTTTATCCTTCTAACTTTCCAACGCTATAAAGTATGTAAAATTTGGATATCGAACGTGAGAGATATGAGCATTATAAGATGTGATGTTGCATGGAATGAATGCACAGGACAGCTATGGTAAATGATGAGAATATGGGGTTTTGATGAATCAAATGGGTCGAGAATTGAGAGTTTTATGTGATAAATTTGGTGTTTGAATTGATATGAAGTGATTTTGCACTAGAAAAGTTAAATTTGGGAAGATTATAAGTGAACATGATGTTAGATTGGATATAGGAAGCATTGGAGGGGCTTTGGAGGGGTTTGGGGAACCCCTATATCCACTAAACGGACTTTAGGTCCATTAAACAGACCTTCTCAGGTCAAAAATGACTCCTAGCATTGCCCATGTCTGTTAAACGGACCTTCTCAGGTTAAAAAGAGCCCCCAGGCCCGTGATTCACGGGACAGTTTCAATAAATCACAATTTTTAGCCCTTTTAGGAGCAGAATCTCGCTTTGGAGTCTTCATAAAAGTTATAGATGTAGTTGTCTTCTTTCAAACTGTCTAAGAAAGAACTCAATCCGACATCTCTATTGAAAGTTATGGCAATTGCGCCAAAATAGGTACAACATGATTGAGGGTATAAACATGTTCAATTCATTCAGGCATAACTTCCTCATTCGACCTCAAAATGAAATGGTTCTTAAACCAATAGATTCCCAACAGTTGTATTTATCTCTCCATAAAAATTTGTAACTTTTGGAGCTGATTTGAAAAGTTTTATGGAGAGAAAGTGAGGGTTCAGTTGGGAAAGTATGATTGGGGTATGAGCACACTTTGGTTTTTTAAGCATATCTTGATCTATAGAGCTCCGATTAAGATGGTTCTTGCTTCAAAATAAACTAGAGACTTAGAGCTACAATTTCTTTGAAGAAGTCAAATTGAAATTGTAACATCCCATCCCCATATTAAGGGTTAGGACCTGAAATTTCAGTACATGTGAGCTTAAAGAGAAATTAAGACAATGCATTTTCTTGCTCATGCATCTTGTTAACATATATGCACAAAAATACTGAATGTTTTTGTATAAAAAGTGGTACATGTATTCATTGACAACTTCTGGGTATAAATGATATTAAATGTCATTTTATTGAAAATGAGGAGTAGAAGGAGTGATCTTGGTTTGAGTTGTGATAAGGAAAGATTTAGAAACAAGATTGGTAGTGATTTGGAAAATGTTCATTGAGTATGCTTCGGTATGTTAGCCATAACTTTTTCTCTACTTATCCAAACTAGATGATTCTTGATTTTGATTAAACTAGAAACGTATGGCTACATTTCTTATGAAGACATTGAATTTCAATTCTGTCTCTAAGATTCTCAAAAGTTGTCATGAAGTTAAGAATTTGGTGTAGTACGTTGGTGTATGAATGGAAAATTCATCTTTGGAATTTAGGGACAAATTTGGGATTGATATAAATAGATTTTAGTGAGATTGCCTTCTGGAAAGTTGTAGATCTTTCTTTTATCTTTCCAAATGCATATAGTATGAAAATTTTAGACATCGGAGTCAAAAGTTATGATCCTTATACGTGGAGACGTTCTGGGGAATAAAATGATACGAAAGAAAATGAGACGAAATAGAAATGAGACGGAAGAAAATGAGAAGATAGAAAATGAGACGAAAGAAAAGGAATGGAAGAAAATGAGACGGAAGAAAATGAGACGATGGAAATGAGACGATAGAAATGAGACGATAGAACTGAGACGATAGAAATGAGACGATAGAAATGAGACGATAGAACTGAGACGATAGAAATGTGAGATGAAAGTTAGATCTAGAAGTCCTCTTTCCAATAGTCAAAAAACGAAGTCAATACGACACCTGTAGTGAGAGTTATAGTAATTGCGCCAAGGCATGTACAATATGAATAAAGATATGAACATGTTGGATTCTTTTGGCCATAACTTCTTTTCTAGACCTCCAAATGAGTTGATTCTTGAACCATTGAATTCGTAAGACACTGCTCTACATCTCTACTAAGAATTGTAGCAATATAAACTGAAGTGAGAAAGATTAAGTGAAAAGCATGGGATGGGTACAGTGAGTGTACATGTTCTTAAGCATTATGAACTGGTGTTATCCCACTGAACATACTTCAATATTTTGATGTTTTCTAGAGCTCTACAGATACAAATGAGTTTATTTTTGATTTGTGATAAAATAGAGATATGGAGCTACAAATGGTATGAAGAAATTGAAATCTAATTCAGTCTCTAAGATGTTTAAATTCCATATGGAAGTAGTGCATAGTATACTGTGTGGACAAGAGCAATCCAAAAATGCTTGTAGTATGTCTTTTGAATCACTAAACTAAATTGAATGATTTTGGAGGCATAAGAAACTTAAGACAATGGGGGGGATATTTTTCTGGAAGAAAGTATTATGTTAGATTATTTAAGAGTATTATTGGCAAGACACTTAAGTTTAAAAGAACATAAGCCTATAAGGAAGGATAAAATGGACTTTTTGGACTCATTAAGGGGATAATTGGAAGAAGAAGTATTGTCTTGCTTACAAATAAAGGAAAAAACGTGAATGAGAAGATTCGAGAGAAAAAATTCATGGATGAGAAAAGAGATAAGAGAGAGAAAACATAAAAAAGTAAGAGAGAGAGAAAGAAGAGAAAACAAGCTAGGGTTTTAATTTCCTTAGCCTTCAAGAGAGATTTTGAAGCTGTTTAAGAAGAGAAAAAGGAAGAGGAAGAAAAGAGCTTCCATTTGAGCTAAAGATCTCTTCATTTGGTGAAGAATCAAGGTAAGATCTTTTTGACTCTTTTGGATTTTTGGAAGGATTCTAGTTTATGGAGTTTAGAAAATGCTTGGGCTTAAATGTTCTAGAATCAATTTCAGTGATTTTATATTATGGGATTTTTAAGTGGATTCCTATTGAATAAGATTTGATTTGTTTTAGGAAACCAAGAGAATCTTACCCAAGAACAAGGGGAAATATAATTGTGACGGAGAGTTTTGGCAAGCAAACTAGGTGGGTAAAATATTTATAGTTATTGTGCAAATGGGCAATGTGCCGAAATGAGTACATATGTTTAAATTGCTAAGCTATGAATGAGAATTGGATATTATGAGATTATGTGAGGTTAGAAAAGAGATGATGAGAAATTGAGTTATGATATAGAGTAACCCAGTGTTCTTGAAGTGTAAGCTTATGAATAAGGTAGACATATAAAAAGGGTAAAGATTGAAAGGAGCATTTAGATTGATCAGGTACAAATGAAGTGTAAGTCTAAGTTCAATGAGACACATATGAATTTTGAAATGGGAATGAGCTTAAATGTGTTCTAGAATATACCCGGGATTGTCATTAAGCATGCATTGTACATAACCCATATAACTATTTGGGCATAAATGAGTTTTATAACGGGTGTGAATTGTGTATTGCATAAATTGTGGTGTGCAGGTTAAACATCTGCATATAGACGTTCCAGAATTTGGAAACAAATGCTATTTGGAGCGTACTGTGAGTAGACCTACGTGGTCTTACTTTATTGTTTGTCTGTTTATGTCATGAATTGAGTGATCATGAATGATTATGAATGTGACTTGATTGTTGAATTCCGGACAATTAAGGTCCGATGACCGTGATATATGAATGAGATATTGGAGTGCAAATTGTATGTCAAAATGATTGTTAAATATGTTAGGAATGTGTATGTGTATTTGTATTTGTATATAAATGAAATTGTGAATTCTCCACTTCAATATGGAATGCCGAACTAATATCCGATGATATGAGAAAGTGTTTGAATGAGTTATGTAATTGTGAGTGATGCATTCCATTGCATGAATGCATGAAACATAATGGCAGTTGTGACCAGAGTAGCCACTGATTAGAGCTACAAGCTCAACGTGTGAAAAAGAGCCTCGAGCTCAAAAGTGATTCAGAGCTTCAGGCTCAACATTTAATGAGCCCAATATGGGACAATTATCAATGAGCCCAGTATCCAATAGATACGGGACAGTTTAAGCACTCAGTCACAATAAAATAATAAATGAAAAAAGAGTCTCATGTGCACTGCATATTCATGATATGAATGATTAGAATGGTTTGAATGATTTCTGAATGTAATATGTGAAATGACTGATTAAGTGTATGTGATTCATTATGATTGTTAATGAAACGATGTGAATTATATGAATTGTATGTGTTATGTGATGAGTGAGCCATTGATGATGGTCATTCACTGAGTTCGCAAAACTTACCCAAAATTGCAAATATTTTTCAGGACTCAGAATAATACCCCGTTAGGCCAATGGAAGTATACCTACAGCATTCAAGTGAAGGGTAGAGGTTGGGATCAGTTCGCATCTACATTTGTGTTTTTCCTATTTTGTATTGAATTGTATATTTCGCATCTTTTTGTATAACGTTGTGTTTTGAAATGACTTAAGTGTTTTGTATTTGTGAAAGGGCTCGAATGGTTATTGAAACTTGTGTTAATTGAAAATGTTTATGAATGGTCATGGGCCCAATTTAAGTATCGATTTTTGCATATATTGTGTTATGTTTTCAAAAAATAGTATACTGATTTCTGACTGATTGAGTGCTCTAATGCACCACCCTCGAGGGGCACGGACTTGAATATCACCATCGGGTTATTGCGAGAGTGGGGTGTTATAATTAGAGTTTTTTTGTTTGTTTTAAATATATGATTTTAAGATCAGGTAACCATATTGTGAGTTAGATAAGAGGAAGAATTAGACCAGATAGATATTTCAATTTCAATTGACTAAGAATTTGAATTATTTAGGGAAGATATATCAAGCAAGAAATTAGGTAAGATATTGGAGATATATACAAACTCTAAAATATTAAAAGAATTCACAGGAATAAAAGGAGTGGAGTCAAAACTCATATTAGGAAAAGAATATCAATGAGAAGAATTCGAAAAGAGTAAGAGTCTTAATTTTTTTGAAAAAAATATTTGTTTGATAACAAAAAAAACATATTTTTGAAATGTTACATGTTATAAAGTATACAATTTATACAACATGAAATCAATACATAAAAATTCACTTTGATGTAAGTAGTAACTAATAAAAAAATAAGACTTGGATTAAGGTTTAAGTTTGGATTCAACGTAGGGTCTTATCTAAAGAAAACAAAGACAACCAAATGTTTTAAAACTCAAATAATTTGGAGCAACATGAAAGAACTCGGTATAAGGTGATTGAAACCAAAGTAACAACTTTGGAACACTATTAATGAGATATGTGAATAGGTTGTCGAAGCCTTTAAAATTAATTTCTAATTCACTAAACTATTGTAGTAGTCGTAGAACCAAGTTGAATCTCAAGAGAACTAAATATTAGTTTTTAATTTCAATTGATAAAACATAATGGGAATTTATGATTAGTTAACTAATACACTAAAATTAACGTACAAAAAATCAAAATAAACTAAGTATAAAAATGAGAAATTCAAATTTAACCAACTCAAATTTGAGGGAAGGATCTCAACCAATTATAACTCTAATAATTGGTCTAAAAATAATAATTTTTTATAACTCAAGCCTTTAGTTTGAAACCTATCAACAAAGCTATAATAAATCTTAATTTTTCTAAATTAATTGATTCAAACCTAGCATTCAAATAAAAACTTACTATTAACTGAATGGATATGATAACATTCCATATCAATTAATGATAATAATAAGCTTAAAGAAAAAACCCTAAATTAAATAATTAAAAAATATATAACTATTCGATTTAATTTTATTGTTTCTCCTAAGTTAGATATACAAATACATAAATAACCTACTTGCTACTTTTACCACTTATTTATGACAATTACGGATTGGTGAACTAATGGATAATAGTAGAATAATCAACACTGAATCAATTTTTCATATCAATCAATATTAATTACTCGTGAAATATAAGAATAAGAAACAAGAAATATTTGATTAAGATACTTGTAACATTGGAAGGTTGTGTTCTAAATATAGATTTTATTTTAATTCAAGTTTAGAATAAAACATTCCAAAGTTACAAATGAATTTTAATTCCCCTTAAATAAGAAAATTCATGTTTGGCCACTTATGACCTTCTTTCCCTCTCCAAAAAAATAGAAGAAAGAAGGCAAAAGAAAATATAATAACATGCTATTCCCTCTCCAAAACTATAGTTTACAAATATTCTAAAGATAATGATTGAAACAAATCTGAATCCATATATAATAGAGATGAAAATAAAGTATACTAATTAGACTAAACTTCCTAGAATGAGTTTAACTCTAAACATGATCTTGTCTTATCAGTTTCAACAATCAATCATCTTTTACTCCATCTTCTCAAAATTTATGGCTTTGATGAATGATGCTCTAATTAGATATTTCAAGCCAAGTTTAGTCCAATCTAGAACTTTCGAGGAATACGTTAGAGTCAAATGGTTTTAAACTGAGCAGAAATAAGATTGAATATTTATAATATAACTTTTTGAGCCATAAGTTGGCTTCTAGTGTGAAGGTAAAGATTGGTTTAGAAGTTATACCACAAAATAATGTTTTTAAGTATCTAGGATCTATCATTTACAGCAATGGAGAGATTGATAAAGACATAGTTCACCGTATGAGATCAAGTAGCTTAAATGGAGAATACATCAATAGTTTATATGACATGAAGATATCACTCAAACTTAAAGGTAAATTCTATAGTTTATTGATTAGGCTAACTATATTATATGAGGCCAAGTGTTAGTCCATCAAACAAATGCATAGTCTTAAGCTAATGATGGCAAAGATGAGGATGCTTAGTTGGACCGTACTAGAAAAGATAAGGTAAAAAATGTAATGATATGAGACAAATTAAAAGTACCTAATATTAATGAAAAAATAAGAGAGAGAAGACTTAAGTGATTCAGACATGTTAAGAGAAGATACTCTAACACTCTAGTAAGAAGATCAAGAATATTGTATTTAGAGACTATAAGAGGAAAAAAGAAAGGCCTAAGAAGAACTAGGAGAGGTGACAAAAAATGATATGGTTATGTTGAAACTTACTAAAAATATGACCTAAAACTTTAGCGTACTAGGATACGGATAAAGGATCTCACATAAAGAGACCCTTCTTATATTCTCATAAGTCTTTTAATATTTTTGTTCGAGTCTTATATCTTGTATTAACCTAAACATTTAACACGGAGTACTTCCTTCTTAGTTATTTAACCTAAACATGTCCTTGCTTAGCCTAAATGTTTTTTGTAATGACTTGTTTGATTTGTTTATTAACTTGTCTTCTTTTTTGTTTGTTTAATTATTTATTTGTTTTATATTTTATTTTTACTGTTCGCCTTGTTCTATAATTATTGTATTATTTATTTTATTACTTTTTTAGATTTTTATTTATACACATTAATTAATTAATTAATTTTTAATATCTTTTATGTCTATTTTATCCTTAATTAATTAATTAATTAATATTAATATTATTATTATTATTATTATTATTATTATTATTATTATTATTATTATTATTATTATTATTATTATTATTATTATTATAGTTTAGTATGTATTTGCATATATATATTTTTTTCTTTTTTTCATATGGGTCTGTCGAAAACAACCTATCTACCGGTTAGGGGTAAGGTTGCATACTAATAATAGATCTCCCTAGACTCTGTGTATCAACAGGACTTTCACTAAATTATTGTTGTTATTGTGATTATTTATCACATCCAATTATGACCATGATCATTAATATAAAAAGAACATAATTTTACAACTTAAGCATTTAGTCTGAAACCTAATAGCATAGCCTAACATTCAAAACAAAACTTACTATTAATTGATTGGGTATAATAACATTACATGTCGATTACATGATAGCAATAAGCTTCATTACAAAAAAAAAACTAAACCCAAAAATAAATAATTGAGATAACTACAACTATTCAATTTAGTTTTTCTTTTTTCTCATAAGTTAGCCATACAAATACATAAACAACCTACTTGCTACCTGTACCAATCATTCAAGACAATTATAGATCACTGAACTTATGGATAATAATAGAAAATTAGCAGTAAATTAAATTTTCAGTTTAATCAATATTAATTACTCATAAACTAAAAGAATAAGAAATAAGAAACAATTGAATTAAAAAATTCAAGTTTAGGACAAAACTTTACAAAGTTACAAGTGGAATTTTTAATTCTCCTTAAATCAGAAAATTCAGAATTAGACTCGTGGCTATCTTTCCCTTACCGTGGCTATCTTTTCCATACCAAAAATAAAAGAAAGAAGGCAAAAGAAAACAGAGACTAATGTGTTATTTAATTTAAACACAATTAACAAATTAGATAATTATTTGACTGATTCTTCTTTAATACGTCCCAGTAAAATAGAAGTTCCGTCAAGAATTGTTGAATTGGATCAATTATTTTAAAAAGAAAATTTTGAAAAAGTTTTGTTAAAAGATCAACTAACTAATATTTTACTGAAATATGGGTAAATCTTATTTTTTTCTTTGAGAAACTGATTAAACTGGATGAGATGAGTTGTAGCCATATTGTAATAATAGATGACAGGAGTAAAGACATAAATATGCAACTTAGAAAGTAAAAATGTCACCCATTGTTGTTGGCGTTGTTATAAAACCTTCATAACATTATTATACAACATCCATCATTTTTATTATACTTTATTACCTAAACGTCCACCATCATTTTTACTATACTTTATTACCCAAACGTCCATCGTTATTACCCATAATGTTCATCACTTTATGATTATTATTATTATACCAAAAAAAGTTTATATGCTCTTTAAGATTAACAACATTCATCTCTTATATATAAAACACACACACACATATGCGGGTCCTCTCTCCACACTCACGCATCTGTTCTATTTTTCTTGCCTCTCATATACGCGTTTACTTTGCTCCATACGACGCACATCTATCTGTTGCATTCTTCTTCTTCTATTTTGTCTGTTCTTCAGTTACAGAAACAGTTCCTGCTTGACCCTTTGGAGTGCACCAAAGCTAGCAGAGGAGGCATTAACCTGGGGTCGAATCCTGTTGTCCCGTTACACCTTAGAGGGGGAATTTCTAATTTAGGGTAGTGATTTTCACGACTCCTTAAATTTCAAATAAGTTGTTCCAAGTTTTATTTGGTGCTATTTCATTATTTCGCTAACAATCTAAGTCAGAAATTGTTGTATTCTTGCTATTATTTTTCAAAAATTGTTGCATTCTTACTGTGCATTTTATTTTGGTATAAGTTGGAATATTGTTTTGTTCTGGCCTACTGTTATTTATTTTAATACCAGTCGAATTTTTTTTATTCTTCGTGTTTTTTGTTTCTTTCATTGTAGGCTATCTGTTTTTTGGATTCACTATATCATCCTTCAACTTGCTGAATAGATAATGTTTATAGATTCCATTTTACTTATTCATGTATTTCAATATATTGATAGTTATGTTATTCCTTTTCACTTGAAAATATAGTATGAAGCATTCCCTTACTGTGTTACTAAGATTGCAGAAGAAAGAGTCGTGTAGTGGATGAATTCAAATCCAGATGTCACTAGTGGAGAATAAACTATGCCTTAATTATGTTAGTCACACTTTAATGGATAAAAAAATTAATTCAAGATATCGTGTGGTATTATCATGACAATATGCAATTTCAATGATTTGAAACAAGAATGACAGGTAGAAGTAATGAGAAGTTGAAGTCAGAAGTCTATCGGTAATGGCTAGTTATCCTTGATATTTAGAATGTCGTTGCATATAAAATGACAAGAAGAAGAATCTCCCTTTTCTCCTTTTCTCTATAACGTCAAATAACAATTATTTTTTGTATTACAAAACTACAAACGGACGCGAAAATGATAGTACTAGCACACCTCTTATTGGTTAAGGAAGCATCATGATGCTAGTAAAAGATCAAATAGCATCAATAGCAAATACAATTGTGATATTTATATTATTGATCTCTTTGCCGCCTTTCTTTACAATTTGGTCTCTATCTTTGTCCTGATCTACATTTGAATAGTTTACCCAATGGTTTTCTCATCTCTATGAGGTTGATAAGAAAATATGTATTCTATATAGGATTCACTAGTTAGCAAAAGTAAAAAACACTGTCACAGAAAAACCATAGTACAATTATTTTAATAAAATACATTCTAAAGCTTGCTTTTTCTTGATGTATATGTGCCCGATGCACTTTTGTTCGTAAAAAAATGTGAACTCCATAATGGTGTTAATGCATTTGTGCTTGATATTAATACTAGCATCCTATTCTCTCAGCTTGTTATGTTCTAAACAGAGTCCCTCATAAGAAATTAGACTGAACCCCCTTGTAAAATTTGAGAAGGTTATCAACCTAACTTGAGTTTTTTGAAAGTGCGGGGGTGTTTTGCTAAGGTTGCTTTACCTAAACATAAGAGGAAGAAAATTGGACCTAAGACCATTGTTTCTATTTTTTTTTTGGGATATGCCTCTAATTGTGTTGCCTATAGATTTGTGATTAAGGAAGAAGAATCTAACACTTATGGACTAATTGTGGAGTCAAGAGATACAGTATTCTTTGAGGATATAATTGCTATTAAAGTGAGTGTGTAAGCTCTTAGAGAATATATCCTTAGTTCTTTTACCAATGATGATATAGAGGAAGAGGAATTGTTGAACTAAGGAGAAGCAAAAGAGCTAGGGTACCCATTAGTTTTGGTTCTAACTTTATCATTTCCTTTGTGGTAAAAAAAAATTGATGGGATAGATGATATTTTTGTGATCACTTATATTATTTAGGAAGATCCCAAAACTTATGAGGAAGCAATGAGATCTGCGAATGATAACTTTTGGAAGGAAGCTATAAATAGTGAGTTGGAGTCAATCATGTCTAATAAGACATGGGTTTTAGTTGATCTACTTCGAGGGTGTAAGTCTTGAAGTGTAAGTGAATTTTCAAAAAGAAATTGAGACCTGAAGAAACCATTGAGCGGTTCAAAGCAAGACTTGTGATTAAAGGCTTTAAATAAAAGGAAGGATTGGAGTTTTTTTATATTTTTACTCTCCTATTACTAAAATAGCATCTATACGGATGTTTTTTGATATTGGCTCAGTATTTAAGCTTCATATGCACAAAATTAATATTAAGACATCTTTCTTAAATGGTGATCTTAATGAGAAAATTTATATGGTCCAGTTTGAGGGATTTAGAGTGCCTGGTTAGGATCAAAAGGTGTGTAAATGGTTAAGTCTTAGTATAGAATTAAACAAGCTCCCAAACAGTGGCAAGAGAAATTTGAAAGTGAGATTCTAAAAAATGGCTTCACCTCTTGTGACTCTGATTCTTGCATTTATGTGGAATTTGATGCCAATGATTGTGTGATCATAACTCTTTATATTGATGATATGCTTATTTTTGGTACTAATTTATCTATCATTGATACTACCAAGAGTTTGTTAAAGTCTTCCTTTGATATGAAAGATCTTTATTTTATGAATCAAAGTTGAAATAACTGACTCTAGTTTAATGTTGAATTAAAGTCAATATGTTGAGAAAATTCTGAAGAAGTTTGGTTACTATGACGTTGAACCAGTTAAGACTCTCTATGATGCTAATGTTGCTTTAAAGAAAAATCTTGGTGATAGTGTAAACCAAACTAAGTATGCTACAATTCTTGGTAGTGTGATGTTCTTGATGAACTATTCTCGTCCTGATATTGCATATGTGTGAGAAGACTTAGTAGGTACTTACTCATAATCTTAGTTAAAAGCATTGGAATGCATTGATTCGTTTGTTGAGATATTTGAAAGGTACTATACATTATGGATTATCTTTTGGTAGTCATCCTCCTGTGTTGGAGGGGTATTATAATGCTAACTGGGTTACGGAGTGATGATATACACTTTACTAGTGGTTATATTTTTCCGTTGGCAAGAGGTGTGTGTCTTAGAAATCATCCAAGAAAACGTATATTGTAAGACCAACAATGAAAGTTGAGTTTTTGTCTTTGGAGTTGGCAGGACGGGAAGCTAAATGGCTAAAGAATCTCTTAGTAGATATTCCACTTAGGAAAAATCAATTCCTTCTGTGTTCCTTCAATATAATTCACAGGCTGTCATTCATATTGTCAAGAATAAGGCAAATAATGGCAAAAGTAGACATATCGATTGAGACATAAAATTATCTGTACTTTAATTAGACATGGTGTAATCTCTCTGGACTATGACAAATCAGAGAGAAACTTAGTGGATCTGTTTACAAAAGCTTTAAGTAGGAAACTAATTTCAGAGCATGCTAAAGGGGTGAGGTTGAGACCAATTGTTAGTAACCTTATGACGGACATCCGTCTTGGGAAACCAAGTTTAATGGGTTAAACGAAGTTATATGGTGACTACTTACTTGTACATTGTTTATGAAATAATATTGAGATATATTCAGTTGTTGAATAGCATCCCTAACATGACTTTACTACGTTTGATGAAGTTGGATCGTTTAATCCTTAAAGAGTTCCATTGCCCAAGTTTGGTTGGTATGAGCAATGCATACTTGATGGATTCACCTATGTGATTGTGGGGAGCTAGCCACCCTCTTATGAGAGTATTTAGGCTATTTCTATAGAGCGATCATGAGATCAGAGCATTTTAAGGTTGTTTATATCTCTGGTAGGTTTTGTCTCTGATTTTCTTGGAAACCAAGTTCAAAACTTAGTTCACCTAGTTATTCACTTATCTTTTTCCTATATTGTTACTGTTTGCTTATCAAGTTTTGGACTAAGTGGGGGATTGTTGGTGCTGTTCCAAAATTTTCATAACATTATTATATAACGTCCATCATTTTTATTATACTTTATTACCCAAATGTCAACCATCATTTTTATTATACTTTATTACCTAAAAGTCCATCGTTATTACCCATAATGTTCATCACTTTATGATTATTATTATTATACCAGAAAACGTTTCTTTGCTCTTTCATATTAACAATATTGTTCATATATACAACAGACGCACATACGTGAGTCATCTCTCCACACTCACACATTTGTTATGTTTTTGTTGCCTCTCACATACGCGTCTGCTTTGCTCCATACGACGCACATCTATCTGCTACCTTCTTCTTCTATTTTGTCTTTCCTTCAATCACGGAGACAATTCTTACTCTACCCTTTGGAGTGCACCGAAGCTAGCAGAGAAGGTGTTAACCCTAGAGTCAGATCTCGTTATCTTGTTACATTATAAGGGGAATTTCTAACTTAAGACAGTGATTTTCACAACGTCTTGCGCTTCAGATAAGCTGTTCCAAGTTTTATTTAATGTCATTTCATTATCTCGCTAACAATTGTGAGTTTGATGAAATTATTAAGAGGAAGGATTAGATTGGATAGATATTTCAATTTTAGTAAATTATGCAATTGAATTAGTTGATGGAGATATATCAAGCAAAAAAATAGGTACTCTATAGATTTTGAATTGGTAAAAAAATTCATGGGAATAAAAGGAGTGGAATCAAGACATATATTAGGAACATAAAACCAATGAGAAGAATTTGACAAAAGGAGAAGGAATTTGTTTTTCTTTTCTAATAGTAATTTGATAACAAAAAAAAAATTCAAATGATACATGTCGTGAAGCATACAATTTATTTGACATATGATCGAGACAAAAAAATGCACTTTGATGAAAGGAGTAACCAACAAAAACATAAGCTTTAGATCGAGGTTCAGGTTTTGATTTAGTTTAGGGCCTTAGCTAAAGATAACAATGATAACTAAATGTTTTAAAACTTAAATAATTTAGACCAGCACGAAAGAACTTGGTTTAAGATGAATGAAATTGAGGTTGACGTGTTGGAAGATGATTAATGAGATATATGAACAAATTGTCGAAGCCCTTAAAATTAATTTTTGATTCATTAAACTATTGTAGTAGTAATGAAACTAGGTTAAATCCCATGAGAACTAAATATTAGTAACTTAATTTCAATTGACAAAACAAAATGAGGTTTTAACAAAAATGAGAAATTCAAGTTTACCAAACTTTGATTTAAAAGAAGGATCTCTTCTAATAATAACTATGATTATTGGTTTAGAAAGGATAAATTTTCACAACTCAAGCATTTAGTCTGGAACCTATTAGCATAACCATAATAATTTTCTATTTTACCAAATTAATTAATTTAAACCTAGCATTCAAATTAAAACTTACTCTTAATTGATTAGGTATGATAGCATAACAAGAAATACTTAAATTAAAGTAAAATCTCAATTTAGAACGAAACTTTTTAAAGTTACAAATGGAGTTTTAATTCTCCTTGAATTAGAAAATTCAGATTTAACCACTTGTGGTTATCTTGTCCTCATAAAAATAAAAGAAACAAAAGGCAAAAGACAACATAAAAAATAATGATTGAAACAATATCAAAATTCCTATATAATTGCGTTAAAAATAAACTATTCTAATTAGACTAAACATTTTAGAGTGAGTCTAACTCCCGGCATAATCTCATTGTATCAATTTTAGTAATTTGTCATCTTTTACTCTATTTTTTCAAATTTTGTGGCTTTGATAAATGATGTTGCAATTAGATATTTCAAGCAAAAATTAGTCCAATCTCAATTGTCAATTTCTAAAATAAAATAAACATCAATTAATCACTAAAATCGACCAAAAATAAAAGAGATCAGTTTAATTAATATAATACAATCCCATCTTATCGACTGCTTTGAGAGCATATGTCAGAAAATTTGTAAGTAAAAAATGCCTGATAAAACAATGCGAAAGTGGCTTCAACAAGATGACGATATCGTCTTTCGGCGCACCCATTTTGTTGCAGTGTGCTTACATGTTTTGCATACAAGTATATCCACAATTATTTGTAGATCCCGTCTTTAATTATTCGATGTGCTGGCATTCACCAATTTGTACTCTCCTACTGGAATTCCTTAATTGTCAAATCTTTGACTGATAACGAATATAAGTATAATTTACTGGCCTAGGAATTTCGGTGTTACAAGAAAAGATTTGCAGGAGTCAAAACCGTAATCAGTATAAAATTGCTGGTGATCGATTCAAAACATTAGCTAGCAAGCAACGTGTCTTCTCCGACGATAAGGAACAAGGCATGATACAACAAAACAAGAATTGAAGGTAGTGAGATATTTAGTTGGGGTAGGCAAAATAGAGATAATTGTCTTCGTCCTGAATATAAAATTCCGTTTGACTGTCGAGAACAAAACAGAAAATAATATTAATGACGGAAATGCCCTTATAGTATAATAAGAATAGTAGATATAATTCATTGATTATTTGATAATTGTTGCAATATTTATTTTACTATTTTGAATTATGTTATTATTATTATTATTATTATTATTATTATTATTATTATTATTATTATTATTATTATTATTAT
>JANZLX010000213.1:5503764-5518993 GCA_025531955.1 Erythroxylum orinocense | reverse complement strand
AATTAACAATATTAATAATATATAATATTAAATATTAATTAATAATATTATTAATTAATAATAGTAATTATTAATATTAATTAATATTATTATTGATGTTAGGTTTGAAAAGATGAGGCTATATTTTACATTTCCAATTCTTATTTATAGGACAAGAATTTTCGTACCTCAGTTTTGAGAGGAAAAAAATTTCTATTCTCATCCTCTAAGGACGGAACAAAATTTTCTGTTCTTGGTAAATAAACGGGCCAAAGGACAGAATTTTTGTGTCCTTGTCATCCATCCTCACCCCCAAGGACAATAACCAAACACAACATAAGTTCATAATACCTGCAAAGATGCAGAAGAACTAATTTATGAGGGTTTGCATAATCATAAATTCATAATCTGTCTCGAATGTGTGCGTAAAAAATGAAAAATAATATCTTTTTTTCTAAAACTAGAGATCCGTTATCATTAAATGTAATTATGTTATACAATAATGAAGTTTTGTATAGTTAATTATCTTCTTACAGTAATAATTAGAACTTGATTATACAATAAACAGAGGCCAGAAGGAAAGGCAAGGATCCAATACTTAATTCTGAAGGACGTTGCTACCAACTAATGGACCCCATTGACTGGGTTGCATGATTACATGTTGAAGGTCATGATACAGCCCAACAGACGTTTAAATTAATTAAAACTTGGTCCATCTGACCCACCGTTGCCCAATAATAGTTGGCAAACGCTCGGGTCCATTCATCTCTGGCCGTCAAACCATACACGTACAGAGAATTGACTCTCGACTCTCGAGGGTTCACAGTGGCACCTGTCCCTCAACTCACCAACAAACCGACTTCATGAGGATTTCGGTGTGTGTCCACTCCTGGTTCATGAAACTCCACGATTAACGAACAGAACTTGCGTGCTTGTTGAAGCCAGCTTGTCTTCACATGTAATGTATAAGTATGCTTTTAACTAGTTTAAGCTGAACTATTATCCAGTTCTCACTGGATGAACCTTTGCAGTACTTTATTGTAAAGATGAACGACCGTGCACATTCAGCGCCTAAATCATGTTTATTTAGTTACATACAAGGTTTTGAATTGCGCACGATATTAATTGAATTGTCACAATTGTGTCGACGTTATTTGCAACTGCGGTAATCATGAATGAGCAACATAAGTTCATGTCACCGACTTGAACCTCATGCTTCACTTACTACAAGTTATTTCTTTCCGATTTGCAAGTTCATAGGACTAAATTAAACTACAACCAACAAATTGCAATAGTTTTTGGCTACCCGGACAAGCTTGCAACAGGAAAACGACACCTTTTCTTCGAAAGATAGGGAATACCTTGCCGTTCAAGCAACAAATGATTTGCTGCCCATGAAAGAAAGGCAAGAAATCAAGTTGTATATATCAAGTTAATGGATTCTTATTTGGTAAAAAAGATCTCATTTTCCTTTGTTAAGATATGTGAAAGATACGAGTAACTTTATGCGATCTGTTTCCTTCATTCAAAACACAAGATTACAACAGTTGACACACACTCCGTTCAGAAACCCTCTTTCACACAAAGTGTTGCAGACATACATGTAAACTACCTGCGAATAGACTACCTTACTTAGAAGTTCCCATGTAAAACAGACCCCAACAGCTGGTGAACAGCAGTAGGCAACAAAAGAAAAAGTTGAGCAAAGAAAAAGAAGAAAAAATCAATCCTACTATCGGCTTCGGTTCTTTCCTTTTCAATGGTGGGGTTTTCCCATTTTGCGTCCTTTTTTCTTTTTACATCTTCAGCTATTAGTATTACCATGACTATTAAATCAATTTCGTTGGTGGAGTGAGGGAGAGGGAATCAGTATCATATCATCATCAAACAACTTGATCAATATTGATGTTCATGTTTGGATGCATATTTATTAATAACCCCCACCCTAATTTGGTTCGCACTCAATAATCAACCCTTGGGAATATCATGAGTTTGAAGTCGAAAACTGCCGCACAGAACAAGCAACCACCTGAGCCCACTGCCTTAGCCTTGTCTTCACCGTCTGTGGATTGTCACCTGCACAAGTTTCCCGAGAAACAAACATCATGTTTAGTATCATTCATATTTATGCAATAAATTCATAAGACAAAAACACACCGCCAAGAAAGAACATGAAGATTATTCCTTGTACATGTAGAAAACAAGTTTTGATGCTTGTTTAGATGGTATATCTAACTTACAACAACTTGGAAGGAAATTGATAAGAAAAGAAAAGGGGAAAGAAAACTGTACCAGGGCCGACGATGGTATGCGGGCTGCTGAGAGGGGACGGCGAATCACACTCCGAAGTCGTGTACCAAGACGACGTCGTCGAAGTTAACGTCGGAGACTTAGAGACTGCGTCATTGTAATTCTTGTTAACGGCGTAATAAAGTCCGAGTGCAGGAAATGTATCAGACAGCCTTGGATCCACCTCTGGTGAGTCAAACCCGAAGCCTAACTCAATACAAGCCTTGAGTTCATCGAGATCGTCATCTGTCACGCTCTTGCTCCGTTTGTTTTTTCTGTTCCCTTTTCTCCGGAGCCACGCCTCATCACGGTA
The DNA here is from genome assembly GCA_025531955.1 of Erythroxylum orinocense. Classification (NCBI taxonomy): domain Eukaryota; kingdom Viridiplantae; phylum Streptophyta; class Magnoliopsida; order Malpighiales; family Erythroxylaceae; genus Erythroxylum; species Erythroxylum orinocense. Next base: position 5,516,412 of record JANZLX010000213.1, on the reverse strand, counting down.
GATGTCCGGCGACCATGAGTGTTGTTTACAGAGAGGTAATTTCGGAGCCAGCCCTTGAGGTGTGGAAAAAGGTGGTAAAGGCCCTTGTGATGGGAGTGTAAAAGGGGTCATGTCGGACATCTGCGGAGCCCCGGATGGTCGGGAGTGCGGCAGAGGTCGGAGGACCTCGCCGGTGGCTTGGGTGGGGATGTGTTATTCTATTATCTAAGAAGGTGGGAAATGGGAAGAGCATTGGGTTAATAAGGTTGTGAGGTAGTGGGGCCCCTAGAGAGACTACGGTTTGGACCATGTAATGATGAGCTGTCTTTTATACTTTTTACAAGTTTCCTTTTTTTTATATATATATTTTTTCACAAATTCTGATTGCGTTTAGGTTTTCTTTCTTCCGAGATTGACGTTACGTTACTGTTTGTTTGCTTCAAAACGAATGAGAAAATGATTTTGTCAAATTGAGACTTATAAGCGATAATAATCTTATTTCAACCTTTAGAATATTTTTTTATAATGGAATAATATACTTTGTAAATTTTAAATAAAAATATTCTAATATATATTAAATATATTTCCAGAATAAGTTTTATTATACCATAAATTAAAGACTAAAAATGAATGAATAGCCGGGACCGATATTTTCGGAATCTTAACTCTTAAGTTAATCAAGTTGAATTCAAAGGTCAACAGTCCTATAAGGAGGAAGGCACCATAAATTGATCGGAAAGCACCTGCTAATTTTCAACATAAAGACTTTGAAATTCTAAAATCAAGACTTAGGTGGATGGCATAGTGTCCACAGCTTACAGAATATTCCATAAAACAGTCGCTTGCCAAGTTTGAACGACGTCATATGATGGATGGATGGATGGATGGTTGTATGAACGTAGAGCTTATTATTGTAGTATTTGATAGGGGATCGAGAAGCTCGTGGTATTTACTAATTGATTTTCATAAGTTTATCAGTGAAACTGATAAATTTCTTTTCGAGTAGAAAAATGAAGAGAGGAGACTATAAAATTGCATATTTGCATGATTCATCTTCACAAGTTGACTTATATGCTTTGGCTACAAATCACATTATTGTGTCGCTTTCGAGTTGGAGAAGTGGGTTCGTAGCCCCACCTCAGCAACGTTATCACGCTCAATAATACACCACCACCCAAATCTTTTTGTTTACTTTGGTCGGATTAAGATTCAATAAAACTATGGCCTAGTATGAATAACTTCGATTAAATCTCTGTAAGTATAAATAGACCGTTGGATATTTTTTACTTTTATGATAAAATTGGACAATATATATTTAATTACATTTTTTATTTTCCAAATATCTTATTAGTTAAGTTACGTAATTTAATCTGGATAAAGATAATAAAGTGGCCCAATAAATGATCTAAATCAATGGGTCGAAATTCAAGTAAAAAATAGATCTCGATCAAATTGGACCGGACTCATATCGAGTTTGTGATGGGGAAGTCTAATATGGAAGCTATATATAAAGATTAAAATCTCCTGTAGTTGCTCATATCATTCGTAACCATAATGATTCTCTAACTTATTAAGAGAGTTTACGTTTTGAGAAAACTGTAGAAAGATATCGACTGCATCCCGATGAGCAGTTCCCGCGAAGACAATAGTGAATTCGAGCTCGTTTCAACTTTGGAAAACTCATTTGAAGTTATAGAACCGAAATCAAGTATTTTCTCATTTCTTCGTTTATTGCCCTTTCACGTTCAATCTGGGATACGTAATTAAAATATCGTTACGTGTTACACGTGGTATTAGAGCATTGACGTGATCAGGTGGTTAAAAACAAATATTTTTCAATTTTTTCTTCATAAGGTTTTTAGAGAGTTGACTTCTTTTTATTGCAAGAAATTGATATAAATGTGTTTAGCCATGAGAAACGGGTTGAAAACGAGTTCGAAAGCATAAAAACCCAGCCCAAAACATGCCAAAAATCGCCATTTTTTGGCTTAGCGACGGAGACTGTCAAGTGGGTGGACAGGAATGAGCAACGTGCACGGGCCATACAAGTTGAAGGCTCGCCGCAACTCCCTCATGCGCAGCTAACGTCATTCTACAGTATTTTAAAAAAACACTTAAAATTTTCAGATTTCCTGTAAGAGTGCCCTGAGAAGTTTTTGGTCAGTTTCTGAGTCTGGAAAATTCATAAAGTAAGTTTTTTCATTTTTTTTGGATTTATTACATTGGTAATAAATTAAAAATTTAACTCCAAAAAAGGAGTTAAGACTTTCTGAATCTGATTTCAAGTGAATTTTCATGCTCCGGACATCATATGAGAGAGATACTTCAAGTTTTTGTATCTCGAGTCTTATGTTTGGTGTTCGGGATTGCATGATAATTACTCGAAAAAGGAATTAAGACATTCTGAAGTCATTTTTGAGTGAATTTCATGCAACAAACTTGCTATAAGGGAGATATATGAGGTTCTCGTGTCTCGGGTGGTCGGTTCAGTGTTTGGTGACGCACGATAGTCGCTCTAATGAGATTTTTCCTTACAAAAGATTTAAATGAAGTTTTCAAAGAATGTCTTCAGCATGAGTGTGTGACAATGAGACTGTGCATTCAGGTTTTTGCATTTATTGATATTACATTGTCACATACCATATGCCCATGAAGAATGTGAGGTTGACATAAAGATGTATCCCTTGTGTTTGTGGATTTTTTGAGTGCCGATGAGGATGTAGTCAATAAAGTGGCCTTTCAAGTCAGTATTTTGAATTGTTCTGCTTGCATGTTGGGGGATGTCTCTGGTTTTATATTTAGTTATTCTACCCAAAGGTGCTGGCCTTACATAACATTTTGGGATGTGCATAAAGGAATAGGATGGAGGAAAGTTGTTGCTCAAGTGATCTATTCGCCCAAAAGTGGTAGTGTCATAAGAGTTGATGGATTGTGCTTCAATCGCTTTTATGTGGTCTAATTATATATATATGTATTCAGCACAAAGGTGTTTTATAATATGTGTGATCAGATTCTTGGAAAAGATATTGTTTAATGGCTTTGAGTATCGTTGTTATCCTACATTTGTGCTGATCTAAGCAATATCATTTTGCAGTCACCTTTTCGGTCAATAATATCAGTGTCGCCATTGAACCCTGACTGGTTTCATTACGAAGAAGTGGACAGAGGATGTATTGAATGCTATGGAGATAGTTGAGGTCGATATGACCATACGGCAGGATAGGCCATCTCTACCTACATCCATGAGCTCGAGAGCTCATAAAGCAACCTATGAAGCCTGGGATCGGTTTAACAGGTTATGTCTTATTACCATTAAGAGATCCATACCTAACCATCTGCTTAGTGGACTTTTGGACACAGACATAGCGAATGAGTTTTTTGGTAATGTCACCTAGAGGTACATAGTCTCAACATTAGTCTCACCTAATGTTGAGACAAGTGCCTTGATGAAAGAATTATTTTCCATAAAGTATACCGGAGAAGGAGGAGTGATGAAGTACATATCAAGAATCATCCATCTTCACAGTAAACTAGAGATGCTGAATATTCCTCTTCCTGATGTCTTCATATTTCACTAGACTCTGAATACACTCCCTCTAGAGTTTAGTAATCTGGAGATGACATATTATTCGTTGGATGGGGAATGAGACTTCAATGCTTTGATTACCCATTGCATTGCTGAGGAGGAGAAACTTAAGCTTGCTACTGCTACAGCCCTCAAAGTAACTAAAGGGAAGGCAAAGATGAAGCCTGCTAAGATCAAAGGTAAAAAAACTAAATTTTCTCCACATACTGATGTTGGTCAATCTAGTGTTGGTAAAGGTCTGCATGACATAAAGAAGCCAACATAGGCCTAAAAAGAAAGAATGTGACCATCAGATAACTCCTTAGCTTATTAATTTATTAATCTGATTTGCGGTAATCGCATTAAGTTCTTATATAGTGGAGTATCTGATCAAGGTGCTTTTAAGATGCAGGAGTTCATATCCAAGATAAAGTCAAATAAAGAGAAGGAGGAACTGATGGTTGACAGCAATGAAGAAGTGGAAGTAATATCTATAAGGAATGTATGAGCTGAACCTTGCTACAAGGTTCATTTTGGTTTTTACATGACACAGTTTATATGTGATCTTTGTCTCAATTTTAGACAAAGAAGGTTGAAGTTTTGTATTTAATGCTTCTATTGTACAATTGTGTTTAATGCAAAACATAATGGTACAAATTTCTTGTCATATAGTTTGTATATAATGTGTCTTACCCCAAATTAGATATATGCTTCTTTGTATCTTGCTAAACAAGTTATGAAATGAAGGACCCTGATAAATGAGAAGTCATACATAGTGTGACATAGAACTTTAAGCCACATTTCCAGAGCTAGGGTTGAGAGATTAGTCAAGGAAAGCATTTCTTAATTCTAGATTATGATGATCTGGGAATATGTGTTGACTATTGCAGGGGTAAATTGACTAATAAGGATATTGAGGTCAACTTATGCTTATGCTTATCTTACGAATATCAATAGACCTTATACAGTTGTATTATGCAATTCCAAGTATATTCTGATATTTGTTAATGATTATTCCTATTACAGTTATGTGTTATTGCTTAAAGACTAAAGATTGAGAACCAATTGGACAAATCCATCCAAAGTGTCATATCTGACCTCAGAGGAGAGTATCATGGCAAGCATGGTGTTTCAAGACTTGAAAAGGTCCGTTTGCCAAATATACAGAATTGGTTGAAATAGTGATTTGATTCATTATACTGAGTAGTTCTGAGCAAAATGATGTATTACCGAAAGACATAACTGCATCCTAAGGGAATTAAAGAAGTCAGTGTAGAACATAACTAATCTACTTGATTATCTAGAAGTGTGGGAACTCAATCTTACACACATTCGTGTGTGGGGCCACCCTACTGAGGTAGTATAGTCCTTATAAAGAAAAATTGCATACTCATTCTATTCATTGCTATTTAGTAAAATATCCCTATCACTTTAAAGCTACAACTTTTACTGTAGAGAAGGAGGGACCAGGATAGTGGAAACGTAAACAATTAAGTTTTTGGAATATAATGTATATGATGATGGTAGGCCCTTTGACCATTCGGATGATAGCAGGGTAGATATTACAGTTATTATATACTCGCTACTCATACAGTTAGATCTGGTGGATCTAAGTCTTTGTGCCATACCTCTACAAGAACAATAACCCATACCTGTACACACAGAGATTCCTGGGGTACAAGATCTAATGCAGTTATGTAAATCCACCACAATGAGACGACCTACTATTCCATCTGATTACAATGTCTATTAGGTGAACAGGACTATGATATTAGATATGTTACGAATTCAGTTACTTTTACATAAATTGTTTCTGAACCTAATGCAGATTTGTTGGGAGTTGTAATAACTGATGAGATGTAAGCCATGAAGCATAGTAAGGTCTGGGAGCTAGTTAATTTGTAGCGAAACTATAAACTCGTCAGTTGTAAATAAAGTTTAAGACCTAAAGTGTTTCGAGACAAATTTCAACAGTTTATAGGCTCACTCAATTGCTTAATGGTTCGCTCAGGGAGAAAGGTTGACTTTAATATTACCTTCTCTTGTATCCTCATAGGATACATTTTGAGTGATTAAGGCAATTGTAGTTCATAATGATATAAAGTTACATCAGATGGCTGTCAAAACCGCTTTCCTTAATAAAGACCTTTATAAAGAGGTCTTTATGGTACACCTAATGGATTTCAGGATCCAGATGGAACTGACATGGTTTGCATGTTAAGCAGATCAATATATGGTTTACATCAAACCTCCTGAAAGTGATACCTTATAGTTGATGGTGTTATGACCTCTTTCGACTTCATGGAAAATAAAGTTAAAAAGATCCTTATACTATGAGGTCAGAGGGAGCAAAATTATCTTCCTATTATAACATGTGGATGATATATTGCTCACGTCAAATTACTTGACCATGTTGCATGAGTTTTAACAACTTTTGGTCAAGAACTTTGACATAAAGGACCTTGGTGAAGCATCTTTTGTCCTAGGTATTCAGATTCACAGGAAAAGATCTCAACACTTAGCATACCTCTCACAAAGAGGAGACAGTGAGTATGTCTTACAAAGGTTTAATACGGTTAACTGTAAACCTGTTGTAGCACCTATCTCTCATAGTAAGAGATAATCTTTGGCACCATATCCAAAGAATAAAGCAAAGAGAGAGGTTATGAGGAATGTTTTGTATTCTAGTATGTTTGATAGCCTGATGTATGCTCGAGTAAGTACTAAGCGGGACATTGCATTTACTATTAGACTGTTTGGTCAATATCTGGTTAACCCAGGTGTAGACCATTGAAATGCAGTCAAGCGAGTGCTGAGATAATTAAAGGGAATCAAGGATTATATGTTGACATATAGAAAAGTCAACAGACTAAACCTCGTAGGGAATTCAGATTTAAATTTAGCTATGTGTCCGGATGATCGAAAGTACACTTAAGGTTATAGTTTAAGTTTGTTGATGGTATAATGTTGTGGAAGAGTGTCAAGTAGACACAGGTGATTTCCTTGATCATATATGCAAAGTGCATACTATGAGGCTGCTTCATAGACGGTTTAGCTCATCTTTTATGGTGAGAAATAATCTTTGGCACCATATCCAAAGAATAAAGTAAAGAGAGAGGTTATGAGAAATATTTCGTATTCTAGTATGGTTGATAGCCTGATGTATGCTTGAGTAATTACTAAGCAGGATATTATATTTACTGTTAGACTGTTTGGTCAATATCTGGTTAACCCAGATGTAGACCATTAAAATGCATTCAAGCAAGTGTTGAGATAATTAAAGGGAATCAAGGATTATATGTTGACATATCAAAAAGTCAACAGACTAAACCTTGTAGGGAATTCAGATTCAAATTTAGCTATGTGTCCGGATGATCGAAAGTCCACTTAAGGTTACAGTTTAAGTTTGTAGATGGTACAATGTCGCAGAAGAGTGTCAAGTAGACATAGGTGATTTCCTCAACCATACATGCAGGGTGCATACTATGGGACTGCTTTATAAACGATTTAGCTCAAAAACTTAACTTCTGAGTTGTCTGTGGTTGATTCAATAGCTAAACCCATTCAGTTGTACTGTAATAATCTTGCTGCTATATTGTTTAGCAATAATAAGAACATCACAGGGTTTATGCATTTGAAGGTCAAATTCTTGACCATAAAGGAGTTGATACAAAAAGGTAACATTAAGGTTTGGAGCATTTAAAGACTGAGGAACTATAAGTCCATTTTTTAACTAAAGGACTTTACCCACTTATGTTTGAAATGCAAGTATAAAGTATGGGTATTTTAAAGTCCTTAGACACTATTAGTTAGACGATCGTTTGCTCCATGTATATTTGTACATTTCTACGTTTTGATGTATTATGATGGTATGATGGTTCATTAATAAAGATGATCATTGTTTATCCTCAGTAATACGTGTTATCATACATTGCCATAATGCCCACGAAAGTCTTAATATTTGTATCAATCTTAAGCATTTAAAGGCCATTGGGTATATATACAGATTGACTTTGAGCCTATGTCATTTAGACACATACAGTTTTATACAAATATCCAGAAAGTTTGACATGACATAGGGGATATAATTTTTTAATCCCATAAAGGTTCTATAATGTAGGTTAGCATTCAGTAAGAGAACGTAAAGGTTTTCTCTAACGTTGTTTAGCATTTGGTGAGAGGAAACAAATTTTTTCTAATGCTGTTTAGCATTTGGTAAGAGAAAACAGGATTTCTATAATAAAGTTTAGCATAAAGTTGGAAAAATTGAGACCTACAAACGAAGATGATATAATTTAGATCATACAGGTATCATCCTAGTTTGTCACACTCTATTTTTCCATTCATGTTAGTGACGTATTAGTTATACGTGATTATATTGGATCTGTGTCACGATATCAAAAGCCTTGTAGGATGGAATGATAGTTTTTTGTTATCTTTGGATCAAATGTTTTGTTTTTAAACTGAGTCAACTAATATAGTAACGTAGCTTAACCTAGTATTTAAATTGTTTTCAACTTGAGTCAATACCGCAATTAAGTATTGTCCAAGGGGGAGAATGTTGGATATTTTTTACTTTTTCCATAAAGTTGGACAATATTTAATTGCATTTTTTGGTTTTTCAAATAACTTATCGATTATGTTACGTAATTTGATCCAGATAAAAATAATAAAGTAGCCCAATAAATGATCTAAATCAAAGGGTTGAAGTCTAGGTGAAAAATAGATCCCGATTAGTGTAGACCGGACCCCTATTGAGCTTGTGATGGGGAAGCCCGATATAGAAGTTATATATAAAGTTTAAGGTCTCTTGTAGTTACTTATGTCATTCGTAAGCGTAAGGATTCTCTGACCCGTTAAGAGAGTTTACGTTTTGAGAAAACTGTGGAAAGATGTTGACCGCATCACGGTGAACAGTTCCCGTGAATACGATGGTAGATTCGTGCTCGTTTCAGTTTCGGAAAGCTTGTTTGAAGATATATAACCAAAATCAGGTATTTTCACATTTCTTCGTTTATTTCCTTTTCACGTTTGATTCAGGATACGTAACTAAGATATCGTTACATGTTACATAGACCAAATATTGTGTTAACAACAACTTGCTTCCTCAATTGTTGGAGGCGACATGGAAGCGTTCTCTATTGGTATGGGCCTACACTAAGGCTTGGCTCTAAGTCCTTTTTTGTTCACTTTAGTGTTAGATGAACTTACCAAACATATTCAATGGGAGGTACCTTGGTGTATGTTATTTGCTAACGATATTGTCCTGGTGGATGAGACCAAGGAAGGGGTTAATACCAAATTAGAACGTTGGAGAGAAGCATTAGAGTCGAAGGGTTTTAAAATGAGCAGGTCTAAGATGGAGTATTTAGAATGCAATTTCTCAGGTAGCCAGACGGTACAATAGGCGGAGGTAGCGATCGGCGCTAACATCATACCACAGAAATCAAATTTCAAATACCATGGATCCATCATTCAGAGAGATTGAAATATCGATGGCAATATATTACATCGTATTAGATATAGGTGGATCAAATGGCGGAGTGCATCAGGTATTTTATGTGATAAAAAGGTCCCCGTAAAACTCAAATGGAGGTTCTATAAAATGGCGATTCGGCCCACCTCGCTATATGGGGCAGAATGTTGGTCGACTAAGTGTAGACACAAGAGACAGTTGGTGGTAGTAGAAATGCATATGCTTAGGTGGATGTGTGGCATTACCATAAGAGATAAGGTACGAAATCGGGTAGTGAGAGAGAGACTACAGGTGACAAGTATTGCAGACAAGTTGAGAGAGACAAGGCTTAGGTGGTTTGGACATGTGCGCAGAGTGCCCTTTGATGCTCCGGTACTGCCTGGGGAGGCAATAAACCTCAGTGGCTATAAGAGGAGGAGGGGAAGGCCTTACAAGACTTGAAGAGAAGTGATTAAGAAAGATATGTCAGATTTGACACTCACTGGGGGAGTTGCTAGAAGTAGGAAAGTCTAGCATGATAGGATAGGGGTAAATTGTAAGACATTTTTGTCCTTAGGGATAATTTTGTCCATGTCTCATAATGTTGGACTAACATTAATTGCAATTTTCGTTTTTAAATAAATTATCGGTTAAGTTACGCTATTTGATCCAGATAAAGATAATAAAGTAACCTAATAAATGATCTAGATTAATGGGTCAAAGTTTGGGTAAAAAATGGGTCCCGATTAGTGTGGACCGGGTCCATATCGGCCACGTGATGGGAAAGCCCGATATGGAAGCTATATAAAGGTTAAGGTCTCTTGCAGTTACTCAAGAGCAGTTTCACGAGCATAAGGTTCTCTGACCCGTTAAGAAAGCTCGTAAATTGAGGAAACTATATAAATGCCTAGCCCGTGAGTCAGTGAGCACTTTCCACTAAAGGTCCCTGGAGATTCGGAGACGTTTGGAGCTCGAAATCTGCGTCAGAATCAGAGATGAAACCGAAATCTGGATATTCCGCATTACCTTCGTTTTTAATCTTTTCATGTAGATCCGGAGTACGTAATAAGGCTCCCACTACGTACTAACATAAATGACACACGTATCATATAGGAAGTTCAACCAATGTTGGGGAAAGATCCCCTTGATGGTCGCCTAAACCATAGGATTGTCATATCCTTAGGGCCACTCAGTGAAAACTCCTAGTGCGACTAGACGAAACGAGCCGGTGTTTACAAGGTGTAAGGTACTGAAAGATCGAGTTTTGCATCATGTATGTCTTCGCCTTTTATTACAATTCTATTTACTTAAATATTCGGCGAGCTAGTTTTTACGTATTCACTTATTTCTTCCGTGTCCTGCATCATTATTTTTGTATGTCACATCTGCACGTGGGTCTACAGAAAATAGCTTCTCTACTATATAGGGGTAAGACTGCATACTATTAGGTCTATTCGGACCCCGCTTCACTGCGAGATTTCAGACGGGATGTGATGATGATAAACTACTTGCTTCCTCAGAACTCAAGTTGTTGCTATACTTGTTTGTCGAACATAAGTATACTTCATTAACTTAATTAAGAGTTTGCTTTTGTGTGGATTGCCTGAATACTTAGAATTTAGTTTAAGCAACTCTGGTTGAAGTCAGCACTATATCAAGTTAATGTCAACTAACTAGTTTAATGCCAATAGGAATGGGAAGAACATATGTTGGTATTGGCAAGTCATGCATCTCAAAGCCAGGATAGGATCCTCTATCTAGTTTTATGGTATCTTATCCTGTCTCATGAATCTCAGTTATTCATTTATGCGAGTGCCGCGTTTATTTATATGGAACCCACGCGAGACCCACATAAATGAATTACTGAGATTCATGAGACAGAATAAGACACCATAAAATTGGATAGAGAATCTGGACTCCTCAAAGCCTTCATGTCCTATGTAAGTTTGGCCCCGTAGAGTGACCGTAGTACACCATCATGTACTGTTTCTTATTCGTTAATTTTCAATTTATTAAGACTAAAAAAATCAAATCAAACTATGATAATATTAAGATTTTACATAATTAAAAACAAGAATTAGAGTTAGTTTAAATAACAAGAATATGATTATAGTCTAATCTTAAAGTTTTAAATTAAAATATGGGTTATATTTGTATCTCTTTCAAAATATAATGGTTGTAAGTGTGGTAGGTTCTTGCAGGTTGTATTCATGGCACGTCATACGTTGCCGTACGAGGCTGGCGGTGTTTGCTGTGTTATTGCACTACACAATCCTTATCGACGTAAGCAAGACATAATTATTGTTACGACAAGTTTTGTCTTCAGACCTCACAAGCATCGGAACCTAAACATCGGAGAGAGACATTTGTGTGTAAACCACTTAACAATGCTATCCACTCTACCACAGTCGGCAGAACCCAGATTACGAAAAGAAACCAATCAGTGGAATACATAAACATTGCTAACACTTGTGGGGGTGAATGCTCCTCTTTGCTAATCGTAATGATATGCCTACTTCCATGGAAACTCCATCGTTAAAGGATTCACCTTTTTATTTAAGACAACGCGTGTTCTGAACTTTGTTCATATCATATTCAACATTAAAATCAATTTCTATTGCGTACAAAAACTCTCAAGTCGCTGTAATTAAAAGGGGAACTTGAAGTGAGAATTGTGGAAAATAAAAAAAGTACTTATTTCTTTGCTTGCTTCTCTTTTGAGGTATAATCAAATCAAAATGAATGAATCCATCATCCAATAAAGAATATTATACATAATATATATCAATTTTCGATTTAATGAGTTCTTTTTTAATAAATTTCCTCATCTTTTTTGTAAATGCTTTAAGTACAAAAGACCAATTTTCTTTCTTTCAAAATTTTTTTTCATTTTCTTAAACATATCAAAAAGGGCTAATGGTCTATCAATATATTAACCGGCTAAGTCTTTTTGTTACCTAATCTCCTAATGCATTCCAAACCTTTTTTTTTCTCGAAAAGCATGTAAATTTTTTCATTCTTAATATTCAAACATCAAAGACATAAATCATGAATCATGCATAAATCATTCGTGCTTATTCACATCTTGAATATAATAATAACCATATACATGAAGCGAATAAATCACTTATCTTAAGTGGAATTCATCATGATGTGGAGAGAAAGTTTTCAACGATCATAAACTAGTTTTTCTTTCTTAACTATTTCTCTGTATGACAGCTTAATGGATAGCCTAATATACCATTATGTTTGTTCTGTATTTATTTTGTTTGTACTTCATTAAAGTAAAGAGATGACTAGTTTATATACATTTCTCTGTTTACATTAAATTTTGTACGCCTATCAAGTACTAAATTAACGGTTAACATTTAATACATACTATTAAATTAGGAAAATCATAAACCAAGTTTAATATGGGCTTACAGAAAATATGAGTCATGTTTCATCATTACATTAAATAGTATAACATAAGGCTAGCAAAAATTAAATCTTATAAACTGTTAACATCATAAATACCTTAACGTAACAAATCACATAATGTGGGTTATGTGTTGGACCCCGACCCTTGATTTCAATGTAAAATGTTTGAAATGAAAGTAAATAAGAAAATTTATGTTGTATTTGGGGTTAATAGTGCTAATGATGTTTG
>JANZLX010000213.1:5479064-5495759 GCA_025531955.1 Erythroxylum orinocense | reverse complement strand
TTATAAACCCTTCCATTCCTTTCCATTCCATTACATTCCATTCCATTAATTAACATCCAACCAAACAGGGCCTAAGAAACTAGACTACTAGAGCGATTCCTCTCATCGCGTAATTAATTAATAATTGGTCCGGTACGGTTAGGGTTTTGGAGAATCGGGGAAGGATGTGGCACGAAGCTCGGAGATCGGAGAGGAAGGTGCACGACATGATGGACGCCGCACGGAAGAGAGCACAGCGGCGGGCGGTGTACTTGGCGAAACGGAGAGGCGATCCTCAGCAATCTATTCAAGTCATTGGTTCTCGTTCTCGGGTCTATCGCGACGATGGCCTCTATCAAGCCACTCAAGATCAGCAAGGCTTGTATGTGTGATCTTTTGGTCATTGTTATTGTTTTCTTAAATTTTGAGATTGGAGGTTTCTTTTCTTTTGCATCTGTGTGTTTGATTTGGAGTGGAACTAATGGATTAAACGTTGTCTCAGGATACCTTGGAACGGAAAACAGGACGTTTTGATTGACAGATTTGATGGTCGTGCACTTCTTGATTTTATTCGAGAACCTGGGTCCAGGCATTTTAGGGCTCAAGAGAAATCGGAAGAAGAAGAAGAATTAGAAGAGTTTGTTAATTTTGAGCGTTATCGGGATTTAATTAAGCATCGGCGTAGAGGATGTCGGTACTTTTTTTATTTCATAGAATGTCTTTACTTATTATCTATAACAATTAACAAATATACTTTGCCACTTTAAAATTTTTGGGGGAAAAATGATTGTGGCTTTCTACTTTGGTTTGGTTAGAGTTTATGGATTGATTTTAGGTCACTTCACAAGCCCCTCTTTTATAATTTAACAGTTTCTGATGAAGATGGTTTGCAACACGTAAATCAGGAGATGGAGGCGAAAACTGTAGCTCCGTTTTTATCTGACAGGTAATCATGATCCCATTTCTCCTTTCCTTCGTCTCAGTCAGTTGATGTTATCGTCCATAGTGAGGTAATGTGTCTCTTTCGCTGCTTTTAGAACTAGAAATTTTGCAATCAGTTCATCCGGCGGCTAATTTGTTCATTCTTCACTTGGTTTTGGGGTCAAGTAAGGGGTTTGCGCGTTCATTTAATAATTTAGCTATTGACCGAGACATGAATTCCAATGATGATTGACATTAAGCTACTCAGAATTAGTTGGCAAGGAAATTCAGGATAAATCTTTCAATCATTTGACTAATTATTATTGTGGTTCTAGTTATTTTCCCTTTCATATAAGCCCATATCTTAGCTTTTCTATTCAATATAGCATAACTTTTAAATGCCTGTACCAAGGAATTTTATGGTTTAACTTTATGAATTAAGGCATAATCTTTGTCATGCTTTCCAGTACCCTTGGTGATGTAAGCCTTTGTGGTCTAAGGTTGCCTGTCATGGAGTTGGTTGTTAAAGTAGTTGTAGTTTTGTTATTAGCTCTGATCTTTTGCATCACTTGACATAACTAGGTCATTTCTGTTGGCTATCATTACTGTGTCTGACTTAATTGGAATCTGATATCTTGTCTTTCATGCAAATTCAGTAGTTCTCAGCCACCACGACCACCTATAAACAAGGGCTCATATTCTCAAGTTGGATTCTCTTATGATGGGGGTACAAACGAGGGATCCCACCTTTCAGATGGTGAGGATGATGTGGATGATGATGATGATGAAGATGAAGATGATGAAGAATTTAACAGTGATGATAGTGATGATGAAACAATGGATGTCATGGCAAAAGAATTTGGAGTTAAGAGGTACGGTTGGCTTGTTTATATGGAGAAAAAGGCAAAAGAGGAAGAGAAAAGACAAAAGGAAGTGATCAAGGGAGATCCTGCAATTGTGAGTTTCTTAGTTTCTGTTTAGTTTTATGTTTTACTTTTTCTGAATGCAAGGGATATTTAGTTATGGATTCACTTATTTTAGAGAAAGCTCAGTCGCAAAGAAAGGAGAAAAGCTTCTCAAATAGAAAGAGAAAGAGAAAGAGAAAGAGAAGCTGCAAGGATAACAGGAACTAGAGTGCTTCATCGTGATCCGTATCGGTAGAATATACAAGTTTTCTTCTGTTTGTTGTTTTTGTTACAAATTCAGGATTTGTATCCTGTCGTGCAGATTATTATAGCCACTTCCATCTATTGATACAGGGAACCTAGGGGAAGTCCAACTTATGAAGCTTATTCTCGGTTTAGAAGGTGTGACTGTGCTCCCTTGATTTTTTTTTGTTTGTTTACTTGAAGAGGTCTAATTTTCACCATTGTTGGATTTATTCTCTCTTTTACAGATCTAGGTCCAGATCTCGATCATATTCACCATCGCGCTCTAGACGTTATGCTCATGCAGGTCATGCTGATGAAGGTCACCGTAGTAAACCAAGGACACCAAAGATAGAATATATCACTGAATTTGGGGGGTCTGGTGACGGAAATGAACCCAAGCTTGAAGGATTTTCACCACCACCATCTCCTCCATCCAATGCTGTTATGTCAAATCGGTCGGAGCACTCGACCTTTAATTCTAGCAAAGATAGATTGCACAGTGTTTTGTCTGCTGCGGCTTACCCATTTTGTTACCTGAAGCAAACATTGTTGGTTTAGAATAGATCAGATCTAGGGTTATCTGCATAAAAGCCAAGATGGAGAGGGAAGAAGGCTTCCTTTCTGAAGCTCATTTAATCCCGAAATGGACATAATCTGCGTGTTTTCGACTTGTGTAGAACCATCAAAATGCAATATTTAATGCATGTACTTTCCTGCAGGCCATCATCTGGTCACATACTTGAGGCACTGCATGTTGATCCTGCGTCAGGTGTAACACTTGATAAGGAGAAGAGTAGTAAAGTTTTGAAGCCAGCAGTAAGGTCTGTAATCGTGTCTGATGACGTGTAGTTTCACCTCAAGTAACTCGCATACTTAGCTTATATTATTTTTCTTGTACTAGAAGGTTTCATAAGACTTTTCTCTTTCATTCTTCTTTTCCCTATTACTGTATTCTTTACGCGTACCTGGTAAAACTTTATCCTGGTTTCTTTTTCCTACAGCAGTTCGTCAGCATTAGCAAAGTTGACCAAGGGCAGTACTTCTGGGGGGCCATTGAAGCAGCAACAGGGAGAGAAGAAGGAAACTCCACAGGAGAGGCTGAAAAGAATTATGAGTAAACAGCTGAACAAACAAAGTATAACCTACAATCTTCATCTCCTTTGTCTTATATTTCATTCCTCTCTGTGTCTTTTGTTTATTTAAATGCTTAGGAGGATAAGGATTTATGGAATTATACTTTCTTCTGATGCACTGGATGCAAGGGGGTGAGACCAATTGTCTTCTGTATAGGAAGGGAGTGGGGGATTGTTCATTTTTCATAAATATGTTTATGTTCCTTAATGTCACCGTTTTCTCATACAGTTAAAAAGGATACTGCTGCTGAAATGGCAAAGAAACGAGAACAGGAACGCCAGAAGCTTGAGAAACTTGCAGAAACAAGCAGATTAGGTCGACATAGGCGTCGCAGCCGCAGCAGGAGCTACAGTCGATCTCCACCCAGGTATCTATGCAATAATAGAGCACTAGTTTCAACTTTGGGTAATTATCTTTGCAATGTTGAGATACTGGTCCTATCTATTGTTTTCAGTTGTGTCTGCAATCTTTCATGTGAAAATACTTGCAGATAAAGAGGTTCTTCCTTTCACTTTAATCTCCAATAATTCTTTAATCTTTAGAGCGTTGGATTCCTAATTATTGCAGAAGGTACCGCAGCAGCAGAAGTCCAAGCAGGAGTTCACGAAGATACCATTCTCGTTCTCGATCTCCTTCTTACTCCCCGTCTCAGTCCCCCTCCCATTCTCATTCTCATTCCCGTTCACGTCACTCCCGCTCCCGCTCTCATTCACGTCGATCCCGCTCTCGATCTCACTCATACTCCCGTTCACCAAGGTGAACACAATCCCGCATTTTGATGTTCTTTATTTATGCATGTTGTCCTTAAAAATAATCAACAATGTTGGTTTTCAGGGCAAGAAGCAGGTCAAGGTATTGATGGCAATTGTTTTCCTGGGGGTGGGTTGCTAAACCTACTTGTGGCTTTGTCCTTTCTGAACTGGTCTGGCAGTTTTGGCCCTATGGTAACGGTGTGGTATATTGAGAAAGATAATAGATGATAGGCATCGTTGTATTTAAATTTTCTTTGAATGAATCTTTTAATGCTTGCCTTTTTTGCAACATTCTAAATGAGATTGCCTATCTCATTTGTTAGTTCACAATTTTCAGATTTTTTGCTCATGTTTCTACTTCGACAGTTGACATGTTAAACAGCATTATCCAATTAATATACGACCCACAAATAGATATGAAACGAGTGGTACGGCTAAAATTGGTTAGCATAGGCTGTGTGCACAGCCATGACTGATGACTTTGAGAGATTGTTCGAGCCTGTAATACGAACTCTGATTTGCGTTGCATCAGATTTCTATGTTTGCTACATTATGTTGGTCGCCCTGTTTCTCAAACTAAATTTGTTGACAAGAACAGCTTAGAAAGCTGAATAAATGAAATGGGTCATGATGATAACCTGCGTAGGGGGAGGGCAGGTATTTGGGCTACAAAACTTTGTCATGCAAGTTACAATACGCTAAGGTTGTTCCATATTAATTTTAGGAGACATCTTCGTAAACTTTGAAAGGTAATTGTTCTACGGATATATTTCTATGATCTTCTATACTTTAGATTTAGAGATTCGTAAGAATTGATAGATAGCAATGGTCTGATGTAG
Organism: Erythroxylum orinocense; assembly: GCA_025531955.1. Classification (NCBI taxonomy): domain Eukaryota; kingdom Viridiplantae; phylum Streptophyta; class Magnoliopsida; order Malpighiales; family Erythroxylaceae; genus Erythroxylum; species Erythroxylum orinocense. The sequence goes on along the minus strand of JANZLX010000213.1, from coordinate 5,490,983 downwards.
ACTGTTTTGTCACGTCAGAGGAAGACTTGATTTATGGTAAACTTGAATTTATTTGTTTTATTTTAATGAGTTCCTAAACTTAATAATTAAGTTGTGTAAATCTATAAAGTTTTGGCATTTGTTCTAGTAGTACTATTATTGAAATTTCAGTGAGCTTTATATTGCAGACCATATCATAATAGTTAAAAAGCACATTACCAAATATTATATTGCTAGGAGACTCGTTTACTGTCCTGTCCTGGTCCTTCTGAGCTGTTGGGCTATTTAGCCTTCTTGTTCTTTTTCTTTTTTCCCCTTTAAGGGCTCTGTTTCTTACAGATTAGGCAATGTTGAAGGGAAAAAAAAAACTGCTCTTTTAGGTTTGTGAATTTCTTGTTTTTTTTTATTAGTTCGTCCCTTACTCTATGTTCTCTTTCTTTATAGAAGTCTGCTTCCTTTTCCAAAGCTTTATTACTCATATGAGTTTTCTACATTATTTAAATGATGGCTTTTCTACCAATGATATGTTATAACCGCTATCAAATAAAAATGCTCTGTTGAGTATGATGTGTTTACCACCTAATGAGCACTTGAAATGTTTTGTTAATATAGTTGCATCATTATTGAAGGGATCAATCTAATATTTTATTAACAAGTGAATAAATCTGTATTTTCTTTTTCAATCTTGGTTTTTATAATTTAAAAAAAAAGTAGGCAGTAAAAGTTAAAATTGATTTGCATCTCCTTAGGTTGTTTTATAATCGAAGAAGGTCCGTTTTCAAAATCAACTTGTGGAAAGTAAACTTCACAAATCAAACACATGTTTTATATACTGCATTAATGCTTTCACTTCAAGCTCGAAAAGGTTCCTCCTACGATTACTCACCAGTTATGTCATACGGTTGAGCTATGAATAACAACGAAGAGTATGATTGACGGTGGACCCTTAGCTCAAATAATTTGTCGAGTTGAAACCCTCTTTGAGTTTGTGGTTTCACTTGAAATAGTACAAACTTATTTATGAGGCGGGATATGGCTTCGTGAAGTTTTAAGTCTGATTCAAAACTTTTTTAGGAAAGAAAAATAAAGAAATGTTATTTTTCGATGGGAAAACGCTTGGATCTGGTATCCTTATGTGCGAAACTCAACTTGCGAGCTCAAATTCAGTTGAACCAGTTGAATAATCCATTAACCTGGGCCAGTGGACCGAACCGAGCCTGGTCAAACTAATTTAGCGTACTATTGTCTTGTTCGGACAATTCCATTCCTTTTGGACAACAGATAAAACGTGTTGTGAACCATTTAAAGCAGTTTGTCTGATCTGTCATGAGGTTGATTACTTTGTCAGACTCAGAGATGCCCTACTCAGCTCAGGTGTTTGGCTTTTCGTTTTAGGTAGGCTGTCTTCTTGCACCTCAAATCTTCTCTCCAAGTTACCTGTCCCTATTCTGTCCAGTGAGGTGGATGCCGTCTATTTATATGGACCTCGGTAGACCCCACATAAATGAACGGCATCCACTCCACTGGACAGAATAGGGACAGAGTAACTTGGACAGAAGATTTGATCCCGTCTTCTTGTGCCTGACAGTGGCAGTTGGTTCTCAAACTTTAAAAGGTGATCTTTTGCAGCAGAGAAGAACTAATACGAGCCAAATCAGGTTCAACAACACCTGATGTTAGTGGAAACTTTATGTCAGATTTAAGCGACAACCAAAGTTGCGTATAGAAATTAGAAAGTCATCAACTTCTTTTATCTGTGGACGTGTTTATGTATCCTCGAATAAGAAAATCAAGTGATATAACCTATTGAACGTGCTGCTTTGACAACTACATCAAACATTTCATCCGAAATGACTTGCCGGTCCAGTATTTAGGAGAATGCGTTAATCTGATAATCATATGGTTTTGTTATTCATTAAAAAGCAGAAAACAATTAATCAGGAGTTGAATAATTCCTTTAACGCACTGTTCTAATAAATTAAATTGGTATAACATCTTTAAGCACATGAAAAACTATAAAAGGCTTCACACAAATTGATTCATATTCTGTTGAAGACAAAAGTATCTAGCCAGAAGTATAATCATATCATTAAATTGTCAGATTTTAGCCTCTGCACATCAAATTTTCTTTCACGGAATCCTAAAGACTCGAAATCAAGATGTCTGAGGGCTTATTTGATGCAAATAACTTTCAGCTTCGAGGTGCAAATAAACATTTGATTAAGAATGATGAACAGTAGCCAAATATTTGTTTCCTTGGGCCTGTCTCCAGTTACTTTTCAAGGAATCAATCCTTACAAGCTCATAGCCCTCAGGTCCAGCGTGTGAAATAGATATTTATAATCTTAGGGATGGATTTGAAAGTTGTGTGGTTCCTGTTGAAAAAGTGAAAAGTGTGCTTTTACTTCGATTGATAGGGAAACCCAACTTGCGTCCTCACAACTTTAAGTTTATTAAAGTAAGTGGAGAAGAATCTCCAAGTTGAAGTATTTGTCAATTTATCAACTTCTTTATGGTTAGAGGTTCGTGAAGGACTTTAAATCCTTCTCTTTTGTAGTTCTTGCACTGCAAGGCACCTCTTTCAATTTTTCTTTGTAAAGCAAAGGCCATAAAACAAACTTCTAAACCCTCACTTTATTCTATCCTTATCACACGCACGCTTCTGATTATGCTTAGAAAGCGATGCCTATCGATCTCTATGTCTCTATAGAGCTTTAGCCTCATTTTCACAACTTTACTTTGCCTATACATCCATCGACCCAAAGAGAAAGGAAGAAGAATAATGAACATATGAACATATAGAAATGTGATCCCTACACACGAGGGGACACATATCTACTTTTAGATCTCATGTGGGCAGAGTTAAATTTTGCTTCATGATCATACCACTGAAATAGCATAAACGAGTTCCACTCAGCAAGGTGATCTAGTATTAGGGTTTTGATAGCGAACAGTGGAGAGTCCCCATGTCAAGATAAACCTCTCGTATCTATATTTGATTTATCCCCAACCAAAAGCTTTCGCTACATATAATATCTATATACTTGGATTCAATCATCTAGTGCCCTACTCTCACTACTATTAGGGCTAAGATTCTCTTAGTCATATAGTACAATAATCTAGACGCTATGCAATTTCTTTTCAAGGTCAAGTTGTGTTTGAATTATTCATTTTAAAATATGTTAGAAGGAATGCTGTTCATACATTTGACAAAGAATTCAAGAGTTATGTAAGAGAAAATAAGTTCTTCCTTGTTTTAACTTAATTTAAGTATTCAAATTATAGTTGTCAATATAGAAAATACATAAGTCACACTATGCTCTTGTCTTAATTTCTGAATACCAAAGAGGAAAAAGAAAAGAAAAGAAGAATTACCCCATAGAGTATTGAAAACTCTTTAATTATTACATCATAAAGGCCTTTTAATCATCCAAACTAAATTAAATGTTTAATTTGGTAACATGACTTCAACGAATGATGAAGGAAATAAATCCCAATTCATCTAACCTATAAATCCCACTTGAACTAGCCTTTACCGACCAATGATTCCTATAAAGTGTAGTAGCCGAAACCTTTTATTAGTTAAACAAAAACCATATTTATTAAGGGGAATTGGAAGAAGCACATGGATGGTGTATGTCTCTTGGATTTATCAAAGGCTATTTGATGCATCCCTTTAAGGTGTGAGTGTATAAAAATAGTAGAAGAAGTAGGTTAGATCGATCCTTAACCTACGAAAATGATGTTATTCTTATAGCAACAAGGATGTTTTTTATTGTTTAGTAATTGTACGGTATGAGGAAGTCACATCATAGTATAAATTCAACCTGGACAGTTTGAGTTCATCATATATATAATAAATCAAACAAACTTGCTTAATTTTTGTGGTGGTTAAGTGTTAAATATCCTTGTTGGTATCATTCAAGACTTATGTTTAAAACTCCATCTTATCTCCTTTAATTTGAGCAAGAAAAGAAAGGAAACAGGGGTTGGTTCTAGGTCGTTATCGCGTAACAGGAATGGGGAGCAAGGTTTGTAACCTTTTCGATGCAAATAAATATTGAGGTCTAGACCTAGCCAACCTAAAGCATCGTTAGATACCAGAAGGGACAAATATATGCATGTTCCGCTTCACATAAAGGTCTACACGGTACAAAAGAGAGAAGAAAAAAAAATAAAAGGCCATGTATGGCTAAAATATGCATACTCTATAGATCAACTAGAATGCCACATTCTTGTCTCTTAGATTTTCGTGCATATAGGAATGCGTTATTATCTTCTGGTTCCTGATTAGCTGCCCATATCCCGTAGCGTGTTCTTTTATCTTGGCAGATATTAATTGAGAATAGCTTTGGGTGCCAGAACTTCGTGTGATATCTTGTAAGGGTGCTTCAACTACGTATCTTTAAAGAGAATGGTTATTTCGATACCAGATGTGACTTCCTCTAACACCATAGTACCCCAGTGTACAGGAACTCTTAGTATCACTGTCTACTCTATGTTTACTCGATCAGCTGGTGATAATCTTGCCTCTTAATTAATGCTAAGTTAATATAAATCTACAACGTGTAGTCTCAGTCACTATTACACAGTCACGAAACTCCTGTCATCTGTTTTTCATTTCTTGCGAGTGTATGACTTTCTTTCCTGATTCACTAGTTCAATTAATATGGAAAACCTACAAGTCGTTAGACATATCGACAAGGTGTTCCAATGATAACATACACGTCAGTCATCTGCATTTATTACCAAATTATGATTGTTTATGATCTATCTTATCACTAATGGACAATAATTGAGGGATTGATGAAGACAAATTAAGCAAACAAATGTCATTTCTATGTCTACCCGTATCATTTCGTAGGTCCATTAGCCCCCTCCTTGCCCACTGATTCTTAGCACCCGACAACAGCTTCTTCCATTAACCGTACATACCATATTAGGTTTTTACTGTGTAACCCTATACAATAATTTATTGAAAGCTCCATATTACAAATTTGGATACTGTTGATAGAACTAACTTCACCTGTGACCTGTCCAACCAATGTTGAGGCATGCTTTTGATATTTGTTGCAAGGGTTTAGTACAAGTTGGGGCGAACGAACCCTCCCAACCCTACAAGTCTATCCAACACTTGCAGTTTGCAATGTGAGTACTGAATTGTTGGTCCCATTAAAAAATTTCCACATATTTCTTAAGCTACCATCTTTGTCATATTGAGAAAGTTCCTGCTACTTAATCTTCTGTATATGGCCCCATTCACACCTCAAAAGTCCAACAACGTAGACTTTTGTGACTTGTGAGGGAGGTATGAGCACTGTACAAGTTACCTCCAAACTAAGGTGTAAGCAAGTTGTCATTTGCTTGGTGAGGTTTTAGCAATGTTTACCCTACAAATGATGTTACCATAACAAAGATGAGTAGAAAAGGAGTGCATCATGAAAACTTTGGTTATCCTAGTACTTGTAATCACTTTTTAGAACTATGAACTCAAGTTTTGAAGGTCAAAGTATTTGATAATTTATATTAATATGATGTGATAATTACCAAAAAAATTAAGTTTAATCAATTTTAGTAAATATTGTAAATATTTTATGTTAATCGTTTTTCATGAGACTTCTGTATTTGTAAAATCAATATATAAAAATGTTAAAAGACGAATGACAATCCATGAGATACCTTTGAGTCGTTGACTAATCGCATCCCACCGGCCAAATGATAACGATCATAAGGCAGAATTTTTCTCATATGTTTATTCCTCTTGATCAAAGAACGAAAACCGAGGCCAACCTCACATGTGAGACCCTTTTCTTTGAATAGAGTCCTAAAGTCCAAGTCAATGAAATCCAAACAACTAAAAACTATTAATCCGACAGTCTCAAGAAATGTAAGAACCAATCATCTGAGAGATTGACGGTTAAAATCCAGTTAGACGTTCAATTATAATAAACAATAAGTTAAATACTGTAAGAAAGTCATTAATTTATATGTAAGATTCATATTCTTAATCTTAATGATGTGAATTTGTTTGTTAACGTAACAGGTTAAATCATATTTAATTGAAGAGATTGATGTGATTGTCAACATCCCTCCGTCTCCATCAACCAAATCATGCAAGTGTTAGATACAAATAACAAGACTAGGATTTGATTAATCATTAACTATATCAAACGGCTGTTTTTTCTTATTTGTTCTTCCAGCGAGTGAACAACTTCTCTAATCCAGCTAGCTGCCGGCGGTGGCCGGTCTATGCCATAACTCGCACGAAATGATCGCAGCCACAACCTTATTTGATTTGATCCCCTAGCTATTCAAGTAAATTACTAATTTAACATATAGTTGGCATTAATTAATTCTCGGTCGTTTTCGTATCTATATATCTGGAATTGACTAAATACAGTTTTGTGCATGTACAATAGAATATGCAATCAGTTATGACCCTAAAGGCAGAAAAAGACTATGCATTTTATTGTTCTTTCCAAACTCGTATATAATGTGTAAGAGGTAGGCTTTCAGAGCTGCATAAGATATCGTTCATTCAGAGAAACTTCGTACTTAAGTCTCTTCACTGATACTTTTCTTAATGAGGTGTACAATTAAGTGAAAATTTCATTAATACACAAGTTTAAAGAAGTACAAAGCTTTATCTCTAATTAATAAAGAGGCTGTTTTGAAATGATCCACTTGATACTTCAATGAGATGTCATGTTTAAAGTAGAATCAAATACACCTTGATTAGTGTACATTTCTAAATTGGTAGGAGAGATTGAAGCAAGTCCTAGGGTTTTTAAAATCTTATTATAATAAAATGTCCTTACACTCATTATAATTTAACTTTAATTTGTGTTTTGACTTTGTTAAACATATATCGATAGCTACAAATACATTGGTTTAAACTTTAGAATGAACAAAAATGGTTGAAGACGAGAGATTATCTCAGTGCTTTCTTCTTTATCTATTTCCGGGTAGCCGCTTCATTACATGATTGGTTCAAAACTTGGTTGGTACTTGGTCCAAAGACTAGACCTCCTCAAAATGCCACACTTAACACTGTTTAATTTTGGGCTATATCATTGTACTGTAACCCAATGAAGTAAAAAAGAAGATAGGCTGGTCTTACTGTTTTTCTGTCAGAACAGGAAGGTAGATTTATGAGAAGGGCTGAGTTAATTGGGTATTGGATACCTTGGAGGTGATGCCATGTGAAAGTCTCTGAGACACCATTTCTAAAAGTTTTTGTAACATCTTAGGTTCCTTCAACCTTGTTTAACAAATGTGTTTCGTCTTCTAACAGAGTCGTCTATTTTTGCTCCATCTTATCGAATTCGACTCACTTTCAAGTTAGATTCAAGCTCGGACGGCTCGTGATTTGTTAAATTTATAGAGAAAAAGGAAAGTCTCCCCATTGAACATGGTCTTACTTGCTTAACGTCTTGTGACAGTTCTCGGTTTACAATATTGATGTTAAGGATAATAAACAAGGACCTTCCTTTATTCTTATATTATGTTGATTAACTTTGAGACTCTTCATGGCATGTCCTTGTCTTTTCACGGGGTCATAAAGATAAAATATAGTTGAAGTTAGCCTAAGTTCTCGTGAAGAGAAATAACAAGTACTTCTGCTAGGAAATGGAGCACAGCAATATAAAGAGACTACGCATAGTATTTGATGGGAAGAAGAATAAATGCTTTCCATTTTCACAAGTGATGTTGGGCACCGAACAGGAGAGAAAGAAGATGGTACTCAACCAGATACTGGCTGTGCTGTGTTGTGTTGGAGTTATGGCAAATGATTAGCTTTTACCCCAAAACTGCTCTATGTTTTTAACAAATGAAACGGGAGTGATTTAACGTTAGCATACAACAAGGCGCCATTATTATTATGGGCTTAGCTTTATCTCTGCTGTCCACAATCCCATTATTTCTTATGCCCCACACTCAAAAATTGGACAAGAAGAAGAAGAAGAAGCTCTCGTTGGAATTGGTAAAATTTTAATGCTTAATTTATAAATTAAATTATCTAATAGATTAATAAAAAATAACTAAAGTGAGTTTATATATAAATTATCCGGAATGTTGATTTACTCTTGGGACGATGACTAGGATACAATAATGATCACACACTTGTAAGGAGCCATTTATTATCGGATTCCACATTAATTTTGACTAGACCAAGGAATATCTTCAAACATCTATGCAATTTCAATGATTTTATAATTACCTTTACCAATTTCACCATAGTCTCAGATTGCTAAATTACCGTTTCTAAAGTTAACTAACTGTTTTCCTCTTTATGAAGACTGATGACTGAAGAGCCGTTGTCCCTATCAGCTTCCGGAAATAGCCCTACAGGCCCTTACCATAACCCACCATGATTACCGTTAATTAGATGGATTTTGGAGGGTCAATCAAGGCAATTCAAACAAAACCCATCATCGAACCAAGTGGACTCCACTCCATTACTCCTATAAATATCCCACTTTTCTTGCGAACCCAGAAAAAGTAGTCCACTCTCTTTGTTCCCTCTCTTTTCTCCATCTCCACTTAACATACCATACCCTTCTCTTCCGTTTTACTCCAATAATCACACTCGCTGATCTTTGCAACACTTTGGTTTCGCAATGGTCGACGTCGACCGGAGGATGACCGGTCTCAACCCGGCTCATATAGCCGGCCTCCGACGCCTCTCCGCCAGAGCCGCCGCCCCATCAGCCACCTCCACACTCCCTGTCCGCAACGGGCTGCTCTCCTTCTCTTCCCTCGCCGATAAAGTAATAACCCATTTACGTAGCTCGGGCATCCAAGTACAAGAGGGTCTATCGGACGCGGAGTTTGCAAGAGCCGAGGCCGAGTTCGGCTTCGCTTTCCCTCCTGATCTCAGGGCCGTGCTCTCCGCCGGTTTACCCGTCGGCGCAGGCTTCCCAGACTGGCGTTCTGGTGGCGCCAGACTCCATCTCCGAGCTTCGCTTGATCTTCCAATCGCAGCTATCTCATTCCAAATCGCGCGTAACACGTTTTGGTCCAAGTCTTGGGGTCTGAGACCGTCTGATCCAGAAAAAGCGTTACGTGTGGCGAGAAATGCGTTGAAGAGAGCTCCATTGTTGATTCCTATCTTCAACCATTGTTACATTCCTTGTCAACCTTCTTTAGCGGGAAACCCTATCTTTTTCGTGGACGAGAATCGAATCTTCTGCTGCGGCTTGGATCTGTCGGACTTTTTCGACCGAGAATCACTCTTTCGGAGCTCTGAGTCCGATCTCTTATCTCTCCAGAAGCAACGATCCGTGAGCGAGAAGTTCGCTGGTTCATCTTCGAATTTTTCGCGGCGGAGCTTGGATACGGGTATGGTAACCGGAGCGAGAACGCCACGATGGGTGGAATTCTGGAGCGATGCGGCAGTAGACCGGCGGAGGAGGAACTCGGCGGCGTCTTCGTCGTCGGGGTCATCGTCGCCGGAGCGATTCATCGACATGCCGCCTAGATCGGAAGTGCCTAAATGGGTGGACGAGTATATAGGGCAAATCGGGTCGGTTTTGAGAGAAGGCGGGTGGGGTGAATCAGATATATCTGAGATGGTTGAGGTTTCGGCTTCGGGCTTTTTTGAAGGAGAGATGGTGTTGTTGGATCACCAAGCGGCTTTAGATGCTTTGCTGTTGAAAGCGGATCGGTTCTCGGACATTCTCCGGAAATCGGGGTGGAGCTCCGAGGAGGTGTCGGATGCATTAGGATTCGATTTTCGACCGGAAAAGGAAAGGAAAGCGGTAAAGAAACTGTCGCCAGAGCTGGTGGAGAGAATAGGGAGACTGGCGGAATCGGTTTCCCGGTCATAAAGTTGGGAAGGCCATCGAGATTCTTTCCTGTGTTTTACGTTTGTTTTTCTTAAAATCTTTTTGGAAAGTGTCTGGCCTCGGGTTACAAGAAGAGAAATGAAAGTACATGTTACAAAATATTTGGGAAAAACCAAAAAAAGAAAAAAGGAAATTCGGATTTTACATACTTCATAATATCATTACCCATAAGTAAAACAGATTAGCTTTTTCTTCCCAATGTTCTCTGTTTTGTTTTTATTTTAATTTAATTAATCATTGTATCAAAGTTCTGAATTTTAATTAAAAAACGTATTTGCTGCGGTGGTGGACTGGATGCCATTTGTGATAATCCAGCCATGAAGCAACTTTCGAAATGGGGCGCTTTCAGTGCACGTGTGCAGTCTTTTTGAACAAAGAGAGACGTTCTAGGGTCCCACGCTGCAATGGAAGCAGCCCAGTGTCCGATGCTGTGCTGGTGCGGGACAGCCACTTTAGTTCCGTCGTTTAGTTTCTCAATAAGCGTCGTTTCGTTCCTTAACCTTTCCTCTCTTTTCACCAGGTGGGATCAGTTTCTTAATAAAGGAAAGGAATGGAAAGGGCAAAATTCTGGTGACTACGACGAGACTAGTGAAAGAGAGTACTTAAACGCCATTGGCAAGCTTTGATCCTTTTGAGACGTGGAGAGAGAGGGGTGTTTTCTTTTCTCTTTGTATTGGAGTTTGGGATTAAAGATGTTGAGTTTCCAGAGGAAAACCTGACACAGCGAAACTCCTTACCCGTCTAGCTTTTAAGGGAGACAACAACAAGGCGTATTTGGTTTCGTGTGCCTGTGTTCTGTTTTGTTCTGTTCTGTGTTTTCAAATTCTTAGGTTTGTAGATGGAAAGTTTGACATTGACATACAAATACGTATTTTGAGATATGAAAACTTGCTAATTGTTGCCTAGTTTCTGCTCAGTTGGTGGGCAATTATGGAATATCAGTACTGAATAGTAATTGGATCGATGGTTGTGTCTCTGTCGTATGCTTGGAAATCATCAGGGGAGGGGTAGGTCCACGTGGAGGAGCGGGATCGTCAGGTTACTGTTAGTCATGAAAATTTGAACTTAAAGTAATCTCTATGAAGCCTTTATTCACTGAATTAGGAATTTAATGTCACTGTTTCACTTGGTTCAAATTTCTTCAATGGATTTGGACTTTCTGTGTAGCATCAAGTTCTTTTTCAAATTCAGTCCAACTACTGCTTAAATCACCCTTAAAATTTGTGAGAAGTGCTGAAGGTATTCCTGTTTTTCAGTTCTCAAATGAGCTGTGCCATTTCAGGCATTTGAACATCCAGCATCCAAGAGCTATTCTAATTCCAACTCCAACTCCCAGGTTTTGTTTGGTCAGGACTTGCTTCTTGGAATACTCGAGCATAATTGCTCAACTAGAAACAAAAATGTTCTCGTCCAACCTTTGTCCTTACCGCCAAGTCGCCATATGGTAATAATTAGTACACCACCAAAATAGAGACGGGGTATGATTTTCTTTTCTTTTTTATTCAAAGAGATACGATAGAAATGTTGGTAAAGACAATGCAAGGGATTTTTTATCATCACCCACAGGTCTCTATGAATAATTTAGCATCACAGGAGATGGGCTCCCTCGGATAGAGTAAACACACTAATAAAAAAAATTGAGATAAAAGGGACACACAAATTTTAACATAAAAAATTTCTTAATAAATGTGAAAAAAAATCACAAATAACAATAGAAAACTTTCCATCGTAGAAAACAAATATTACAAAAAGAAGATTTCACAATTCATACCAAAAATTATACATAAGATTTAAGATGTATAAAACCTTAAACATACGCTCTTTATATAATTCTAATGGAGGCTTCTATACTCTCTTTTTATCGATATGAGATTTAAGCCAACACAAATGACGTGTTGTAGGAGTTGAACATTCGAATCATACCTACACACAAGTATATTTTAGTTTTATATGTTTCATCCTCATTTTCACTTGTTTAATGAAATTTCAATTTTTAATTATTTATTTATATATATATTGGTTCTGCCTGATTCTGACAGAACGGAACATTGCTGCTTGGATCCATGGATTGGCTGCTTCTTCGGTTGAGATT
>JANZLX010000213.1:5443046-5454490 GCA_025531955.1 Erythroxylum orinocense | reverse complement strand
CTTTGACAGACTGATAGCGCTAGTGTTGTCGCAATATATTGGAATCTCCTCTTCTTGTATCGAGTAATCCTCCAGTTAATACTTTTTCCACAATATTTGTGAACAACAGCTTGCGACAGACATATACTCGACTTCTGCAGTTGATAACGCAATTGAGCTTTGTCTCTTGCTTGACCATGAAACTAGATTTGGTCCAAGAAAATGACAACCTCCACTAGTGCTTTTTCTATCTTTTTTACATCTTCTTTCTTACGTCTGCTTTCTAGCGTCTGCTTTCTTGTGTTTGCTTTTTTACGTCTTCTTTCTTACGTCTGCTTTCTTGCATCTGCTTTCTTGCGTCTGCTTTCTAGCGTCTGCTTTCTTGCGTCTGCTTTCTTGCTTTTGTCCGCTTTTGTTTATCATCAAAATCTTTAATCGTAAAGTCATTTTGACTTAACAATCTTAAGGTTTGTTCATGAAATTTATGCAATTGTCGTATTAAATTTAATTACATGCAACCCATTCTTGATCTAAGTCTCTATTAAAGCATCTACTTGAACTCATCTAGTTTGGTGTTTTAACCCCCTTACATTGTTTCTTATTCATCTTTGCGTGTTCTCGAGTGATCAAGGAAGGGTATGGTGTTTGCAATAACCCAAACAAGGAAAAGAATCTAGAAAGGAGGAGAATCAAAAGGTACACGTATTGAAATCTCATGTTCATATATTCCAAGTATGCATGCATCTAGGTTTTTGGAATTTTGGGAATGTCATGTGGTGAATCCATGTCTTCCCCTAACAACAAAAACATAAATGCACATGATTGTGGACATATCTTAAACTTAATTCTCTTAGGTCAATTAAATCTGATAATATTAGTAGCAAATAAAATTAGTGTACGAATGGACATCTTCTTAATATTTTATGATCGATACATGTAATGGGAGGTAGAACACTACATGATGTAAGTTCGTGGAATACAGGAAACAAGGCACGGTAGAAATGACCAAAGCTGCAAACCAATGTGCATGTACAAACACTTCCACAATGATTTATGAATAATGAAGAACTTACGTCTTTTCTCCAGCATCTTTTAGATATAATTCTTAGTTATACATCATATTAACTTACCCATCATAGGAAAAAAATGTTAATATATAATAGCTTCTTTGGATTTACTTGAAGGCTCCTCTTGTAACACTTAAAGAAGGCTAAATCAAAGTTATGGATTTCGTACCAACCAATACCGGACAAAAAATGGAACAAAATCTTGATGTACTATATCGGACATAGGTACCACTCATTATCAACAATTTTGCTTGATACTGAATGGTACTAGTAATACTGAAAAATACTGGGGTGATTTCACCAATATTGGAAAATAGAAGGATTAGAAAAAAATGTCAATCCCTAATCTATATATGTTTTCCGCCTCTCACTCACTCTTCTCTCACACACACATAGCCACCAAGTCCAAAGTTAAACACAATACCTCTCTCTGACCTCTCTCCTACCCTTCGTTGCTCCATAGTTGCTTTGACTCTTCTTCTCCATCGTTGTTGCTTTTCTGTCTACTGGGTATTGTCTGCATCCATTGCTGTTGCTTCTATGCCACCATTATTGCTTCTTTGTCCAACTCTTTATGCTGCCCACTGTCATTGCTCGAGTGTAGCGGTTACCTGCTTCATCTTCTTTAGCTCCTCGTTGCCTCCTTTACTTTATGTGTGAATTTTCAAAGAAGGTTGATGAATGAGTTAATGACAATGGTTTATTAGTAACATTCTTATTAAATGCTCATCTGTTAGTTGTGTGTGTAATGTGTGGTGTGGAGTGGGTGTGTCTGTGTAAATATGGAGTGTAGAATGTGACTTCTGGTTTCTACAATCTATATAGGCCATAGAGACCTGTAGTTGTAAAATCAATAATATGATACTTGAATACTTGTTAGTTGATATAATGATATGTAGAATTGTGGAATGTTGACTGCTAAATTTATAGCCTGAGTTTGAAAAAAATTATCAGGTGATGCATCATTTAGTATTTGGAATTTGTGATTTTTATCAATTACAAGTTTATAACTAAAATTAATAAATAAAGTTTACAACCTTATTTAGTTATAAAATTTAGAGATAAATAAATAATTAAAATTTAATTTTATGAATATGAGCTATTTTCTCAAGAATAATATCTCAATTATACAAATTAGTGTAATTTTTTATTTCATTAATCATTATATCTAAACTTTCATTACTAATATATTTAACTAGTTTCCTAACTCAACTAATCTTATACTAACTTAAAACGATTCATTTGTAATACAAAAGTTAAAGTTGAAGGATTATTTGTATATGTATTGATCGGGCTATTTCGATATATGTAAGTTTTAATTGATTAACATCAATAATTCGCAAGTGCATGGGTCATTTGTGCAGTACCTAAGGTGTTGATCCCACGAAGAGAGATAATCTAATCCTAAAATCTAAGGCCAAAACAAATTGCAGAAATTCAAATGTAACGAAACCAAAACAAGAATCCAATTCAATCAAGCAAATCAATTCAAGAATCAAATGCAAAAATATTAACAATTTAGCAATTGCTACACACACTCAAGAATTAACCTAAGGAGCTACCAATTAAGAGAAAGGGAATTTTACCTATCTTTAATGCTAACCTAACCGATTATAAAATGCTGGATTATTGGTTTTAGATAATCCTAGGGTTGATTACTCTCTCTCGAGTTATAACCATTAACCCTATTTAGATTATGAAAGTTGCAATTTCTTAATTAACAACCTATCCAAAACCCTAATTAGATCTGAAGTTTTCTAATAAACTATCAAAAACTATTGCAAGATCTCTCTTTACATAATTTACCGATTTGATTTAATTCTCATTCTATTAATCACCTAACTCTTGTCAGCCCAATTTAATTATTTTTCACTTGATTCACCCTCTCATTTTATCACCAAATTATGCAATTGTAGAAATCAAATAACAAAAATCCAATAAACGTAAACAATCAAATTTCATTAAATCAAAAATAAAACCCCGAAGGTGAGTTAGAAGCAACATCAACATCCAAAAATCTTATCTTAAACTATTATTCCAATTCTACTCAATAATAAAATTGAAAATAACAGGAAATACAAAATTGAACAGATGATGAGAGGCAGTGACATCAGGAAACTTCTGCTCCTAGAAGTACATCGAGTCGACTTCTTCTCCACTTCTCGCTTCCTTCTTCTTTTCCTTTATCTCTCGATAATTCACTATATAGTTTCTCTCAAAAGTGGTTGATGTCAAAAGCTCCCTCCTCTTCTTTGTCTTATTCTTTAAATACATTTTATGTTCTCAGCATCCTCAAGATTTTTTTGGGGTCCAAAAGGTCAGAAAAAATCCCTCGAAACTTGATGTTTTTGAGTGTCTACACATTTGGCCTTGCAGTCCACGATTGTGGGTCACATCTGAGCCGTCTGTCATGATCGTGGCAAGCAGGCCACGATCGTGGGCCATGTCTTAGGCTTTTGATCGTGGGTTGTTGTTTCAGTCCTAGTGTCTCCGAAAATTCTTCATTCTTCAATGTTGACCCTAAAACACTAATAAACACATCATGGTACCTCAAAAAATATAATAGTTAAGCTTAAAGACTTGTACTAACCCATAAAACACTTCAAACATAAATAATTAGCAATCTAACACAATTCTAACCTAAACATATACTAAATAATTGAATTAACAATTAAATATATATCAAACTAAGCCCTAAAATATGATGCAATTCACACTTATCATGTATGTATGTGTATTTATACTTTATGATTTATAGAAGAAAACTAAAAAAATGATATTTAATGAAAACTAAATTTGTAATATTGATTAAAAAGTTGGAAAGTTGTACATTATGGTTGAATTATGTAATCATACATAATGGGTTATATTTGTAAGTTTATGGTTAAAATGTTGAATTATGTAATCGTACGAAAATAGGTATGGTTATTGTTATGGTCATGGTTATGGTTATAGTTGAATTGTGTAATCACTCAAAATAGGTTGTAATTGTGATTTATGTTATAGTTGAATTATGTAATCACACAAAATAGGTTGTAATTGTGATTTATAGTTGAATTATGTAATCACACAAAATGAGTTATAGTTGTGAGTTTATACTTGAATTATATAATCATACAAAATGGGCTATAATTGTCAAAGTGCAACAATCATTTATATAAGTTAATGACAAAATGGGCTATAATTGTCAAAGTGAAACAATCATTTATATAAGTTAATGACATTAACTTGCTTTTTTATATCATATGAATGTTGAGAAGTTAACGTTTCTCTATTTTTCATGTCATTAGTAGTTAGGAACAATGATTCTTGAACTATTGACTTTGAATATAAGATGCATATATATATATACACGTTCAAGCTATGTATATGATTTTTGAATCTAAGATGTGCATTTGAATTTGTTTTAAGTTGAATGAAACAAGCTGTTCGGATAATAGTTGATAATAAATTTGTTAATTTAATTTTGACATATGTCTTTATTTATTTTACAAATAAATGGAGGGATGTTCCGGTACTCTTGATAATTTAGTTGCTTTAGGTTTAGAAAGTTTTGATGATTTAGCTTGTGCTTATGCTAGTTTGGTTCCTGGAATGAAGAATATTGTAAGAAGTATTTGAAATGTGGGAGAATCACCATATTTAAACAATATTTAGCCAAGGTCAAAGGTGAGGTGGAGCTTTGTAAAAAAGTGAGTCATGATGTAAAATGAAAAATGAAGACTTTGTTTGAAGAGTATCAACATAAGAAAGATAGAAGGCAAATATTGAACTACAAAATTAGTAGTGGAAGTTCTTTTGTTGGTGTTCAGGATGATAGTGAGGATGTTAAAGGTGGTAGTATTCCTACCCAAGTGATAAGTGGGTGCATCTCAACATGTTAGGCCTAATACTAGATTGGAGGTTTCTAGACTTGTATATGAAAATAATGAATTTGGTCCCAATGTCAATTTATCATTCCAGCTTATGAGCCAATAGTGAGGGTACTTCATCTAGCTAATAGTGATGAGAAGGCAACAATGAATTATTTTTATGATTTCATAAAGAGGGCATAGGAAGCAATTAAGGCCAATATGAAAAATAGGTCTTCTTTGTACACACCTTATCTTACAGTCATCAATGAGAGATGAGAAAGACATCTTTACTCATCGTTTTTTGCAACTAGGGCATTTTTGAATCCTAGTATCCATTTTAGACTAAGTTTTACAATGAAAGCTAAAGTTAATAAGGGAATGCTATTAGTTATTACAACAATTATTTCCTATGAGATAACACAAGATCTTTTAAGCTCCCAAATGAAGATTTAAAAGGATGTTTCTGATGATTTTAGGATGCATATTGCTATTCATCAAAGGAAGAAACTTAATCCATCTATATATTTGTCACTTTTATTAATTAATCATCACTTTATTTTATTGATAATATTACTTTTGTTATCTTACAATTGCTTTGGGAGACCAATTCAAAAGTTGTGTTCTAAAATTAAAAAGGTTTGCAATTTGAATTCTAAGTCAATGTGTGAGTGCAACATGGTATGAAAGGAATGAGAGTACATTTGAATTCATTCATTCTAAGAAAAGGAATAAATTGGAACATAAAAGATTGAACTACTTTGTCTTTGTTTGATAAAAACTTCTAGAAAGGTATGTTATTATTGTTATTAAGTTCAATATAATTTCTTGTAATTTTAATAATTTAATTTGATTTGTTTACTAGGACTCTTAATAGAACAAGTAGTTCTGTAAATTTAATTGGCCTTGACCATAACAATCTTTTGGTTGATTAGGTTTCTGAGGAATCGAGTTTAATAAATGAGAGTGACTTAGAAGCTAATTTTGGATATAAAAGTATTTACATGTCATTTTGTATAATGAATTTGAATGATGGTGATAATGAGGCTCCTTTTAATGATGAGGATTTGTACCAACTGAAAATTGAGATCAATGCAATTTGAACTTATATTTGATTGAATGAAGTTTTAGGTTTGCATTTCTTATCTTCTTTTGATTTTACTTATATTTGATTTATATGTTAAATTCTATATATGAAATATAAATATAATTGTAAATGTTTTTGTTTCAGGTTTCAACTTTAGTTGGTTGTTTCCTCAACACGAACTCTTATTATAATACTTAGAGAGTCATGGATCTTTATTATTCTTTTTATTTGATGTTTTAATGTAATTATTATTTATTATATGATAAAATTATAATATTTTAAGGACTTTATACTATCCTTAATTTTATATTTGTATGATGATTAAATAATATTTTCATATTAATTGTATTTATTGTTTACATGTGAAATAAGTGAAAACAATATTAATAGAAATAAATAGAATATTGTTATTTCAATTTTCTATTGTTATGATTTTTAGATCCATGATTGATGTAAAATTATAAATTATCTATCACAATATATTGAGAGAATATTTTGTAATTTAAAAAAATTAAGAACTATTTTATAATTTTAAAATTACTCGAAAATGATATCTGGTATGATCAATATTGGTGTAGTATTGTATCATAACTAAATCTGATACGAGCACCAGTGCGATATTTATAACATTGAGCTGGACTTATTTATATTACTTTTGTATACTGTGCTCAAAATGGTTGCAAGTAGATGCCACAATGATCCCACCAAAAAATCACCATTGACTTACTGCCTATATTCATGTTTGTTAGAAATCTTAATAAAGATAAAATGATAAGATTGAAAATTTGCATGATTTGAAAATTATTTATGAATTGGTGTTGTTATTCATAAATTAAAAGAATCCCTCACAAAATAAATTTCTCTTGTTTATCATCTAAAAAAACTATCTTTTTTTAGTTAATCTTTTATAATTTATCAACTTATTAGAAAAATAACGTAATTGTAAAAAGAGTTGACAGGACATTGAAACTGTTAATAATGGCAATTGACATTTAATTATTTTAAATATAAATATATGGATATTAGTAATCCTCTCATGATTGACTTCAGCTCTATTTTCTTGCATTTTCCACTCACACATGATGGAATTAACGAATTAGAATTTTATAGTATTCATATTTGTCTAATAACCTGTGCGACTGTCATAGACTAGATATTGTATACCATCTTAAGCCATATCTCAAATCCTCATTCTTTGATTTTATTTATTTTATAAAGCAATATTAATATTCAATTCTTTTACTAAAAGATGGTTGTTACCTTTTAATACATTTGATTTGTCTTACCAATTAAAAAGAACTTACATTGTTCTGAATTTTTTAAAAGTGAATTTAATTTACTT
Source organism: Erythroxylum orinocense (assembly GCA_025531955.1). NCBI lineage: Eukaryota > Viridiplantae > Streptophyta > Magnoliopsida > Malpighiales > Erythroxylaceae > Erythroxylum > Erythroxylum orinocense. The sequence continues at coordinate 5,447,164 of JANZLX010000213.1, read as the reverse complement.
TCCTAGACTTGTCTGCATCATGGGTGACCCTTTGGTAATATAGTAAATTAACAAACATTAAATTTAATTAATAAGAATTAGACAAAAATCATAGGAGTATATTTTGAGTATCTTATAACATTTAGGGTCTTACATAAAGTAAGGTGAGATCCTTTCACTTACATTAATTCTTTTTTTGTAGCCGATTTACACACATGGTAAGACTAACGTGTTATGGTATCATGTCTTTTATTTACAGCAGATGTCTCTTATCAACGAAATATTATACGAACATTGGTTCAAACATACTTAATGTCTAACCTAAGTTTACTTCCTATTCTAAAATTCATCTTTTTTAAAACTCACATAAGACAACTTAAGATATATAGAATGACCATTTGACACACTCTAAACTATTTTTTCTCATTGAAGGCAACATTTATTATTTAAACTATTTGTTTTTAATTATCATATAAATAATAAGTGTTTACAACTTATTTTGTAGACATCTAATTAAGTACATGAGTAGTTGTACGGCATCACCATAATAGGTGACGAGTAATTTTTTGTTATGTCATCATGGTCCTAATCATTCAAAGAAGCGTCCTATTTCTCCTTTTTGCAATACCATGTTGTTGTAAATTGTCATGTTTCTTTTTCATCTTGTAACAACTTGAACTTATCAAACAAATATTCTTATGCCTAACAATACTTAATGCTTTTATTTTCTTGTCTAATTATTTGTCTACCAAAATCATATATTTTATGAAACAATTTAATACTTCTAATTTATAGGAAAGTAATGAAATATGGCCATTTTTGGTAAAAGTGATAAAATTACATAGATGTGGCCATTTTAGATTAAAATAACACTTTGTACAGGATTAGGGGTTAGAAAGTATGCATTTATAACTTACATAAGCCAATCATATATACATTAGCTCTTAAGTTTTCACTTATATATATATCTATTAAGTTCCTTATAAGATTATGTAGAATTATACTAAGGCATCCCTATCTTTTGCTATATGATTTATGGCTTGTTAGTCTAGAACCAAATACAAGTAGTCCAATATTAGTAACCAAATACATGTCTAATTCGTTACAAAAATCACAATCATTTCATTTTCTTAAGCCGTTCGATTTGAAGGTCAACATCCTTAAGCGCAAAAACATCTTACTATTTTCCTTCTTAACAAATAATTTGGTAGCTAACATAAACAGTTCAACTCTCCTTTCTATTTTATTTGCACTACATAAGATGTCCATCACCTCAGAAATGCTACAACCAGGCTCATCTCTTTTAATAGAGGTTACTAAAGTTATACTCTCTATTACATCACATATACGGTCCAAATATTTACATAGCCTTTCTGTTGCCCCTGTTCTAATATCATGTTTCTTTCTTTTTTTTTTCCTTTTCCTTTTTTAGAAGTTCCTAGAGTTGGAGTTGATGAACCAATCTCATTATTAATATTTCCAATTTCGTGATTGACAGTAAAGTCTTCAAAAAGGTTATCATCAAGATCGGTATCAACTAGGCTTTCTCTAGACGGCACATAAGAATTTTTTGGAACAAAACTTGAAGAAGGTGCCTAAGCTCCTTCCACTGTAGCTGCAACATCTTTAAATAAAATATTCGGCTGTTCAATATATTTCAAACCTTTAGTTCGAAATTTGGCAGCCTCGAGATTTTCATATAATAATATTATTTAAGTTATTAAACTATCAAGTAACATTAGAACATTATAAATTTAAAGCTTAAATGGTTACCTTCAATTTCTTTTCCCACCATTCGTCACTTGCATCAATAGTTTGATTAGTAGGATCCCATCCTAGTCTAGTTTCCTAACCTCATGAATTTGTCCAAAGCTGTCAATCCTTTTTTAATCCATCCCATTTATTCTTAAATTGTTTGTATTCATAATTCTTTTTAGTTTCATAAGCAAACTTTGAAACTATATTTTTCCATCAAATCTTGTTAAAGTGACCATTTGGTCGATTTCTAGCTAGTGTCTCTTCCACAAAAATTTTGATTATAATTTTAAGAGTTCTATCATTCCACTCCTCTTTAACCTTTTTTTCCAATTTATCCCCACCTTAAATATCTTGACTTGGATTTGACATTTTCTATCAACAATAAAATCTCTACTGTATAGAACAATGAATTAAGCAAGTATAAGAAAATATAAAAGCATAATTGTATAAGATCAAGCACGTCAAAGAAGGTAGACGATAGAGTTGAGAAATCATCAGAAAAGGGTTGATAAAAGAGACAAACACATAAGTTTTAAAAGGGCAGTCATATCCAATTTGATTAGCTAAACGTAATTACAAGAAAAAGGAATGAAACAAAAGATGAGTGAAAAAAGCGGGCTACTTATAGTTTTGATGAAAATCATATATAATCCTCCAAAGAAAAAGAAAGTGAAGATTTCATTTTCTAGGTTCATTAACTCAACACTAGCGTCCATTTATGAATATTAACCTGTACTATTACAAAATATCGGTATCACTAAGAGACAAATGTCACATTTCAGATACGTTAAGTCTTGTATCTCCTTCGCATAATTGCATACCCACATCCATAGAGATGGACACCAACACCTTGCTAACTATGTAAATTACATAGAAATTGTCACACTAACATCAAGTTTTTCCAAGATCCTATGCACATCCCAATCAATGTATCCCTTGTTATTGGGTTTTATACAATGAATGTCATCGTATATATTTCATAATCAAATGCATTCTGAGGAATTCTAGTTAGTTAGTGATTTAATATGCAAGTGTCTATTAAGAACACTTCAACAACAAAAGAAAAGAGAATGTATTAGATTAGCAATATCCTAATTATACTCAAACAGAATGTATTAGATTAGCAATATCCTAATTATACTCTTTCCTCTATATATATGAATCCAAACATCAAACAAGTACCAAAATTAATATTCAAAAGAAAACTTTTAATGAGGGCAAAAAATGAAACTCTACTAGACATTGTGTTACTACTGTTTGCAGTTGTATAGTGTGTTTTCTTTCACCACACTAACATAACACCTAATAACCATTTAATCACTGAAAAAAAGAGAGAGCTAATAACAACCAACAACTATATAACACTATTAGGTGGATGAACGTACTCAATGTCAAGTCCTGCATTCATCAGGAAGAGTAATATAACTTCCGAAATTTCCCTTCTAATATAGAGATATTCATTGAACTCCTGTAAAATACTCAAATTACTCAAAATGTTAAATTTTTAGCTTAGAATAGTGTCATACATGTCAACCATAAAATGTTATTTACAGAAAGTAATAATCTGAGGCAACTGCTTATTATGTAGGTTGTGGGAGGTGCAACGAAGATGAATATGTAAATAACATTGTATGGTTCAATCTCTTAGTCTCTTGCTTTCGAAAAATGGTTGATTAAACGTTAGGTCGATTCATCCCTATCCTACATCTCTCTTGGACTAGTAAAAGAAATCTCGAAGGTTTAGAGCAAGAATATGAAAACTTGTTTTGACCATTACTCTATTTTTTAACATTTGAATGTGTACCAGAATCTAATGGACATGGGGGAGCTTGACCTTAGAAATCAAGTTAAAAAGAAAAAAGAAAAAAGAAGATAAAGGGAACCATAAGATGAAAAATTGAAAAGGGTCACCTCAGTTTTTTAATCATTTTTTACATTTCAGTGTTGGATCGCATATGGCCTGAATATTCAAAATATTCTGCAGAAAAGACCATACAACATCGTGATGTATAATCGAAAACACCAAGGATGGACGAAAATAACTTATTGTCGTGAATAGGTTGCCTCTTTTTCGGATTCCAAGACACTGCAAACACGAATGCCCTCTACCGGTATCCACACGAGCATGCATGATCTGGGCTGCGGCTGTGGTGTGCTAGTACGTCCTGAAACACTTTCCGAACGCCGCGCGTTTCTCCTCTCGAATGGTGGCTAGGGTTTCGTGAAAACCTATTGTTCTTTCTAATGAGACCTAAGCTTCTCTATTTATAGAGAAACCCTAATCCCATTAAAGCCCAATAAGTTTCGGCCTATTATATCTCATATAATTAAAGCCCGACAACTTAATTCAACCTAGCCCAATAAATATATCCACATATATT
>JANZLX010000213.1:5393541-5403892 GCA_025531955.1 Erythroxylum orinocense | reverse complement strand
GTCATCGTTAATAAAGAATTTTCAAGTTTTCCGGCAGAAAGAGTCTCACCAAAACGCGCCATAGTAAAAGACAGATCGCTCAATTTTTCGACCAAATTTTTGACATAGCTCGGCCCTCGAGCAAAGCTTAGGCCTCGACATTACGATCGACATAGCTCGGCCCTCGACACGATGATTTTTTGACCAAATTTTCGACATGGCTCGGCCCTTGAGCAAAGCTCGAGTCTCAACACGACGATTTTTTGACCAAATTTTCGACATAGCTCGGGCCTTGAGCAAAGCTCGAGTCTCGACACGATGATTTTTCAACCAAATTTTTGACATGGCTTGGCCCTCGAGCAAAACTCGGGCCTCGACATTACGATCGACATAGCTCGGCCCTCGAGCAGAGCTCGGGCCTCGACATTACGTTCGACATAGCTCGGCCCTCGAGCAAAGCTCCCTCGACATTACGTTCGACATAGCTCGGCCCTCGAGCAACGCTCGGGCCTCTGCATTGCGATCGACCTAGGTCGGCCCTCGAGCAACGCTCGGGTCTCGACATCACGACTTTTCAACAATATTTTCGACATAGACCGACCCTCAACAATTCTTGGCACTCGGCATCAATCGGTCGGGCTATCAAGGTGAGATCACGGGAACCTGATGAGACCTAGAAGGTCAACCTCGCTCGACCGAACGCACTAGTTCGCAACGTACTATTCGAAAAGACAGTCTCTCACACAATGAACCTCGCCCAACAAAATTAAGAAGACAATGAAGGGTAAAAATATTTTTATTTCCAATAAGTTTGCCCTGGTCACAAGCTCGACCAGATGAGCTTTCCTATTCTAGAAATACTATCTTTCTTACCCGGTCTACTACAAGAATTATCAATGAACCTCTTCATGACAAAGTCAAACAATCTGTCCATTATAGGTTCTAATATATTTGTACTGACGAGTCCTGTGACAGCCAAATTCTTTACAAGCCTACAGTTTTCACTATCACAGGACCTCGTCAGGGATTACCTCTCGCTGTATTTCGATTGTCAGGAATTACCTCTCGCTCTATCTCGACTATTGTAAGGTCATTTTGGAGGGAAAAAGGAAGAAAGGATACGTCTGGCCAATGGTTGAAATCCGGAGTGGGGACGATAGTGAAAGACGCATTCTGGCAACACAGGATGAAGAGACGAAAAGGCAGAGAACAGAGGCTAAGAAAAGCCATACAGAACAAGGAAAAAACTTTCTGCCCCAGGATTTACAGTATCAATCGAACAAACATACCAATCCAGATCGACTACGTGAAAAAATAAAAGTGGCTGGAGCAGCGCGGTAGACGAGGGGACACACGTAACCGCGCGCGATAAATGTGCGGCAGTCCAAGATACGCGACGTTACAAATTTCGATGACACCCAGAAAATGCGGACCATCATCAATAATTACACCAAGCGTTTTGAATTTCAGCATCCTCAATCGGCCCCAACGCATGACGATTGTGCGACAGTTGAGAGGGCGCACCGTTTCAGATTTCGAACGGTGCCTAGAAGATACGAATCGTCAAGTAATAGTTAAACCTGGCCTATGTCCTAGCAGTCCGACCAATCGACCAAACGACCTGATAGTGAGTGGATGCACCAACGAGCCGCACAACCCTCATGTACTCCTTCGACCCTTCTCTCCAGTCAGAGTCGAGGAGTAGGGGGCTTATGGTCGGGTCGGCCAAATGAGGCCCAACTTCAAGCCCAGGCGTTGACAGCCCAGTAGTAAGAGATCGTCTCCCATGCAAACACTAAGACTTACGTGAAGACCTAAACCTAATAGCAACCTACGGCATATATAAGGTACTATTCCACCATGATAAAGGTACGAGACTAAAACCCTAGTTTCTTCTCTATTCCGATAACCAAATTACTCTCAAAATACTGACTTGAACGTCGGAGGGACCTTCCGGGAATCAACCCCCGGAGTGTCTTTATCTGTTTTGCAGGTATTCATCAGCTAAATCCACTCAGAATTATGGATCAAAACAACGATGCTCCGGTTCAACAAAATCCAACTGAACCACTATCCAACTCCTTCCGCTCGTCAAAACAACCAGACGAATGATGTGAAACTTGGTGATGTCTTATCATGAATCAATAGCTTCCCTGAACCAGATTAACCAAAGCAAGTAACAAAGTTATCGGCCAGTGAACTTATTCAGTAGTTCTTATTTATACCTATGTACCAAATTCATTTTGTTTGAGCTTAATTCTTATTTACTCGGTGTTGAAGGACATTTGTTTCTGTCTCAGGCTTTTAGGCAGATGAAAGTTCTTTTCCATAGCTTATGGAGCTATGGAGAAATGCTCTCATTCTTTAAGTTTATTATTGGAGAAGATAAATGATGACATGCTACGAATATTAATCATGTGTATATAGGCTGGAAAGATGAGGTTGGTCGGATAACTGGGGTCCCTTACACGAATGATTATTGTCGCTTGTACCCAAAACCTATATATCTTATTTAAGGCTCATAATTTCATCAAACAGGTCCCATAACCCACACTTTGAGCATCATAATCCACACTTTGAGCATAAATTATGCTTTTGCTGTAAACTCTTACCGACCATCTTTCCTTTGCCAGTAAGTCAACACCAAACACCTACCTTCTTTTACTAATTTATCAAATGACATTGACCTACCTTAAGTCAACACCAAACACCTCCCTTCTTTTACTAATTTATGAAATGACATTAACCTACCTTGCTCCTACACCTTTTAAGTGTTTATTGAAAGGTACTAAAACTTTATATTACATCAATGTACAAAAAGAAGCATTAGAATACTCAAGTTAAATGCTTTATGTTCCCAACTCTTTGGACGTCCATCAATATGAAATTAATTACCAATGGTAAGCATCTGGATGGAGTGTCAGTTCTCCATTTTAACGCAAGTAATTAATTGTATCAAAGCCAAATTGTTCCATATGTATTTCTTGCGATGATAAATTAATATGCTCGTGAAAATTATGAATATTATTTGAAATATTTTCATTTTTTGGTTTTGAACCGACACAATAATTATGGTTACTGGACTTTCTGCATGTACGATATATTCTTTCTTTTCTTAAACGATTCTCAACTATAAAGTCTTCATTTCATATTATCTTATAGTATATATTTTCTCCTAGAGTTCAGGTTCTTTGTTCAATATTATGGTGTTTTATTATATTCAATAAATCTTAGTCATTTATTTATGTGAATGGCTGAGATTTCATAAGATAGAATAAGACAGAGTAAAACTGGACAGAGGATCTGGACTTTGTCTCCTGACATGATACTCTGAATTTTTGAAGCCAATCTCTTCCTTTTCTTCCTTTAACTTTATACCTCCTTTTGTTATACGACAGATGAAAGTTTGCTTAAAGTACGGGGCAAACAAATTAATTTCTAGTATTGGTTCTTTTCATAATTAAGAAAAAGAAGAAATTAAGGATATCTCAATTTACTTAAAAATTAGATGAGATTGAGTAAACCTTTATATTTTTAAAAATAATTCAGAAAGTCCCTATTTTCTTAAACACTAACACATATAGATCTGTTCTACTGCAAATTGTTATACACAATTAATCTAAGGATTTTATAAGATTAAGTAACATGTTTATAGAAAAAAGAGAGACAGAGGCAAAGGGATTAACCAGTAAAGACATTCAGCAAGAGCCTGCCAAAGCTACCATTGCTTGACAAAAGGTTAATCAACATCTCGATCAAGGACCCCATCCACGACATTGGCTTGGATGAAAACAACAACAGTTTCTGAACCGCAATGGAAATGAATATGAGCCATCGTCTCTGGAAACTTTCCTCCTTCTTCTTTGGACTGTCAACGAACTTTCTTTTCTCGATGTCAGTAGAGAATAAAATGCTAATCAGGTCGAAGAATGCAGGAATTTATGTTATTTATCTTGTTAATGTACATTTAGTTAGCAATATTAGTTAGCAAGATTACTGTAACGCTAGTTTAGTTAGTTAGAAAGCAGTTATTCTTTTCTCAATACAGTGTATATAAGTCTGACGTTTTCTTCTGATAGAATAATAAGATACGCAGAAACTTTTTGTATTCTCTCTGTTTTCATATGACATAAAATTGTTCATGGTATCATAGTGGAAGCCGATCCATAGTCTCGACGATTGATTGTTTCCAACGGTATGGGGACGTCTCCGGAGGATTGTTATCAGTTGTACAATTCTGATCATCCAGGCAAGATGCTAGTTACTGCGCCATTGACAGATACTAATTTTTACTCGTGGAGTATTTCTATTCACAATTCCTTGGAAGCTAGAGATAAGTTGGGATTCATCGATAGGACGTTACTGCCACCATCATGTGAAGCAACGTATATGAGGTGGCGTAAAGTGGATTGCATGGTGAAGCAATGGATACTTAATTCCATTTCGAAGGAGATATCAGAATCTTATATTACCTGCAGTTCTGCAAAGATGTTGTGGGATAAGCTTGAAGAAGTTTATGGAGAGAGTAATTTGCCGTAGTTGTTTCACGTACAGCGAGAGATTACTCTGTTGAACAAGTTAACTCTTCGGTAACTGCCTATTATAATAGAATCAATCGCTATTGGGATGAGCTAGGGCAACTTTTGCCTATACCAGTTTGTAGTTGCCAAGGGTGTCATTATGGGATTAATAAACGATTAGTGGATATTGATAATGCTAACAAGTTAATTCAGTTCTTAATGGGATTGAATTCCTCTTACGACCATAGTCGAAGTCAGATTTTGGCCCAAGATCCACCTCCATCTGCAAGTAAAGCTTATTCATTTATGCTGAGGGTTAAGAAACAGCGGCAGGTGCATGTGTTACATGACGATGCTAGTGCTGTAGCTATGGTTGTAAAAGAAGGTAGAAATAATAAGAAAGGAACTTCCACAGGGGACAACATGAGTCGAAATGGTTCTCGAAAGAAGGATAACAAACGCAAAGAAGATAAACATTGTGATTACTACTCTCTGGATGGACATGAGCGAGACACTTGTTTTAAACTACATGGCTATCCTGATTGGTATACAGAGTTACGAAATAAACGAGATGTTATGGGAAAAGGACAGCTGAAAACCAAATCTGTGAATATGGTGGATACTTTTGAGAAAGATATGGAGAAGGGGACTGATATGCAAAGTGGATCATCATCATTGTCTACTTTGATTCAGCAAGAACTTGCATGGCTATTGAAGGGGAAGTCAGCTGACGACTCCCATTTCTTAAATATGATATAAACAGAGTTTGCAGGTATGTCCCACTTAAATCCTGTTATTGGCTCTATCTCATCTTGTGCGAATTGGATTGTGGATTCTGGTGCCAGTTCGTATATATGTGTAGATAAATAGCTATTTCAGTCCTTGGTACCTGTAGACAGAGTCACAAAATTATTTCTACCTAACGGGGAAGTAAATGACGTTCGATATAGAGGCGTCGTAGTTTTATCTGGGCAGATAATTTTGAAATTAGTCCTTTACGTGCCTACATTCACTCATAACCTTATATCTGTCAGCAAGATAACCAGACAATCCTCATACAATGCTCTGTTCTATTTTGAATATTGCCTATTACAGGACCAGAAGACTGAAAGGACCATAGCAAAGGGCAAAGTTTTCCAGAGTTTATACTTTCTGGGACATGATTCTTTTGTGTGTAATACCTCAACTTGTAATACCTCGTTTGCATCTTTACCTCCTAATGGGGAGCAAGTGTGTAGTATACGGGATAAACATGATCATAGAACATTATGGCACACGAGATTGGGCCATCCTTCTGATATTGTAATGCGACATATTGATGATTGTAACCAGTTTGTGAATAACACTGATTTTTCTTGTGAAATCTGTCCTCTTTCTAAGCAAGTTCGGACTAGTTTTCCAACTAGTTTTACACGAGCAGCTGCATGTTTTGAATTATTGCATGTTGATGTTTGGGTGCCATATAAGGACATTTCGATTTGTGGGGCGCATTACTTCTTGACTGTTGTTGATGATTACAGTTGTTGTACTTGGATATTTTTTATGAAACATTAAGCACAAGCTTGTTATCTTCTGGGACGATTTCTACTCTATGTTCACCGACAGTGTGAGGATCATATGAAAGTTGTACAAATTGATAATGGTTCCGAGTTTTTGAGTGGAGACACACAAGAAATGTTGAGTGACAGAGGGATTATTCATCAAAGGACCTGCATTTACACTCCACAACAGAATGGTGTTGTGGAGAGGAAACATCACCATCTGTTAAAAGTGGCACGGGCTCTCTTATTCCAATCTGGTCTTCCAAAGAGGTTTTGGAGTCATAGTGTTCTACATGCTGCTTTTTTGATTAATCTGTTGCCTAGTAAAATGCTTGGTTAGAAGTCTCCTTATAAGTTATTATCTGGGCATCCACCTACTTATACTGACTTGAAGTGTTTTGGGTGTTTGTGTTTTGCTGTTGACACTCACCCGTGTAAAGATAAATTGGCGCCACGATCTTTTCGTTGCATATATCTCGGCTATTCTCTTGGACAGAAAGGGTACAAGTTGTTTAATTTGCAAACCCGATGTGTTGTTATTTCCAGGGATGTGTCCTTCTTTGAATTTGTTTTTCCGTTTCAGCAGCATTCAGATCCTCATAGTTTTCCTGAAAGTTATGTTCCCTCATCGTCTGTTGTGCCTGATGATCCTCTTCTGGTGCCGTATTCCAATGATGTAGATCAGCCTGATGCTGATGCGTCCATTGTGTTGGGGCCACAAAATTCCCCGGCTGAATGTGTTGTTGCTCTTCGCAACCCTCCCACACCACTAGCCCCTACTAGACGCAGTGACCGAGTTCGACAGGCGCCCTCTTGGTTACGTGATTTTGTCTCGCACATAAGTCTTTCTTCTTCTGCCCTGAAGTATGTACCTATGCAGCATAGTTCATCTCATACTCCTAACACATTCCCTTTTACTATCAATCCTGGTTTTAGCAAAACATATATTGATTTCTTGGTTAATGTCTCTAATATCTCTGAACCTACCTCTTATTGGCAAGCTCGCCAAGACCCTAATTGGGTTCAGGCTATGAACTCTGAATTGGATGCTCTTGAACGTAATAATACATGGATTCTTACCACTTTACCCGAAGGAAAGAAAGCCATTAGGTCTAAGTGGATTTACAAAGTTAAGTTGAAGCCTAATAGTGAGGTTGATCGGTTTAAAGCCAGATTGGTGGCCAATCTCAACATGATCATTGTCTGTTTACTTTATAGAATGATACTTGTTTTTTACTCATCCTGGTATATGTCGACAATATGTTGTTAACAGGTGATTCCGAGGAGGAACTTCGGAAGGTAAAGGCGTTTCTGGATACTACTTTCACTATTAAAGACCTCTGTTATGCTAAATATTTCTTAGGTCTTGAGATTACGCGGTCCCCACACGACATGAATATTAATCAATGGAAGTATGTCCTTGATTTGATTGAGTATGCTGGCTTATTAGGGTGTAAGCCCGTATCTACCCCTTTGCAGAAGGGTCCTGTTTTGGGAGCGTCGGATGGTTCCTTGCTTGCCGATCCCCAGCCCTATCGCCAGCTGGTTGGGAGGTTGTTGTATCTAGGTTATACGCGGCCTGACATTACTTTTGCTGTTCACCAGTTTAGTCAGTATGTCAGTGTTCCTACGGAGATTCATTGGCAGGCCGCTCTCCATGCCCTGCGTTACTTGAAGGGTTGTCCATCGCTGGGTTTATTTTACTCTGCTTCTCAATCTTTTGATCTTCAGGCATTTTGTAATGCGGATTGGGGGGCTTGCCGTGATACTCACCGGTCCGTGTCAGGGTTTTGCATTTTTTTAGGTTCCTCGTTGATTTCTTGGAAGTCCAAGAAGCAACCTACTATCTCTAAGTCGTCGGCGGAGGCTGAATATCGGAGTATGAGTTCGGTGGTCTGTGAGCTTCTCTGGATTTCTTATATTTTGCGGGATTTTCAAATCTCTATCTCTCTTCCCATTTCTGTGTTTTGTGATAATCAGGCCGCTCTCCATATAGCTGCTAATCCGGTCTTCCATGAGCGGACCAAACATTTGGACATCGATTGCCATATTGTTCGTGAGCAGCTGAAACTGGGTTTTCTTTCTTTGTTCCACACGTCTTCTTCGACTCAGTTAGCTAATATTTTTACTAAGTCTCTCTCTGCTCCTGCATTTCATGGGTTTCTTGTCAAGTTGGGCTTGCGTGATTTCTTACAAGCTCCAACTTGAGGGGGGGCTGCAGGAATTTATGGTTATTTATCTTGTTAATGTACAGTTAGTTAGCAAGATTACTGTAACGCTAGTTTAGTTAGTTAGAAAGCAGTTATTCTTTTCTCAATATAGTGTATATAAGTCTGACGTTTTCTTCTGATATAATAATAAGATACGCAGAAACTTTCTGTATTCTCTCTGTTTTCATATGACATAAAATTGTTCAAAGAACCTTACTTCTTTGGGTTTCAGAACCATATAACTGCTCGAAAAGCCTTTGTTGCATTCCATAGCTGGAAGTTTTGATTACTATCTAAAGATTGGAACTTGGAACAGTCCTCGCTTGGAGCACCAAAGATTTTTTTAAAATGCAATCTTTTATGTAAAGTGTGATCTACTATATGTAGTTCCTTCTTATTATATTTTATGGAAAAAATACAAAATATGATAAATAATATTTTATTTATTGATATAAATTATATAACTTGTAAATAAAGAACTTACATTTTCATGTCGCAAGATAATAAATGATTTAAAGTATTGGTTGTGAGAACTTTTCATTTTTCCTTTGTTAATCTTGACTTTCTCACACTTTTTCTAAATAAAATAAAAAGAAATAGTCATTAAATTGTGTAACAATATTAATAGAAACAAATGGGAAGAGAAAGAAAATAAACCTTAACATTGGCATAGGCCCAATAATCACACATATTGCCCCAATTTTTTGGAGACATCCATTTGGGAGCATGTCTCCTTGCTTTCTCATCTGAATGAAAAGATTTGTAATATTAATGTAGTCGATAACGACGATCCCTAATCCTTTGTTTCAATAGTAAAGTCAAACAATTTTAAATATCAGGGTTGCTAATATTGATAATGTTCAGCTTCATCTGTGAATAACAAGTAAAAGTAAAATTGTATTTTAAAATAAGTAAAACAATATTGCACATAATTAAATTAATTAAAAATTTACCGAAACTTTGTTTAAAGCATTCTCTAGTAAGTTGTCTTCCTTCATTTGATTGACATATTTAAGGTAAGACAATTCAATTCTAGTAATTACCCCTAATTTATTAGACAATTTTGCCAATTAAAGCTTGTCTATAGGATGACCTTTTGAGGTATCAATATATACAGACAATTTATTGTTTATTGCAAAATTTATTTATTGCAACTCATAACTTTTAGTTATACTTCTACGTCTTTTTTTTACGACGGTATTAGAACCTAACAACAAATGAATGGCATTGATATTTTTTTACTACTTTATTAAATGGCATTGATATTTTTTCTATTGGCACGTTTACATTTCACTTACTTATACTTCAATTATTGAAGTAGACAGCATTAGCAATTAGCGGGTTTCTTCTCATTTTCCTCGTCCATACAAACTTCACCAAGTATTGACTAGTGCGACTCACCTTCGCACCTTTGACTTGCCAAGTTTTGTTGCTAGAGATAGACAATAGGCCGATTAGGGCGCTGTAAAGATGCCTCCATAACTAATTCATTGGATTAAAGGAGACAAGTTCTAAAATAGGCTGCATATACTCTCAAGATTCGTTAGACCATTTTTTATCAGAAGCAGGACCATTATTATAAACAAACATTTGTCTACTTATCTTGCACATGTGCGCAAGTTAGCTAGGAGATTTTATTACTAATAAACATTTGCTAATTACTAATAGTGGCAACTGTTGATTTATGCCCTTGCAATCAATTTTGGTTGTACTTTTATTCTATAAAATTTGTTTTATTCAATAAAAGACATTCTTTATCTTTGTGCATTTTAATTTTTTTAATTATTAATCATAAAGATAAAATCCCTGAAATAATTGTTATGCAATTAGAAATTACAATGTGATTATAATTATGAGATTCAAATTGCATTTTATGTTATTCCTAAAATGTTCCTAGCCATAGTTTCATCAAGATGGGGTATTGATAAAATGGTTAGAGTAGTACATATTTGTTTCTTTCTTATAAAGAAAGTAATCGATCTTATAAATTAAAATATGGAGATACTTAAACAAATATGTGGGTACTTATTAGAGAATAAGTTCACTGAACAGACCCAATTATGAGAATCCCGAATGGAACATTACTTGTGTGTCTGTAGAT
>JANZLX010000213.1:5369968-5380906 GCA_025531955.1 Erythroxylum orinocense | reverse complement strand
GTGTCTTGGTTGGAGTGGATTTTTTGCACCAAAACACCAAATTTGGTGTTTTGGTGTCTTGGTTGGAGATGGCCTTAAGGGACCTCTAAACCTACAAACTTATAACTCATAACTCATTATACGCCTTCCCACACTACAAATAAAAAACTACACATTAATGGATTCAGAATCATCATTCATTCATTGCTATTACTCTGCTAGTGTTTGATGGTAGAAATTATCTAAATTGGGTTGTTCGAATGGAGGCCTTCATTGAAACAAATAACTTGTGGGAAGCTGTAGATAAAGACTACGACATTTCGACTTACCTGCAAATCCAATGGTGGCTCAAATCAAAATTCACAAAGAAAAGAAACAAAGGACGTTCAAAGCAAAAGCTTGCCTGTTTTCAGCAATTGCACCAACAATTTTTTCCAGATTCATGACTCTCAAGACAAGCAAAGAAATTTGGGGTTTCTTAAAAGAGGAATATGCAGGGAACGAAAGAATCAAAGGAATGCAAATGCTTAACTTGATCAGAAAATTTGATATACAAAAAATGAAGGAGTCAAAACAATCAAGGATTACTCCAACAAGCTCATTGCCATTGCCAATAATGTAAGATTTCTTGGTTCTAATTTTGATGATTATAAAATAGTTCAAGAAATTCTAGTAACTATCCCAGAAAAATTTGAGGCTACAATTTCATCACTCAAAAATTCAAAAGATTTGGCAACATTTAGTTTAGCAAAATTGTTAAGTGCATTATAGGCACAAAAATAAAGAAGACTCATGAGGCAATAAGGAATAGTGGAGGGCACTTTTCCAGTAAATTCATACAATAAAAAGAGGATTAATAATAACAATGTTCAAAGATTTCCATCATGTTCATATTGCAAGAAAACAAATCATCCAGATTACAAGTGCTGATGGAGGCTAAATGTAAGATGCAACAAGTGTGGACAACTAGGACATGTTGAAAGGATATGTAAAGCGCAACAATATATGGGAGAAGCCAAGCAAGCTTTAAATGATCAACTTGAGGAGGAGGAGTTATTTATAGAATCATGCCTAGCCAACTACAATTCGAATGAAAGCTGGCTTATTAATAGTGGTTACACAAATCATATGGTGTTTGATAAAAGGACATTAAGAGAAATTGATACAAGTTTTATCTCCAAAGTCCAAATTAGAAATGGAGACTACATTGAAGCAAAAGGAAAGAGGAATATAGCAATTAAAGGGCATTCAGGTTTAAAGTTAATTTCTGGTGTCTTATATGTTCCTACAATAAATAAAAATCTATTGAGTGTTTGTCAGTTGCTCAATAAAGACTTTAAGGTACTTTTTGAAAACGATTGTTGAATGATTAAGGATACAATGGATAGAGAAATGTTCAATATCAAAATGAAATATAAAAGATTTGCATTGGATTTTACGAAAGAAAACCACGCTGTTGATGTTGAGGAAGATATAATTAACACAAAAACCTCTATATATGATGAAAACAAAATGAGTTCTTCAAGCTCAAGAACATCTACAAAAAAGGCCAACAAGGTAGATCACTTCTTCATTGTAGAAGACAAAGGAAGATTTGACTGCTTGAAAATGACAGATGGAAAAGTTCATAAGAAGCCTAATAGCAAAATTGTGGGAGCACAAACAAAAAAGAAAAAGAAAAAAGATGTTTGGAGTTTGCAATATCAAAGTCAATGATGAGTGTTGAACATATGACTTTGAAACAATCAAAGTTATTATCAGAATATTTTCTTTAAGTGCAGATTTTATGCTTATTTTATGTTGATTTAGTTTAGATGTTATCTGATTTTTGAATTTTGATTAGAGAAAGACTGTATAAATTTACAATCTTCTATTAAATAAAAAAATGGAGTCTTCTCCATACATATCTCTTACTAAAATAGATCAACGGACTTGTTATCTGATCACAGACTAATGTGACATCTTTTTCATGTTAGCATCAGGTATAAAGTCAAAGAAATATTTGCCTATCTTCGACAAGTCCTTCGAAAGAGCTCTCTTACAAGCAACAAGCTTCTGAGGCCTATAGTATTTTTAATTATTATAAGCATTATAGTATTAAAAACTAAAATTTTGTATAAAAAAGGTATAATATGAATGTAAAATGTAACATGAGCCTTAGTATGTGTCCCAAATCGAACATGATAGGGAAATAAATGAAGAAATGCGAAAATACTTAATTTCGGTTCCATAACTTCAAACGAGCTTTCTAAGGCCGAAACAAACATGAATCTACCTAGATATTAACGGAATCTACTCAACGGGACATGGTCAACGTCTTTTACAGTTTTATCAAAATGTGAACTTCTGAATGAATCAGAGCAACTTTACGTTAACATATGACATAAGCAACTGCAGGAAACCTTAACCTCTTTATGTAACATTCATATCGAGCTTCTCCATCACAGGCCCGATATAGATCCGGTCAACACTGATTGAGGTCCTTTTTATCTCGAACTTCGACCCATTAATCTAGATCATTTATTGGGTTACTTTATTATCATTATTCGAATCAAATACGATTGGCATAACCAATAAGTTATTAAAATTGTTAAAATACAATTGATTGTTGTCCACCAAATGGGAAAATTATCTAACATTTTTACCCTTAGACAATAATTAATTGCGATATTGACATAAAGTTAAAACCAGTTCAAAATATGGATAATCCAATCACTGTATGGTATACCAAGTTTAAAACAAAACATTAATCCAAAGATAATGAAATTCTATCATTTCGTCTCGCAAGGCTTTACATAATGAAAAATATCAAACATGTGTCATGTGTGATACAAGTCCAATATAACCACGCATATCTAATACCTCATTAATATGAATGAAAAAATGAAGTGTGGAAAACTCATATGATACTTGTATAATATGATATGTGTCATCTTTTTGTTTATTGGACTTGATTCTTTAAACTTTATGTTAAATTGCATATGCAAAACTACATCAAAGATATCTTATTTTCTCTCACTGAATGCTAAATTGCATAAGAGAAAACCTTTATGAGATTGAATACTTATATCCCCCTATGTTACGTTAAAATCCATGGATATACATATTAAACTATATGTGTCCTAATGACATAGGCTCAAGATTAATTCATATATATACCTAATGACTTTTAAAATACTTAAGATCTACACAAATCTTAAGAATTTTATATCTATTATGATAACGTACAAAAAAACATAGTACTGAGGATAAACGATAATCATATTTATTGATAAACTACCATACTATCATAATATATCAAAATGTATAATCATACAAGGAGCAAACATAATGATCCCTAACAACAGTGTCTAAGAACATCAATACACTCGTACTGTATACATGTTTTTTTCAAACACATGTGGGCGAAGTCCTTTAGTTAAAAGATCGATTAACATTTTCATTTCCTCAATCCTCAAATGCTCCATCTTGATGTCACCTTTCTGTATCAACTTCTTTATAGTCAAGTATTTGACCTCCAAATGCTTAAATTATGTGATGTTCTTACCGTTGTTATTAGACAACATAGTAGCAAGATCATCACAGTACAGTCGAATGGGTCTAGCAGCTAAATCAACCACAGACAACTCAGAAATCAAGTTTCTAAGCCAAACGGTCTGTGAAGCAGCCCTATAACATACTACAACCTTTGAATACTTTGTTGAGGAAGTCACTAATGTTTGCTTGACACTCTTCCACGATACTACGCCATCTACTAATTTGAAAATGTTATCTAAAGTAGAATTTCAATCATCCAGGCATATGCAAGATCAAAATCTGAATACCCACACGAGGTTTAGATTGTTGACTCTATTGTATGTTAATATTAACATATAATCTTTGGTTTTCTTTAAGTATCTCAACACTCGTTTGACTGCATTCTAATGGTCTTTATCTGGGTTAGCCAGATATCGACCCAGTAGTCCAACAGTAAATGCAATGTTTGGTCTAGTGCATACTTGAGCATACATCAAGCTATCAGCTATACTAGAATCAAGAACATTCCTTATGACCTCTCTCATTAGTTCATTCTTTAGATACTGTGCCAAAGATAATCTCTCATTATAATATATCATTGCTACAATAGATTTACAATCAACCATATTAAACTTTTGTAGCATATGCTCAATGTATGCACAATGTGAGAGGCCTAATGAGTGTTAAAATCTGTCCCGGACTCCCCGTAAATATGAATACCTAGGACAAAAGATGCTTCACCAAGATCCTTCATGTCAAAAGGCTTAGCCAAAAGTTGCTTAACCTCATGCAACATGGAGAAGTTATTTAACATAAACAATATATCATCCACATACAATAATAAAAAGAACACTTTTCCCCTTGATCTTGTGATACAAACATCTTTCAACTTTATTTTTCATGAAGCTAAAAGAGGTCAAAACCTCATCAAATATAAGGTACCACTTTTTGGAGATTTGATGTAAACCATATATTGATTTGCTTAACGTACAAACCATGTCAATTCTATTTGGATTTTGAAATCATTTAGGTTATATGATATAGACCTCTTTATAAATGTCTTTATTGAGGAAAGTAGTTTTGACAGTCATTTGATGTTACTCTATATCATCATTAGCTAAAATTGTTATAATCACTTGAAAAGTACCTTTCGAGGATATGGGAGAGAAGGTAATATTAAAGTCAAACATTTCTCTCTGAGTGAACCATCTGGCAATTAAGGGAGCCTTAAATCGCTAAACTTTATCCTGAAATCCTTCTGGTCTTTCAAACTTATTTACAACTGACAGGTTTGCAATTTTGCCACAAATTAACTAGTTCTCAGACCTTATTATGCTTCACGAATTGTATCTTATCATTCATTGCATCTTACCATAAATTTGCATGGGGTCCAAAAACAGCTTTCGAAAAAGTAACTGGATTCACAACATGTCTAATATCATAGTCTTTTTCATCCAAATAGACTATGTAATCAAATGGGATAACATGTCATCTCATTCTAGTGGATCTACACAATTGCATTGGTTCTAATACCCCAAGAACCTTTGTTTCTACAAGTATGGGCTCTTGTTCTTATACAAGCATGGTACTAAGAACTTGACCCACTTGACCTGACTGTATAAGTAGCAGATACAAAATAAATGTAGTATCCATCCTGCTATCACCTGAGGGGTGAGAAGGCCTACCAATATCATAGACATCATATTCCAAAAACTTAGTAGTTTGATATTTCACTATTCTAGCCCCTCTTTCTCTATAGCAAAATTTGTAGCCTTTAGAATGGTCAAGATATCCAACTAAACAATAATGAGTAAAGCGAGCTTGCAATTTGCTTTCATAAAGAGTATACTAACTCACCTTAGCAGGACAGCCCCATACACTAATCAGGTAGGTTAGTATTGCTCTGCATTTGCTTCATCATGTCCTTTAGGATGTGGTTACGCCTTTCGGCCACCATTTTGTTAAGGACTATTCGACATTGTAAATTGAGTCACTATTACAAATAATTTCATATACCTGACAAACAGACCTTTTCATATCTTGAAACACCATACTCTCCTCTACAACCAGATTTGACTATCTTGATGGATTTTTCCAATCAGTTCTCAACTTTCAGTCTTGAAGATCTTGAACTCATCAAAAACTTAAGACTTTTCTTTAAGCAAGAACATATAACTGTAATGGGAATAATCATCATTAAATGTTGGAAAATATCTAACATTGCACAATAAAACTGTATAAGGTCTACTAATATCTGTATGTATCAGACCCAACAAGTCAGAAGCACAAGTTGACTCTTTTTTCCTTATTTTAGTCAACTTATCCCTACAACAGTTAGCACATATTTCTAGATCATCAAAATCTAGAATTAGGATAATGTTTTCCTTAATCAATCTCTCAAACCTAGTTATGGAAATGTGGCTTAAACTTTTATGCCACACATGTATGACTTATCCTTCATTGGGGTTCTCCTTTTTCATTACTTGTTCGACAAGATATGAAAAAACATATATCTAATTCGGGGCAAAACATATTCTATAAAAACCATATGACAAGAAAGTTGTACCAATATGTTTTGTATTAAATGAAAATTATACAACAGAAGCATTAAACACAAAATTATCACCTTCTTTATCGAAAATTGATACAAATATCAAATATATAATGTGTCATGTAAAATCAAAATGAACCTTGCAACAAAGTTCAAAATATACATCCCCTATAGATATTACAGGTTTCACTTTTACTTGGTTGGTTCCTCATCACGAGCTCTTGTCGTAAATTATAATAGTTTGAGAGTTGAAGATATTTATTATTCTTTTTATTAGATGTTTTGATGTAATTATTATTTATTATATAATGAAATTGTAATATTTTAAATACTTTGTATTGTTCTTAATTTTATATTTGTATTATCATAATTGTCCTTTTTCATATTAATTGTAGTTATTATTTATATGTGAAATATTTAAAAATTATTGTTATTTCATATTAATTGTAGTTATCGTTTATTATTATGATTTTTGAAAACAGGGTTGAGGTAAACTTATAAATTATGCAGTACAACTGTACAATATGACAGTTAACAATTTTGCAATTTCTAAAAAAATTTAGGGACAATTTTATAAAATTTAAAAATTACCCGAAACGGTATTCAGTATTGATCGGTACCGGTACAGTACCATACAAAAACCCAAATCCGATACGATATTCGCAACATTAGTTATAATTGTAAAATTGAGTAAAGTTTGAAAAAAAATTAATTAACCGTTATAAAACGTTGATAATAATTGCATATTAGATAGAACTTAAAGATAAATTATTTTTAAATAAATAAATTTATTTTAATATCTTATATAATATCTATTAACAAATTATTAATAAATTTTATTTTATTATATTAAAATAAATGATTTAAAAATAAGCTTTTATTTAAATGTTAATATTTATTTTAAATATATTTTAATCATTATATCAAATTATTTTAAATTCAATAATATGTATTAATAATTATTTAATTAAATTAAATTATAAAAAGTTATTTAAATTATAAAGTAAAATTAGATTATTGATAAGTCTTATTAATAATTAATTTTAATTACTTAAATATATAATATTAAATTTCAAAAAAATTTTAAAACTGAAAGAAATTAAAACAAAATTCAAAATTTTGATCAAACAATTTTTTTAAACTAAATTTTGAGAAAAATATAAAACTAAAAATGAAGAGGGTTAATTAGTAAAAAATGCTCAAACTTTTGGCAATTTTCAATTATAGCCCAAATTTTAAAAGGTAGCAATAAAATGTCCAAACTGTTAAACAAAGGTAACGATAATTTTATTAATAAAAGGACTCGAATACAAAACTTAAAACATTGAAGGATTTAAAACAAAATGGAAGAACGAAACTTGAAACCCAGACACACACTACACTTAGGACTCACTTTTCTATCACTTAGGACACACTTTTCTATCTTTTTTTGTGGTGGTACTATAACAAATGGTGTTATTGCCTATTAATAGGTATGCATCACCGACTTAAGAACTTGATACAAGTTGCTTGAAAATTTTGGAATGCCCAAGTTGGATGTTTCCAGTTTTTAATTCAAATCTAGAGTTTTCTATTCTAATATCTAAAATTAGTTGGTGATTTCTAACAAATATCTAAAATTAGTTGGTGATTTCTAACACTTCCCCTCACCAACTAATTTCTCTTCAAAGTTTTTCTTGAGATTATCCCAAACTGCTTGTAAAACTCTTTATGTTTTGTTCCGCTGAGACCCTTTATGAATATATATGCAACTTGGTCTTCTGTTTTGATGTACTTCATGTTTATATCGCCATTGAGAATTTTTTCTCGAATATAATGATAATGCACCTCCGTGTGTTTTGTTTGTGCGTGGAATACTGGATTCTTCGCTAGTAGTATTACTGACTGGTTATTACAAAATAGCTCCACCGAGTAGTCTGTTAGTTGATTTAGATCTTTTAATAACTGTATGAGCCATGTGCATTCTTATGCTGCCATTGTTGCAGCTCTATACTCAGATTTTGTACTTGAGAAGGACACCGTTGGTTGTCTTTTATTGCACCAAGAGATTGCTCCTGAGCCAATGTTGAATATATAACCGTTTGTTGATCGTCTTGTATCATAATCTCTAGCATAGTCGGCGCCGCCCCTTTAACCTGACACGTACTATCTCTTTTATATAAAAGACCATAGTCAATAGTATTCTTGACATACCTTAAGATTCTCCGTACTACTTCTAAGTGAGGCTTCTTTAGATTTTGCATATATCAGCTAACAACTCCAACTGAGAATGCAATGTCTGCAATGTGAGATAGATTAGACTGCCCACGCGCGATCTGTACATCGTGTTATCTTGTAAGTCTTTTCCTTCCGTAGCTCAAAGTTTGGCATTTACCTCCATTGGGGTTGATATTGTCATGCAGTCCAACATACCAAATCTTTTAAAAGATCTTGTGCATATTTCTGCTGGTATAGAAACAATCCATCTTTTGTGTGCTCCACCTCTAAACCAAGAAAGTGTTTCAACTTACACAATTTTTTCATCTGAAAATTAAACGAGAGATTTTATCCAATTTGTCATATCTCTCCTTCGTCATCTCCTGTGATGATTAAATCATCCACCTATACCAAGACTATGGCCAGCTTATTACCTCGTGTCTTCACAAATAAGCTTGAGTCTACAGGCACCATCTTATAGTCGTTCTGAACAAGGAACTCTCCAATTTTACCATACCATGCTCGTGGTGCTTACTTTAGACCATAAAATGCCTTTTTCAACTTGCAAACGTAGTTTGGATTAAACTTTCAGGTTGTTCCATATACAACACTCGGTCTAACTCTCCATGTAGGAAGGCATTCTTTATGTCCATTTGCTAAAGTATCCAAGACTTGTTTACGGCAAGTGCTAGGAGCACACGAATGGTTGTAATCTTTGCCACTGGACTAAACGTCTCCTCATAATCTAACCCATACTTATGTGAAAAACCACGAGCCACTAGTCATGCCCTGTATCTCTCAACTGTTCCATCTGGTAGAGTCTTTTTTCTTATAGAGCCATTTACACGAGATGGGTGTTACTCCTTCAGGCTTCGGCACCAAATCCTAAGTTTCATTTTGTTTTAATGCTTGAATTTCCCCATCCATTGCCTGTTGTCATTCCTTGCTTCGTGACGCTTTTTTATAACTTGTCAGCTTCGAGTCTCTCGCCCTGTTCAGAACATTACAAACTAGACTATGATTGAAGGACAGGAATGTCCATCCATGTAAGAGTAAAGACCCTTCCACCGCACGCACTTGAAAACTTGTCAAGCCATTATAAACCAACCAAACAAGAGCATAGCCCCATTCATCCGAGTATTGTTGACTTGTATTGCTTCATGCAACCTTTCATGCTGAAGTTCGTGAAGGAGTTTACACAGTCAGTGAGAGTGAAGAAGAGAAGCAGAATGAGGAACAAGATTTCAGTGTTCAAGAAGAAGCTAGAAATGTTGATTTTGATACCAAGTCAGAAATGCTTGGATCCAAAAACCAGAATTCGATTGGTTGATAATCAGTGTAGGAATGAAGATTAATGCAAGACAAGTGACAAGAATGAAGCTACATGCAATGGAAGATTAAAAATGAAGATTCAGAAGATGTGCAGCAAGTGTAGATTACATCGACTGGAAAAAACTGAAGCAGAGTTATCAATATCTGAAGTAAAAGCATAAAAAATATTACAAAGGGGTTGGGTTGGATCGACTGATGCTACAGTAACGAGCGATTGCTATAGTAACCTCGGTAGTTAGTCGTCAGAATCACGTTTGCTGAACTCTTGCTTAGCAGCTTCAGTGTCGTCGTTGTCGACTGCTCCTTCCACGCCGGTGTAGCCACCAACTCCGGCGTCCTGCCTATCGCTCTTCGCTTGTCTTCCGAGAGAGATATGGACTCGACAGATGATGCTGCCCTTGGTTCTGTCGACGGGAACCTGCATCTGGCGATCTTGCTGAAGCCCCGACTTCCGCTCCTGCGCTCCGCCCCTAGTCGACGCTCCGGTGGCTGTCATCTCCACTGCCTTGTTTACTCACAAATCGGGCACTGCTATAGACGAAGCTTGGGAAGTCGACAACATCTTCTCTTTTTCTCTTTTCCTATTAACGAAAAAACAACAAAACAAGCAACAGATTTCTGAATCGCAGACATGCTAACTGACATTGATCTGTCGATGACTAATTCCTTAGGGACCCCTACTCTGCAGGTCATGGAAGAAGATCAAGCAACTAAAAAAGTTAAACATCGCGATCCAGGTGCTGCCTCTCCTGGCTACAGAGATTGCTTGATGGTTGGGGCTGTATTAGAGTCGACCATGGAGGATGTTATGGCCACTAAAAAAATCTTAGTGGGGGAAGGTGATGTTGTGATTGATAAATCAGGGCACATTCCTAAAGTTACTCTATCCATGGCTCTCACAAACTAGATTAATAGAAATATGGACAATGCTGTGATTGTTCGGCTACGTGGGAGGGACATTGGCTACAAGATGCTCTGTTCTCAACTTGGTGCAATTTGGAACTTAGGTGAGGCTAAAACTCTTGATGTTGGCGGGGTTTTTTCCTGATCCAGTTCAACAACGAAAAGGATTACAATCATGTTATTCTAGGAGATCCTTGGGTACTTATGGGTAGGTATCTACTTGTCCAGCCTTAGACTCCTAATTTCAGAGTGACGAACCCTTATATCGGTCAGACGATAGTCTGGATTCGCCTTCCAGAGCTCCCGTTGCAGTATTATCCTGCGGATGTGATCAAAGCCATTTCGGCAGTGGTAGGTCCTGTTCTTAAAATTGATTTCAATACTAGTGATTTTGAAAGAGCCAGGTTTGCAAGGGTGGCAGTTTCAGTTGATCTTATGGAACCTCTTGTATCGAAATTTGA
>JANZLX010000213.1:5356964-5369868 GCA_025531955.1 Erythroxylum orinocense | reverse complement strand
CGACCCGAGGTTGCGCTATACGCAATCCTTGGTTAAAATTTTTGAAGTAACCCCAAGGCGACAATCGGACGGAAAAAGGTTATTTCAGGAATGAAACTAGTTAAAACCGAGTATCATCTTTGTTCCAGCAGCCTCAAACTTACTTGTTTTACTTTTTAGAACTTTAAATCATTAGGAAATCCTTGTGTTAGTTTTTGTTAATGTATTAACTAACAACTTTACTTTTATCCTTGCTGAACCAATGAGAGTATGATACTTGTCAAAATCTTACTCATTAGTTGTTTTTCAACTTTCATTGTGAGCCATTGATGTAATAAGTAAAAAATGAGTGTCTGAGCTAACTTGAAAAGCTCCAGAACATTACACAAGCAATGTAACAGTGAAAACACCAATGAAAAAAATTGTCCTCTTCTCATCATCTTTAGGGTGAAGATTTTATTCCTTGTTTTTGTTGTTGATTTCAAGGGGTTATGAATGTGTGTGTAGAGAGTTATGTTGAAAATGTTCTAAGAGTGGGAAGAAGCAAATTTGAAAGTGCAAATTTCCATTTCTAAAAACCTCATAATTTCTATACATCAAAGCCTTATAAACACTGATATCCAACTCTCACACACACTGGTGATACATACATTATTATTATTAGAGGGACTTATACAGAGAGTACATTCAGGTTATAGAATGCAAATGTTGTCCTCTGCAAAGCTTTCACTCCTGAAGGCAAAACATTTTAGCTCAGAAGTTGCTGCTGAAGAGTGCAGACCAGAATCATCTTCGAGCTTGTGATTGGAGTAGACTTGAAGTTCTGTTTTTGCTGGAGTCCTTGAAGTTCTGTTTTTTATTTTCCACATTGGTATCAGAGGTATATGGTTCACCAACCTGGATTGAACCAAAACCATGGTAGGTACAAGCTTTCCCATGATGAATCTACAAAGTGTGCAAGATAATATATCTGTTTTAACTAGTGAAAATTACAGAGCTTGGGCTTTTAGAGTTAAGGACTGTCTTAGAATGTGTAAGTGTTGGGATGTGGTGAATGAAAGAGTGATGGATGTTGAAGGGTTGATAGAGCTAATAGATCAACAATTAACTAGAGTTAGGCAAGATGGAGATAAGGATTTTAAAGCTCTTGTTTTCCTGAGATCAATAGTGAGTGAGGCTATTTTATTGAGACATGCATTGTAAAAGTGCTAAAGAATTGGGGGAAACTTTGAAACTTGAATATGTGGGCTCGACTCAGTCCTTGAAGTTGAAGAAGCAAGCTGTGATAAGGAGTTTTGAGAACTTCTCAATGAAAGATGAAGAAAATGTGGAAGCTGCAAAAACCAGATTTATGAAGAGTGCAGACCAGAATCATCTTCGAGCTTGTTATTGGAGTAGACTTGAAGTTCTATTTTGGCTGAAGTTTTGTTTTTGATTTTCCACGAGTATAATATGGCCCAATTTTCTTTAGCACTCCATGTGGTAAGCTCAAAGCTCCAACTCCACCAAGTTCGATCATGGCCCATCATTAATTGGGTCTACCGATGGAATAAAAATAGGCATTAATTTAAAGGAGTCAATCCGCGTACTCAAACCCAAAATGATGTAGAAGGAAGCTATTACAATGGCGCTTATTCTCCTTTCACAAATTAATTTGGAAACGCCACATATTTCCAAGGCTTTTAACTTTTCGACTATAGCTACCGTTCATATGATGAATTATTGGCCGACGTAATATAGTTCCAATCATGCATGTATTATGCGTGTAAGGAATGGGCGTTCTTCAAGCTCGAGTCCAGCCAATTGTGGACAACGCGTACAAGTTTTGGTCAGGAGCATTTGATGGATAGTTAGACACCATCGATCTAATAGGCCCACCATTTTAACCAAGTTTAAATTAAACTTGCCTTTTCTGTATTCTTATATTAGATTAATGCGTTTCTGCGCATTACATCCTAAATCATCTCTGTTTTTCTGATTAGTTTTATGACCCACCCAAAACCCAGTTTAGCTCATATAATATGTTTCTCAACTAACTTGTCTGCAATAATTGGAAACCAACTTCCGGAGAGAACTGTACCTGCATTGCTCTGTATGCATATCTTATCAACAATCTCGTAAAGTTTCATTCTTTATTTTAAACAAGAAACGGCGCCTTCCCCCGAAGAGCATGAAAAAGTAAAAGGTCGATGCAGAGTGGGGCCTACGTGTCCACCCCTGGCACATAGCAGCAAACAAATGCCCCACCAAACAACCATTCCAATCTCACACCTTCACTTATCAATATCATCGGATCACAGCTTGATTCATCAGTCCACATTTAAAAGCTTATCATGGGACTATAAGCTGAAATGCAACTGTGATGCCTAACACAGGGAAGAACTCCTCCCTACTGATGCAGCATTGATGAAGCACAGCTGTAACCCAATCAATTCTCACCCTCTCAGCCTCTTGCACAGTGCTAGTACTTCCAGCTATAGCATGTGACGTCATGTTCCTCTTCTATTGCCCTTTTAACCACTCCTCAAATGCACCCAAACTTTAGACCAAAGCATTAAACTCCATTTCTCCGAACAACCCTTCTTATGGCTGCTTCCACGTTCAAGAGGCTCAGTCTCTGTTTCTTCTTTTCTGTCCTGTTTCTTACTCTTTGTTCTACATCCACTGAAGCCCATACCGATGACAAGAGCTTGAAGTTAATCTCCGACGCTGCGGAGTGGCCGCTTTCTCTGGCAATGTACGGGGGTTTGGATGAGGACGAGGACGACGAGGATGATGGGTTGGTTGGCTTAGTTAGCGACGAAGGTAAGATAGATCGCAGGTCTTTGTTCTGGCGTAGATTTCATTACTATATCTCGTACGGTGCTCTGTCGGCTAACAGAATTCCTTGCCCCCCGCGCTCTGGGAGGTCTTACTACACTCACAATTGCTTCAAAGCTAGGACTCCTGTAAACCCCTACAGTAGAGGGTGTTCTAGGATTACTCGTTGCAGGAGATGAGTTGCATGTTTTGGTGTTCGCTCCTTGTCTGGTTTTCGTTAAAAGCTAGGTTGTGGTGATAAGATGTACGTGGAGATTAATTTGTGTGTGATTACGAACGGTTATGGCATTATTTTAATGTTACTTATTATCTCAACTCGAGAAGTAATGGAAACTGTTTAATGTTTATTACATCCTTAAATTGTTCCGTTTTATGGCCTTTAATTTGGTTGATTGCAAGGGAGAGGAGAATTTCATTATCCTGTTTTTTCCTTCATCTTTCAAGGAGTATTTGGAATTTGTGACGCAGGTTTTGTGTTGTTGATGGGAACAGAATTCAGACGTGATGTTTGTCCATAATAAGAGTGGGAAATCTAAAACTAAGTTTGGTTGGAAAATGTGTGATTTCATCATTAAAACTACCTTCCATCAATCTTGGGAACTCCCAAAACGGTCATGGAGATGGCTATTAAATGCCGGAAGCTAAGTACTGTTGGTAAGTGATGGTTTAAAGGAAAGGATCAAAAATTTAGTTGAAAATCGAAAAACTTAAATGCTTGATTCTGCCATCAATCAGCGCATGATTTGCCAATTAAAAATCCAAAAAAATTGTAAGCTGCTTCTCCTGAGCTAGGAAGGTAAAACGGTATGATTTAGTTGGTGTTGGTGAAGGCTCGCAATCAATGGCTAAATGCCATTGCTATCTCAGGACTAGCTTGTCTGGGAGCGGGCCTAGTCTTTTCCAGGCATGTATTTTGGTTACGGTGACCCAAACATGTTGATTACGGATCAAATCTATATAGAAATGGGATTGAAGTGGAAAAGCAAGCCAGTTTAATCAAATCCAACTGAATGAAATGCATATACCAGCTTCATTATTGGATTAAGGTAATCCCCGTGGGAAATGTGTCGGCATGGTCAGTCCTGCGATCAGTCACAATCTGGTCCCAACGTCATTGAGATTTTGCCAATTAAGTTCAGGCTAGTTGGGCTGGATTTCATCCAATTTGTCCTGACCGTACGCACACTGTCTTTTGTGTGGCATGAACTAACTGGGCTTTACATAGGTGTACAAAACCCAACATGTAAATAAGTTGAATATTGACAATTGGCGTACAATAAGTTGGACCAGTCCAATTCCCCCCAGTTAATTAATCTACCTTTTCATGACCTGACGTAGGAATAAGAAAAGTAGAAGTCCACATTCAGATCCCTCGCAGGAGGATTTGTTCAAAGTAAAGAGTATATAATAAGAGTTCTAATTACATTTAATCTAGTTGTCATTAAATTAACTGTTAGTATCCTTATCCATTTCTGGTTTGACTGAACAAACAGGGATCCGCGTAGCTTCAGCTTTAGACTCTTCAACATAGTAAATTAAATTGTAATATTTTGTTTATTACGCAATCTAAACCCTTCCAAGGTGTGGAAGAGACAACAGAGCGGAGGAAACACTACGCGGGTGTCTGAAACAAGAAAGTGTATTTATCGTCAAGGTCAAAGCACTCTTTTCACACATGCTCTTCTTTTATTCGAGTCTATCCATATTTCCTATGTATAAAAGGATGTCAACCCCATATTAATGTTAGAAAATTAGGTCTGCTCTGCCAAAACATTCATTTCATTTAGTATAACTTATAAATTTCAAGTCCTCTCATTAATCAAACAAGCTATTTAAAGAAAATACCGTCTAAAACTTATAATTATTATTATTTTAACGTGTACTTAATTAAATTATTGTGTATAAGTAATAATTATATAATAAATATTGTATATAAATGATTTAATAATTAAAAATTAAATTAAATGGTTCAATTCATGACGGTAACCCCTTTTTCATACCCACGTTGTATGAACGTGTAAAAAAACAAAAGAGGGGAAGAAGAATATGGAATAGAAGACCAGAACCTACTGTCTGTAGATAGGAACGAAAAGGGTCAATTTAGTTTTGCGATTAGGTAAAGGGACACCTTGATTATCCAAAAGGCAAGCAGTCTACTTCGGGGAAAGGTCGTTAATAACGTCAAGGCATTTGAACCATTAAACGAATGTGTACATCCTTCACTCTGTATCCATACAATAAAATAAACGTGACAAATGTGAACTGAATCTGGTATTCTTTTTGCTTGGCTGATGGCTGGTCTTTCTTCTTACTCTTCTACGTTGAATCCATGGCAAAAAAGGAGGGCGTAAATTGGTCAAATGAATCCCACCAAAATAAAATGCTCTCCAACGTGATTGGTAGATCAAATCCAGTTCTAGTAGACCCATAGGATATGCATGCGTCGGTTGGTCCACGAAATCAATCTTCCCCGGTTGTCAACCAAAAATCTCCCTTCTTCTTCACTGTTCGACTTCAGAAACATCGAATCTCACCAGCCGCAACACAAAATAAAATGACTAAATTTCACTAATATCTTATGAAATTTAGCAGTCATCAGTACACCGAGTTGGTATTCCTTAATGCTGCCAAAAACAAACGTGGAAGAAGTTGAAGTAACCTTTAGTTGACAGGAGGAGCATAGCAGTAGGAGAATAAGAGGAGAAGCAAACTGGGAGCTCATATTTTTTTCTCCAATATTATGGTATTTTATTGTATCTAATAGATTTAGTCATTTATTTATGTAAGACTCACATAGAACCCGCAAAATAAATAACTGAAATTTTATAAACCAGATCTAAAATAATATCAGAAAGAAGATTTAGACTGGCAAATTATAGCGTCAAATTTGAGCTACAGCGGGATAGTGGGGTCACGCTCACGTCATCAGTGCATATTACGTAATAAATCTGGCAACTGGCAAGGAAGGAAAGCCCACCAAAGAACCAAAAATTGACTACTGTAGCGTAAGGCCACGTACCGATGCAAATCGTGGGAATGGTGGGATAGTTCGGTGAATTCTTTCTTTATTTTTGGAATTATACACTACTTGGACCCTTGCTTCCCCGTTTAACAAATAAAATGTGAGTAGACAAGGTGGGGGTCACCTGGCACCGTCGGCTATCGGCTATCGCCATTGCCATCACCATCGCATTGGGTTCTATGTATCTCTCCAGCTCACGTGGGGTATTCCGTGAACCGACAGAAGCGTAACACACTAACGCTGCACTCTCCTTCCCAAGGGGTAATTGAAGTTTCGGCGGCGATTCAGCTCTTTTTTCCCTACTTCTTTTTACACATCATATCAACTCTAACACTTATTTTTTTTCAAAGACGTCAAATGGATATGATATTTGTTCAACCCTAACGTTAAAGATGGAAGAGCTCATACAAATCCACCACAACCCTCGTGGGTTTTTGACACTTTTGCAAGTTTACGAACGTAAAGCCTCGAGTGAATGAAGTGACATATGAAATAAAATTTTAAAAATTAAAATGTTTAGATTGAACCTTCTAAACTTGCTTAAATTTATATTGGAGATATAAATTTGATATATATTAAATTTTATTAGTTTATTATCAGGATTTAAATTTTCATTTAACTTTATAACAAATTAAAACATAGTTAACATATTAGGGAATTGCAAGTGCATAAACTAAAGTAGCTTGTAAGTTACCTTAAACCGACAATAAGTACTACATAACTAACTCCTTGTCATATGAACTTCTCAAGTCGAGTAAATTAAACGCAAATGGGTCGGAATGGCTAATTTTAAAAAGCACGTGATCTTTGATGCTATGAAGACCATTAGATTCAACAAACGCTCACCAAAGAATAAGTTAAACTCACACGTCAAAGTTCAAACCAAAGCACCATGTTGTATTTGGTTCAATCTACGGGGGCTGTAATAGCATCTTCAATTTATTGCTACGACTTTCATATGCTAAAACTAAACTTAGGGTGGAGGAGATTGAATGATGTATAAAATTACAATACTACCTATCGCTTTAAGCGGACGATCGATTTTGAAAGTTAAAAATTGACTGAATACGGGTCTCTGAAGAGAATAACAAATAATTTAATAAATTATGCGGATGCAAAGTATCAGGTCACAGATACATTTTCTTTTATACCCATCAATTACTTCATGGAATGTTAACCTTGGTTGCATGCCTCATGTGAAATGCTGATCAATCTCTTGACAATTACGCTAGTATTTGGGCAAATGGATGATCCATATGCATATATGTATACATTGTGTTCGTGTATTTGAGCTATCTTAGTTAGCTAGACTTGCAGGTACAACTTGGGCTGGTTTTCATCAGCAGCTAATCTTGAACCGAAAGTTATAGTTAGGAGCACGTGAGAGGTCAAGTTTCGGTACTTGGCTTTTAGCTAACTCCCAAAAGCCGAAACTTCCTCCGCCGCATATTTTCCTGAGGTCCAGAGAAAAGCAAAAGCACCATACGGCGTCAAAATACCAATAACTTCTAATTTCCTGGAAAAAAAATCTTATCCTAATCAATTGCATTCTGACAAACGTATTTTAAATTTTAATATATTTATTTCTTATTTTATATTAGATTTTCAACAAAAATGTTTCTAAATTTTATAAAATTCAAATTAGACTCATGTGTTTAAGTTAGACATTATTTAATATTTATTGTTGAAAATATTAATAGAAGTTCTTATCTTAATAATTAATGAAATTAAAGAGTGAATTAAATGCTGAAATGGATTTGTCCCAACCAAAAAAAAAACATATGTTTCTTAAGTTAACGAACACTAATAATTTAAAGTAACTTTTAAAATGTGTATCAAAATAAATTTGAAGACGACGCACCAAGCCACCAAGTTGATGAGAAGGATATTTATTTATGCGACACAGTGAAAAGAGTTGTTCCAATTTGGTGGGGTCCGAGGAGCAGAAAGATCAGAGGGGCCGCGTGACAAAGATGATGGAACAGGAGAGACTAGAGAGGCGAGGAGTAAAATTAGTAACAGAAGTTGAGTAGAACGTGCCAACATGTGACGGTTAAGGTTGGCTGCCCAATCAAACGTGGTTTCCCTCGCAATTGGGAACACTCTTACGTATAAATACAATTGCAATTTGCATTCGGAATCTACGGATTAATGACCGCAGCTCCCGCGTCACAACTTGGTCCGTCCTTTCTTATTCTAGAAACTCGGTGATATTTAATAACCGTGTCTTAATTTTTTTTAAACTGAATTGTTATATTTTTAAAATATTAATCACTTAATTTAAAATTTTAAAAATACAAGTATTGAATTAAAAAATTAAAAATATTTAAATATGTCATCTCTAGCTTATTGATATTAGTTGAATTAAATTTATTAAACAAAATATTTTTTTTAATAACTCCTGTTGCTATGTTGCTGCCGAAGTGGTTCCCAATTGATTGCCCACCTTTTCTTCGTCAATGCTTATTTATAATATTGTTATGCTCCCTAGTTGTACAAGATAGGATGCTTATTTTATTACTTGTTAATTGAAGAAATATCCCAACAGTATCCGTCGATGTATGTATGTATGTATGGGTAGATCTATTCTTTATTAGGAAAAAATAATTGGAGATCCTGATCCACAAAATATATCTACTGTGTGGATTTGTTAGATAAATTCTAATTTAGATAGGTCTTTTCGCGTTTTAGCAAGATTTTAAATTAGTATCGATGATAACAACTACTCTATATCCGATTTACCTTATTTTAATATTTTTTTAATCCGGGAAAACGGGGCAGTAGAGTAACATTATGGTCGTACATTATTTGAAATCTTTCTCTAGATCCCAGAAAAAAGGAGTTTCGTGTTAATATTAAATATATCAGATACGGATTATGTACAACATGCAGGCTAGTAACACGTAAACAGCTGTGAAAATACCATGAAGCAGCGGCATGAGCGGTGTGTCAGTAAGTACAATTTCTAGCAAGCCTATTTCTTCTCACACACAAACCTGTTCCAGTCCAGGTCAGTATAATTATTATTTAAGACACGCCTTTAGGAGGTTTCACGTCCGCAGTAAGCTAACCCCATTGGCGTGATCTTATATGAGACAATCACGATACGGTTAAGTGTCGCTCCGGCAATTAGGAGTTTAATTCACCTAATAATATATGTCCACCACTCTTACCTGCTTCTTGGACGGAGAGACAAACGACTTGTGTTTTCGCTTGGCTTCACGCAATTGCACGTTTTTGAAGTGTGAGTATGAACCTCCATTAATTACGAATTGTTTAGAGAAAATGCTCGACACGTACCAATATTAAACTTAGGAATCCTTTAGCAACTAGAAAAAATATCTCTCAACCAAAAAACATATCCAGAATAGTTGGAAAAAATTATCCTCCGCGAGTTAAGTAATTGCAATATATTTGATGGATTAAGCGTGTTTAACGTTGATGAAGTTGTTACATTTCAGTGCTAATAATGGAAGGGTAGTGATTGGGTCCACACTCCTGTTCCGAGAGGAAAGTATCAGAAACGATCTCTAGCCGCGTCAAGTTGAGAATACTCACCACGCAATTTCCTACCAAATTGAAAATGCAGAAAATATTTATATAAAAAACAATTTCCTTGCTTATCACGTGCATTAATTACACCAACCATTGAAATTTCAAGCCCTCTTTTTGTGTTTATTAAATTTCATACGCAATTTTACTAAGCCCTCCACCCGCCATATATACACGCCACCCCCCCCTCTCTCCCCACCAGTTCGTTGTGTCCTCTGTTTACTCAAATTCTCAACGTATTCTTCAAGAAAACAGCACTCAACCTTCACAAAAACTGCTGAGGTAGTGCTTGCCTTTTGATCGCTCCTATGGAGTGGATTCGTGGAGAGACGATTGGTTGCGGTAGTACGTCGACTGTCAGTCTTGCGATGCCTAAGAGAGGCTCTGATCGATGTATGGCTGTGAAGTCGTGCAGCGCTTGGGACTCTGCTTTAGTCGTGAACGAGAAGGTGGTTTTGAATGAACTTGGTTCTTGTCCTCAAATCATCAAGAGTTTCGGCGGTAGTTGCAGCGTGGAAAATGGGGAGAGGTTTTATAACTTGCTGTTGGAGTACGCACCAGGTGGTAGTTTAGCCAATCGAGTCACCGGTGGTTGCTTGCCGGAATCAGACGTTAAACGGTACACAAGAGCGATACTAAAGGGTCTGTCTCACATCCACGCAAAAGGGTTTGTTCACTGTGACATAAAGCTTCACAATTTGTTACTGTCCAACGATGGTGAAGTGAAGATTGCAGACTTTGGGTTGGCGAAGAGAGTTGGAGAGAAACAAAGTAAAGAAAAACAGAGGAGGCCGGAAATTCGAGGAACGCCTTTGTACATGTCACCAGAATCAGTCAACGAAAACGAGTACGAGACGCCGGGAGATATTTGGGCGCTTGGGTGTTCGGTGGTTGAGATGATCACTGGAAAACCGGCGTGGAATTGTAAGCCGGAGACAAACGTGGCGGCGTTGCTAATCCGTATCGGAGTCGGAGACGAATTACCAACAATCCCACAAGACATGTCCGAACATGGGAAGGATTTCTTGTCCAAGTGCTTTCTTAAGGATCCCAGAAAGAGATGGACGGCTGAGATGTTATTGGATCATCCTTTTGTTTCTACTACTACAACAAGCAACGAATCCTCTGTCACATTAAAGGGTCATCAGCAATCATTGTCGTCATCGCCTAGAGGCCATTTCGATTTCCCAGATTGCTTTTGGGACCAACCATCGCCGACGGGGTCTGAATCGTGTTCGGGTACGGTGGAGGAGTCAAGATTCGAGTGGTCGGTAGCGCCGGAGGAGAGAGTCCGGCGGTTGGCGAGTGATGAGAAATGCAAATGGTCAGATTCTGAAAGTTGGGTCTGCGTCAGATGACGGGAACTGAAATCAAGCAACTTGGGTGATTTTCTCGGGTTCTCTCAGGTCGCGTCAAGGGATTTCGAGACTTGATTGAATGTTGATAATGATTGAGAGAAATTTTTTTTCAATTAATTTTTCATGTTGTAAATGACTAAATGAGTAGCACGCAGACCTAGAGTTTCAAGTTTTAGGCCACTGACTCTTAGGTTGACATAGGAGAGGTTGTTCAAGTCGCCTTGAATATATTAAAACATTGTGTACATACAAGCTGAATCTTTCGTATATTCTCATTGGAATACAAAATTGGTTCAAGCTCTACCGTAAGCATCTTTATTTACTCCAATTTGCTGGTATTTAGTTAGCTTGCCGCCTAATTGATTTAGGTGTAGCTCTTAAATATGCTCCTTGAACTAGGGTTATGAGTAAAAATTTTAACACTCCTCTTGCTCGTATGAAAAGAGCGAGGGTCCTTCTGGGCTAAGATCTCGTCGCTTTGGCCTTTGATAAAGAATACATAATTTATGTATGCGTTGATTTTTAATTAAAAAAAAAGGAATGTTTTCTTGGTGTTGTAGTTTTACTTGAGAGAAAAGCGATGTCCCCGTCGTGAAATATTAACTCATGATTACTCTGCGCTTTGATTATTTGCAAGCAAGAGTTAGTTACGGGACTTTGCTGAGTCTGACAAGTTAGGTAGAGCATCTAGGAATATATCATATGGATACCTTGACAGGTACTAGTCAGAACTCGATCGGTAACTTGGCAGTTCAAGTGCTCTTTGCTTCTTGGTTGAGCATTAATAACATCATGGGCCTTGCCGACTTGGGTTTAGAAGTTTCTCCAACTTCAACTCCATTTATTTGCTAAAACTGGTTTGGCCTATCCTTGCTCTTTTTCAAATTAATAAGTAAAGTTGGTTTTAATGTTTGAATTTAGAACCATAATTAAATTTTATAACTCAATTGAAAATAGCTCGATCAATTATCAAATTAATTCGTTGAATAACACAAAATATGTGTGACCTATTTAGTCAAAATCAAGCTTATCGTGCCAATGTGATTTGATAAACAATTGACAATGTGGGGGGTAGAAGTTGATGACGAACAATAACTTCGAATATAAACTTATTAGGTCATGATTTGAATGATACCGGTCATAAGTGTGTATAAAGGGACTTCAAGGGCAGCAAGCGAATTCACATTGTAGCTTGCAAAGCAATGAAAGCTTAAGGACAAGTATTGGTGGGTCATTTGAATGAGTACCGGGGGACTTTGATTACGAGTCCTTGTAAAATGTCAATGCAAGTACGGAATCTCTTAATTAACCTAATTTATAAATGCAAAAACAAATTATTAACTTCAAATATTCTTTGAACTCTTATATTTGTATTTCAATTTGAAATACAAATTGAATTTATTTTTTATTATATATAGATGAATTTTGAGTTTAATCAATAATAAAAATTAAAATTTAAAGATGAATTATATATATGCAACTTTTTATTTATATTTTATAAGTAAAATACTTCTGTCACTTAAATATAAGACTTTTTTTATTACAAATTATGTTAATGCAGTTCTTTTATAGTAATTAAGTATAGCATCATTTAATGATCGATAGGATGATCAGATCATTTGTTTCCATTATTTTATTTTTATAAAAATCTATTCATTCAATAAATAAAACCGCAAAAATTAAACTATTAAAATTATACCAAAACATAGGATAAACCAACTTTACAACAAAAGATCTTAAGTGGTCGTGGATAGATGGTTCCAAAATTGCAAATATGAATATATGATGTGACAAAATGGCAGTATAACGTAAGCATGACAAATCTTGGATTTTCGATTTAAATCGAGAGAAAGGTGGGCCATAAACTTGGGCTCACTAATCCTTTTGGGCCGTGGTCGGGTCGGCCATATTAGGCCTGGATTCAGTTACTGCGACCCGTGGGCCGATCGATCCATTCGTTAAAAATGTGAAGCCCAAACCCGATCAATTCTCTCTTTAGCCCGTCCGCATGAGAGAGACCCCCATGCATATGTAAAGACCTAAACCTAATATCCATCTGTATATAAGGTAAGATCCTACCTTGATTGAGGTACGCAAACCCCGTTTTCACGGTTTAGGCTGCTCCCATTTCGCTCGCCGCTACTACGGGAATCGCTTTTGCTTTCTTTTCCTC
>JANZLX010000213.1:5302042-5322405 GCA_025531955.1 Erythroxylum orinocense | reverse complement strand
CAGTACACTCTCTGTCTCTTTCTTTGGGTATTTAGGTTCATGTGTGTTTCTCCTTTTGATTCTTGTTGTAGTTCTGGATTGAGACATGATTGATTGATTTGAATGAATTCCTTATCGATAAATTGATGTTTGGAGTTGAGAAGATGAACTTGGAATTTAACCTTTATACGGTAACATTAGCAGTGAAGAGATTTTTCCTTTGGTGATCCTAGTTTCTATTAATGGGTGGAAGAATCAGAGATGTTTGTTATATTAGTTTCCGAGAGAATTATGCAGACTTTTGCAGCTTCAGGGATAAGTTCGTCTCAATTGGATAATAAAGAATGCACAGAAAGACTAATCTCTATACTCTCGAGCTTTGAAGCTTCTCATAATTGTTTATTTTCCCACCGAAAATCTTAGATCTGAATTGTGTTTCAGAACCAGTGTGCTTGTTTTCTGATGCTTTAGTTATTCTGTAGTGAAGCATGAAGAATAAACATTTATGGTAGTCTTGCCAGGAGAGTCTAAATCCAATTCACCAGATTTAAGACAGATTTAGTTTTAAGATTTTCTGGAGAAGAAAGAAGTTAAAGTATAGCTTAGCACTTAATTGTCTGCAACTTCTCCCCAAAACTCATTGGACTATGCCATTTAATGATATACCAAGTTTCAAAAGTATCAATCTTTCTACTATTGTATACTTTTAAATCTAAACGAGAATGTTGTTCTTTTGTACAATGTTCGGTTCCGAGTGGCCCTTCGAAGGATTTTTGTTTTGGTCTAGGTATCGTCCTTCCATTCTTGAGTGACAGGTACATAAACCTCGGTTTCCTCTGATCTATTTTCAGTTCAAGGAGCTGTTGGGGTTGTCAGATAACGGACAATGGACTCTACCAAATATCATTGGCCAAGTGTGTCAGCAATCTAACCTCAATCTCCTTGTGGGGTATGGCAGGGATCACAGACAGTGGTGTTATTCAACTGGTATTAGACTGTCAGTCTAGTGTTAGTAATTTCTGACAATTTTGGTTATCTCATCTGCATAGTTTTCTCAATTTATCCCCAGATATCAAGAGCCAAATCCCTGCAACACCTGAATGTTGGTGGTACATTTATCACAGATGAGTCTTTGTTTGCTATTGCAGATAGCTGTCCTCATTTGAAGGTGAGTCGTCTGGAATCACTGAAGAAAAGACTATAACTTGAGATCAGTGATATTTAAGTTTTCGTTACTCCAGAGCATTGAATCGCTTTAACATACTGGTTAAGATTATACGAAGTGCATCATTGAATCGCTTTAACATACTGCTTAAGATGATATAAAGTGCATCATAATTGCTCGTCTTCTCGTATGTTCCCATTTAATCAGAGCATTGTTCTATGGAGCTGCCGTCATGTAACCGAAATCGGACTTCTTAATCTTGTACATAAATGCCGGAAACTGGAGTCAATTGATGTATGGGGAACCCGAGTCCCCATAGATTGCTTCGTGGGCTTGCTTACAATCAGTCCAGCTCTTCAAATAAAGCCCTCAGGCGTGTTGGTGAATGTTGGAAGTGCATCTATTTGGCCGGTTGCTTGAGCTGCTCATCCTTGGTCTGCATTTCTTATCGCTCTTTGTGCACATTTGTTTCTGCTTTGGATTGAATTGTGTACATAAATTTGCACATTCAATAAACTACAATTAAGGGCATCGAAACTCTCAGCTTGCTAATTAGTTTTAGGATTAGAAAAGGCTTCTGCTCTGTAATTGCGTTTGACAGTTGGTTATTAAGCTGTGTCTTTGTACATAACATTATGTACGCTCCAAGTTGATATTTGGTTTACCCAAGCCTCTGTTATAGCATTGAAAATAAATGCAGCTTCCACAGCCTGAACACTTGAGATATAAAGCGTGGAGGAAAACGGAAGAGAAGCATATGTTAAACTCGTAATAGTGACTTCCAACTAAAAGAAAACGTGGAATGCTTAAGTACAAGTATTAGTCAAGAATCCAAAAATATGGTAGTGGTAGCAATTCATTACATGCCCTATCATACATGAAGCTCCATTCCAATATGTCGCCAACCGAAAACCTGAAAAGCATGGAAGCAAGAATATGTTAAAACTGAAAAAAAAGAAAAGAAAAGATGATGAAACTAACTTGAACACATTGATAATCATCAGTTCTCTCATAAAAGCTAACAAGTTCTCGGAAGAGAAAATAGTAAGCCTGTAGAAACACCAAAACAGAGGATTTCTGCTAATATTTTGAGATCACTTTTTTCCCTAATTAAGCTACCACCAAAATGTTTATAATCAATCAAAAAGTAAGAAGCTGTATGGAAAGGACAGAGATCAATTACTTAAAAGCATTCATTCTCAGTTGTACTTGACAATGTAGAGTGAAACGTAACACAATGATTCAATGACAGAAATGGGAACACAGTTGACATGAGCGGTTAGATGCAAAGTTTGCCCCAACGAACAACTTAACTTGGTTAAGGAATACATCAAAAGAATTTAAGCTCAGGTCAGTTTATGCTCACATAATTTTTTTAAAGCCTATATGTTTTACTCTTACGTGATCCGAGATCTTGAATCTAGTATTCAGTTCAAGTTTGACAATATCATCAAGCCACTATAATGTTGATGCCATGTCATATACATATACTGCAAAGAGCAAGTACATGAACTAACACGATTAGGCCTGATAGACAGTCTGTGCTGATTTAACAATCAAGTTGAGAGATTATAAGGAATGCAAATAAAGCTTACTGAATAGACCCCTGTACCTGAAACACTTTTTGATAGCTTCCATCTCCCTTTTCTCACAATATTGGTCCTCAATTCCTGTGAAAACCTTTCCTTTGCCTTAACATCGGAATCTCTTCACACCCATATGTCATAACTTAACAATTTATGCTGGGTAAGGTAGGAATGTGAATACTAGTTGCGAGTGTACAGTACAAACTAAAATCCTAACCCGTGCCTAAACTAAAGGAGAAACTGTTTAAGTTTAACCACCTAAAGCAGGAAGTAAATTAATCATATTATGATAGGAATCCTATCAGTGGAACAGAAAATAGGTAAAAGGGCCATATATTTGGAGAGAGGTCTGTCGACATGGATCTTGCAAATTGAACAGATCCTGTAAAGCTCCCTCCAGTATTTGTCACGGGACTTGTATTTGGTACAGCAACAGTTTTGCACGATCCAAAAGTTGCTCCAGCCTGGAAGATGCATAAAACAATGACTTAGAGAAACTAGAATTAATACCTCAAATATTGAGAGGAGTAAAAATAAAAAACGAGCCCTCCATACATAAATCACATAGAACCAAAAGCAGCATTTTGCAATTGCAAGCCATCAACTCGCAAAAATATAGACCACATTGGCATTATCCAACTCAAATTTGTCCAAAAAGAGGTGAAAATTCCCAATTTATAGGCTTGTGGCAAACAATTTGAGAAGACAGGAATGAAGAAATAATTTCAGTTAGTTTGACAAGAACGGACCTGGCAGGCAGTTATAGTACTACATCCACACAATGTCTGGCCATTCATTCGATCCAAATCATCAAAAACACCACCACCATCACTTCTCTGCATCATTTCCCCAATTTTTATGAGTGATGGTTAAGTAGAATATGTTGAAGAAAAATACTTGTTTATTTTTGAGGTTAACACCATGTAAAAGTTTACTGCCAGAAAATTGGGCATCACATTCCCTGCTGCTTTATAACAGGTATCAACCATCTGAGCAAGTGAAGTAGAATGCTCCTTGCAAGCGTCATTTTCAACTGGATATGTTGGGAAGTAATTCATTAAGAAAAGCGAAGCACTTTTGGAATTTAGAGGCTTTGACTCTTTCCGATTTGGACATGAGCCTGCTTTCACCCCAGGATCTCCAGCTGAAAGAAACTCACATCATGAAGCAATTATCAGATAATATGATTACAAACAAAATCATCATAACATGCACATGTGTCCTTTTTTATGCTCACCCTCATTTTCCAACATGTACTTCCACTGATAAGCAATTCCTTCCTCTGCTTCCTTCGAAGCAACAGAAGTGAAAGCCAGAAGCCTGTGATTGTCTT
Source organism: Erythroxylum orinocense (assembly GCA_025531955.1). Classification (NCBI taxonomy): domain Eukaryota; kingdom Viridiplantae; phylum Streptophyta; class Magnoliopsida; order Malpighiales; family Erythroxylaceae; genus Erythroxylum; species Erythroxylum orinocense. The sequence goes on along the minus strand of JANZLX010000213.1, from coordinate 5,318,342 downwards.
GCACCATCTCAGTCACAGTGGGCCAATCTTCACCTTTTTTAGGCATCTTCGAGACTGGAAACCAATACTTATCTAGACCAGCGTTAGTGAAAAGATTTGTCAACCCTTTTGGAGTATGTACATAGTCTTCGATTATAATGGTGACAATCTCTGTTGGATTTTGAGTCAAGAATGCTTCCACCTCCCTTAAAGTGTTAATTGCAGGTTGCTGAGAACGACGCAGATGGAGACGTTACAAACTATTGCAAAAGACTATTGAAAAACTTTAGGAACAGATAGGATGCATTACAAAGGCCGTGAAGTTGAAACATTGCCCTCGAAAGGAATGGCAGAGCCAGATGTCGCCCATGAAATCATACATATCCAACATCAGTCCCCTGACGCCATTCTACAAAACAATCATTACAAAAAAAAAAAAACACACACGTAAATTAAGCAAACATTAGAATAAATTCTGAGAGAGGAAAGAAACAAAATGCTACCATTTTTTTAGCCCGAACGAGAAATCGAATATAAGAAAAGGGTGATAGGCCTGCTTAACAACTATCTCCATTTCAACTTGATTTCAGGGACATTTCTGACGGAGGAAAAAGTTAATTTCCGTTTTCGTACTTGTACCGTACCTACCTTCCTCCAGATTTTCAGGATCCAAACGTGGCATTGACAGACTGATCACATTAATTAAAAAAAATGTAAAACTAGAACACGACAACATACCATCAACTGATTAGTCACAGTGTCCTCTTGATTGTAATATGTCAGTCTCTGGGGACCCGACAAGAGAGGCGCATCCACAATACTAAACGCATTATGAGTTACTAACCATGTATACTTGTTAAAAGGCAACCCGTTGATCTACCCCAAGAAAGAAACAAACTTTCCAAAGTTAGAGCAGCAAAGGAGACATACCCATCAACAGAAACAGAAGCATGAAAGCAAGAAAGAAGCATACAACAGAAGTGGGTATGATAGCTTGGCCTCTGGTGCAGACGGGTTGAGTCTTGCCCATAGCAGGGCAATTTCCACAGTATAGACCTGGTCCACAATTGGTAGCAGCCGAGCAGGAGTCCAGCACCTGAAATTCATACAACTTCAGCTCCAAAGCCGAAAAGCAGAAACTATGAACCGTATGGATCGTGAACAAATCCGAGAGAGAGAGAGAGAGAGAGAGAAGAGAGAGAGTTACCGCTGCATGCGTAAACAGCGAAGAAAACAGTAGGAGAGAGAGGTAGAGGTACCCAATTTCGAGATGAATTCTCCATAAGCTAAGTTGGTCCAAGAAACACGCAAACATTGCCACTGTTATGCAGAACTCGAGAAGCGAGAGAGAGAGAGAGAGAGAGAAGGTACAAGAACAGAGCTAAATAGAAACATTTATTTACTGGGGAGTGGAGCTTTTATTCTCTTTTCATGCTCCTCTTTTTATCCTTCTTTCCTTTTTCCAGTAAATATGATATATGGTGGTAAACGGCGTCGTTTTTTGGTCGAAAAATCTTTTTATTTAAGATTTTTTTCTCTTGCGTGGCTTTGTCAGTGCCTTTCACGTGGTGGGGTATATCGCCTTATGATTAGATCATTTAGCGCCATGCCCTTGTGATTGAATTGTTTGGTTAAGAAGTGATTGAATTGGCTAATTTAATTCAATACAAATTTATTGAATGCAGCTTTTAGAGTTAGCTGCTTCGTTTAGGACAATCTTATTCTTTGTCATAATGAATATAGTTATATACAATAGTGAGGTTTTACAATTAGGAATGATTCGTAACTTTTTATTTTATTATTCTTCTGTTTTACATTATTTGTACAAATTTTTCTCTTACTTCTATTTGTTTGGGATTTTTGGGAGGAGATATTAATGAATTTCTATTTTTAAATAAAAATAATTTAATATTAATAAAAATGTAATTATATTTTTATTATTGACAAATGACAATAGCTATCAAATACATAAATTTAAAAGTAAATTATTGTTATACATGCAATTAATTTTTGTTATTGACCATAGTTATAAATTAAATAAAATTAAAAATAAATTTTGAAAATAAAATAATTAAATAATTTTATGTTAATTTCTTATATAATATTTATTTATAAATTATGAATTATATTTTATTAAAATAAATAAATAAATTAATATTATTAATTTTTAATCATTAAAGTAAATATAAGTTACTTTTTAAAAAATTAAATAAAGAATTCGTTATTAGCTTTGAAAGGTATCATAAAGAATATTACAAAATATTTTTGAAATGATGTAAGTAATTTTACACGTAAACATAATAATAAATAGTTAATTTTATCATATATTTCTAACAACTAACTACAATTTATAAATCAAATCAACTAATATAATTAATTATCCGCTTCGTCAATTGCAATCAGTTGATTACTAATCAGAGCGAATGCCTATAAGCCGATCATCTGAAACGTAATTAACACATGGAACTGCTGAGTAAGTGTCGTGTTGTGTTTTGACGGTATTCTTGGGCGATTTCATGCGATGCCTCAACTGTCAAGCTATAAAATAGATATTTACGTGGGCAGAGAAGTTGGGGAGACTCTAGTAAGCAACAATATTTAAAGCAATCTTGTACATCAGGTTGCTTTGGCTGGCAAGAAAATTGCTTAGCAATACTGATCATGATTTAGAATAAGAGGGAAGGATATCCACACACAAAAAAGAAGAAAAAAATATCTTTACGTTTGGTATGACTACAGAATAAATTCATCTTTTTCAGAGTTACCAAACCTTGAAAGATGTCTTTGAACAAATATAGATTATTGATGCCATAGCTTCTCTGTTGCCTTGGAATTTTTGCTCCCACTATTTAAATATGGGTGAGAGAGGGATGCAATGTATATACTTAAATCAATTAACCCGATTGTAGACTGTTCAAGATGAATAGTTAGTGGTGGAAAGAGGACAGTCTTCGGGACAGGAAATCTTCAACACTAATCTTTTAATGAAGAAATTGGTCAAAAAGAATGTTAGATTAGCTTTCTCAACCAATTGCTCTTTTACATGAAAAGTTGGATGCTATCCTGTTGATTCCGTGAACTTGTGCTTTTGTGATCCGTCCGCTCTTGAATAAACTAAAATCCGGTTAACTTACCTCTGGAGATGACAATGGCCTCTCACTCTTCAACGTCTATTCTAGTCGTCGAGTGACCTGGTACTTCTTGTACGTGTAGAAGGATGACAAAAAATTGTAAATTCATTTTGATGTTTCCAACAAATGCATAGTCTTTGTATTAGGCAAGCTTTTTAGCTCGACCACTTGGATGTGTGCCATCATCTTTTTTTGATCCAGATGCTTCAGGTTTCCTTGCCCAGGCAGGAGCTCTGTCGGGCTCATAACGATAATCATAGAAAAGTTCTTCTCCAGCCGCCATTCTTTCTTTCGCAAATATGCCTACTCGATGATCCCCTGCAACCATTATTACCTGCGCAAATAAATTGTTTGAGGTGATTACGGGGAAATAAAACAAATGCAAGAGTTTTATGTGATAAATGCACCAAGTAAATGCCATGAAGCATATCAAACCGCACTGAAATTGATACCTTCGCGTAGCAATTAGGGTCTGGGGAGTGGTTGGCAAATTTTAATTTGTCACCCTTCCGGTAAGCATCAAGAACAAACTGCAATATGTAAATCACACAAATCACATGACCCGTCACAGAAAAATTGAACATTGTCACAAGACCCTAAAGTACTAAAGATATCATGCCTGATCATTTAAATTGAATAAGAATGATGAATTTTCACGATCATATATTTTCCCACGCTTGTCTGCCTCCCTGTGAGAGATGAGCTCTCCTGTGTACTCGCCTAAGTATTCATGCTTGCCAACACTATTCTGCAAGGATAAAATATTTGCATACATCAGCAATAATGAAAACCAACAAAAGATCAAGATCAACACGGGTGATAACCTTCAAGAAAGCTCCCCAGCCAGATACATCGGATCTCCCTAGTAGTACCTGTGCAAGTATTGGAATCAAAATCCGAAATTCCCCATGATAATAAAACTATGCAGCTAAAATAACACCAAGCACCCATTATCCTAAATTACTAGACTGCAGAGAAATAATGGGAAAGTAGATACATTAAACTTGGCCAGAAAAAGAACTACAGTTTCTGTCCTGATAGTCATTCTACTGATCTCTCATTGTGATGGAAGAAAAACAACTTAACTGCAGCAACAGTATGCTGATTTCAATGGCCAAGCAGCTAAATATATGCTTAGGATATGAATCCTCATATTCTCTCACATGATATCTTCTCATTTTTCTACAACAGTACAATTGTAATAGAAGATATGGTAGGACATTCTTACCCTTTGTTGCTGTTTGAGAAGAAGCTTCATATTTCTGCATTCATAATTATCTCCTCTTTGGCTAGGGATGCCGAGAGTGCCATCACCACAACTGCAAAATATATACAGTCTAAATGTTAGAGGAACTTCTCCCAAGGGTGACAAAAAGTGCTAGTCAAAAGCAAAGTTAATAACGTAATTGCCAAAGCAATGCTGACAAAACTTACACTGCATGTGTTGCATGCTAATGAAGGTTCACAAAAATAACCTTGCAAATTTTAACCCAAACTTATAGTCCATCGTTTCACCCATCATGGGATACATAGTAGGGGACGAAGACATCTGTCTCCAACCAGCATCTTATTGAGGTAGAGGACAAGGTGGAAATGCAACGCTAAGTATAAGGAACAGAGTTACCACTAACCTGACCCAACAATTTCTACAAACATCGGGATCACATTCCCTGTCTGCAGCAAAGCATGGGCACTGACGACTACGACACTGACTTTTTGCACAATGACAGCCTCTAAACCGGTTTTTGCAACTCTTAGGGCATCTAGATAAATAAGTAGATGTCAGTCAATGAAAAGACAACCCCAGACCATACAAAATGTCATCTCTATAACCCCATAATCACAGATTGTATAGGGAGTGCATTGTCTATGATTATCATTCAGCAAAAGAAAACAAAAGGACCTAAGAACATTGATAAGCTTTGGTTTGAGCTGCAGATTGGAGGCTCACCCACAGTACTTTTCACAGCATGTACCATTTAGAAGACATGCACACTGCTTAGTACAAGCCGTTTGGCAACTACATGGATTATACTGACGACAAGGTTGATCCTTCCTTTCACTGATCCTCTTCCTAATAGAATGGTAAGCAGTAGACTTCCAGGAATACTTCAGGCGGCGAACTCTACCTCTTCTGCGTAAAAATCTTGATCTTCTTCTCAATTCATTATTACCCTGATATTCATTTCAACAAGCACACCACCCCCAAAAAAATAAATAGATGATTCGCTCAGCAGCAATGTAAAATTCAAAACATGACGAATAAGCAAGCCAAATACTGAAACTAACCATTGAACCATTTACGTCAAACTTGGAATAGCCATCAAGAAAATTAGCATCACCTCCTTGATATGTATTCTCAGAGCCGGTCATGTACTGAAACACCTCCCAACACGTTTTCAAACCAGTCAAAAGGTTCCTAGCAATTAAACAACTTTTATCGGAAATAAAAATAAATGTCAGATAGAGTACTGAAATAAAACATGTCTTCTCACAAACTACAAGCAAAATGATTCCAGTTTAAGCACCAGCATGCAAGCATGTTGACATATGAACTTAATCTTATAATTCTTGCTTGAAGCAAAGGGAGAGGAGAAAAACTATGTGAGCAAATAGTATATTGACCTGTGAACTGCATTAATAAATAAATGGCTTAAAAAGCTAAATGACACGAAAAAGTATGAAGTCAATTACACGTTCTCGCGTTAACAGGTTTCCTTCTATGGAAGAGTATCTTTTATCAAAAATAAGAAAATTGAAAGCAAAACCTGACCTGTTTCTGCCAAAAATCTCAATGCCTTTTTCAAATAGGCTTTTCTCAATGGCCTTCCAAGATCTATCCTCAATTAACTCCCTTTTACACATGCTTTCATCCAAAAACTCTTCTTTCTTCAAACCATCGCCACTTGCTGTAGAACCTGGATCTACAACCATCTCACTATGAGTCACATTATGAACTCCCACCCGCTTTAAGTTGCAAGCATCAACTATGAATTCTTTCCTCCTAGACCTTCCAGTAACTGAAGATTTCCCTTTCTTATGAGATGTAATGTCTTCATTTTCTTTCCGTGACCCAGACCTAAGTTTCATATCATTTGGCAAGAGGCCTCCACTGGCAACAGAATCAGAATCAGAACCTGCCATCTTCATCTGTTTTTTCTTCAGGCAATGGAGAACGCGTTCAGCCACTCTCTTACTATTTCTCTGAGAAGTCCCAGCTTTACTCATAAGCTTAGCCTTGGTGGGAGACAGCTGACTGGTAGAGGAGGTGTCCTGTCGAGGTCCTATATCTGAGTCACTGCTCTCTGACATGTTTTTCACATTTGATGAAGCACTTTCACTTTGGCTGGATCTGACCCTCCTCCTAGTGGAATGAACAGAGGATTTCTTCCTTGAAGACATATGCAACACTGCACCTTCACCATCAGCTGGAAGAAAAGAATGTTCTTCATTGTCACCATGCTGTGGTGAATTTAGAATAGCCTTTTTTTCTGACTTAAGAACCTGAGATGAAAACAACTAAAACAACTTTACTATGTTCAACTGCCAATTGATCTAAGATAAATAAACACAGAAATAATAATAAACAATAAACTAGAAACTAGAAACTCACCGCTTTGAAGCAATGTGGACCACAAAGTGCATTTTCCTCATCTGGATGGCTCCAAACAGGTTGCTTCTCAGCCTGACCATAAGTTGTACGCAAAAAATTATGAGAATCTCAACGAGACACTTTTGCATCAACTTAATAATGAGTCTTGCAGAATTTACTTACAGGAAAAACAAGATCCTGAGAACAACCATGCAATCTGCAATCAAAAACCTGCAGATATAAACAAAAGCAAGAACATCTTAACTACACAAGGAGTATGAGAAGAAAACATGAAATAACATGTCTTCAGGCCAAAGGAATTACTTACGAGACATCGGCGACAAAACAGATTATCAAAAGAATCCAGAGCAGCTTCAAGATCCTTATTGAGAAAAGACTTCAAAGTTTGCACTTCCTTATCTCCATTTTTAGAATCTTCTGCAGTCTTTTCTTGCTTTATAAGAACTTCGTATCTTGCCTGTATAAGATGTTTGACTGTGTTTCATATCTGTGTAAAGCCACCACAAAGAAAATGGGAAACGGCTGGAGCAAAGTTTACCTCATGACCAGTCTTCTATCATATATTAGTACTGATAGATAAACATCAATTACTTCTAAAAATGTAAAGAAGGAAAATTTATCACTATGTTCTCCTCATACATACATACCTTGAGTTCACTTGGGCTTCTTGAAAGACACTGCGCCAGTGACTCCATGACAGAGTCAGATATCCCAACTTCTTTGATAGTCATGCTGGTTAAACATAATCAATAAGGATAATCAGCTTCCTTACACATAAAGTGTAAAGCACAAGGTGCACATTTCATAACAAAATGTAGAATGAGACAATGAGTCTAAGGTGATCAGAAAAAAAAAAAAAAAGGTCCTGAATTGATGATCAGCTGAAGACTCAGCTTTTTCTCATAAAAGTTGTGTACAGAACTTAATTGTCTCAAACAAATATGCTCATTATGCTTCTGAAAACAATTAGGAAGTAAAAAGTCAAGCAATAATCAGCTAATTAATGCACTAGCATACCCTTGCCTCAACTTTTGAACATTAAAGTATGTTCAGTCAAAACCTAAAGAACCCTGACTTTGCTAGGGAAAATATAATATGCATTATGAGCCTCACCAGGCAAATAAAACTCCCGTTCCATCAAAGGTTAGAACCTAATGACTAACATACTGATAGAATCCAACAAAATAGGTATGGAAAATAGGTATTTGCTATAGCTTTCTGTAAAACCGAATACAATAGTAACCTGGATTTCGAGGTCCACCCTCCAGCCTAAGGCTCAAATCACTCACAATATACTCAATCGATACCCTCTCCTCATGCCTATTGGTTATTTATACTATGAATCTGTTATTCCTAACAGATTCGGTTAGCTGACAACCAATCATACGGTTGTCAGCCCCCCCTCCTGTACTAACCTCATATACGTATATATCTATATATTTACTATATATGTAAATTTATTTCTGAGCTGGCATGGTTCTACCACATACACCCTACCAAACTGTTCATTCACTAGATTCAATACCAGCAGTTTAAAGAACTCCACCAATTCCATAGCAAACAAATTTATTATATGTTAGTACCTCTACTATTGATCAGCCTATACTACCTAAGCAACCTAAGGCCATTAAAACTTGTGTTTGTAGGAGCAAGTTGGGAAAAGGGGAATCTGTGTAGGCAAGTTGTTATGAGTTTGTTATAGTTAGTTATGGAGAGAGAGGGGGAATATAGCTGAACAGGGGGAAGAGAGGGGCAACATTTTGGAAATTGTGAAGAAATATTCAGGCTTGGATTTCACCAGGAGGGGGAGCTTGCTACAGATGTCTCTCTTTTCACATATCAATAATACAATCTCCAAAGCATCACCTATCATTATATTATTACACTAAAACACATGGCTTGCCAGAATCAACAAGCAAAATATCAAAGGTAATACTACATAGAAGCAGGACCCTGTAGATAGACAGAACTTATGTATAATAACACAATTATACCAACCAAAGAATATAGTCCTCAGACTCAACAAAATCTCTCTTCTCCTCGTCATCTTCGATTACTTCCTCCTCACTGTCACTGCAAATAAGTGCTTCACCACCATTTTGGTCATAATATATTCTCCTTCGACCAACCACTGATTGATCCTCAGTCATTCTTTGATTTCTGCAATAGTATTTCCAATGAAAAAGATAAAACTAATTTGAGAAACTGAAAATGGATTAAGCATGTCCAAAGTATAAGCTGAAACTAATTTAAGTAAACCAACTTTTGCAGTAAGCACCCATCAAAGGTTTCTTAGCCATATAGTTAAAATACATTCTTTGAATCATAAAATAAGAAAAATTGAATGAACAATATCTTAAATGCCTGCAAACATTCGTCTAAGCAAACATAAAGCTTTCTGACACAGAGAGCATATAATGAGTATATGGTTAAAGATTGTCAATAGTGTATTTTTTAAAACCCTTTGAAAAAGCCAATGGGAGTCATGACACACCTGTCCAAAAAAATCCATGTTGTGTATGGTGGTAGTTTCTTGATCTCAGAGAGTTTAATAGGTCGAACAACATTCTTTACCGGATTACTTGAGCCCAGAACTGGCATTGAAATGTGACCGTCTTCTTGAGGGTTGTGGCTATCCCTATCTCCATTAGTAGCATTGCTACCACTGTGCATGCCAATTGCATCACTTTGTCTCTTTGTCAATAAATCCAAATTGTCATCACTGACAGTAATAGGGTTACGGGTCCTTTCTTTTGACAACTTATAAAGATGGTTTGTGAAAGAGAGCAGCTTTTGCTTGTTCTCCTCCATCCTTCTCTAAAAAGTTCAACAGAATCTGATTCATAAACATACAAGTAGACCAAAATGCATATTGAACCAAAGAAAACCAATATCTTCTATAATATGACTATACCTTTATATGGACACATCGGTCAGCTGCAACTTGGGTTTTTAGGGATTCAATAACTGACATAATCCCTTTAGTTGAAAGAGCTATATCTTCTGATGCTGTCATCTGCAGAAAGTTTTCAATTGCCCATTCTAGTTACAAATGACTGACCAATTGTCAAAAACTAGTGATTAAAAAACTTAATTGGTTCAATTAATTCAACCATAAAAACCTTGAATTGACCAATTTTTTGTTTTAATTTTCAACTTTTCGATTTTTATTTTAATAATTTTTACTGTTAAAAACAATCAATTTATTAATTAATTGGTAAATTTTTATAAATTAATAAGTTTTTATAAACCAAAATAAATTAATTAGTTTTTATTTAACAATTTTTTTCAATTAAACTTCAAATTCTTCGATAAGTGAAGACAATCTTTTTTAATTTTATTCAACCTTTAACTAATTTTATAACGATTTAATACCGATTGAAACTTTAAAACTCTTGTCTTACTAGTTTAACTTTTGGTTTAGTTTTTAAAATATTGTCAAAAACAATCTTTGATACCACAATAAGAGTAAATTCAAAAAGTTCCCAAAAGGTTGATGTGCTAAAACGGCTCGGGCAAAGTAGTTTGGATTGCCGAGAAGTAAATTGCTTAAAACTAGTTAAAAGAACTAAAAACAAAGTCAAATAGAAGCGCAACACAAAAGGAAAAAAGAAGAGTAATGCAGACCAAGCTTCAAGCTAAGTATAATAACTACACCTGAATATATAGATTAAACCGTCCAAAATCCGTAAGAGCAATGCAATATTTTCTCAATTCCATTCAAACAAAGTTCTAATAAGCGCTCCGAATAACGGAAATAAAAAACTCGAAATTCAGTTATTTATGCAATGCAACTCGGAAAGTGCTACGTAAATTACTCTACAATTCACCACCATGTTTAATCTCGCAAGTCATTGAAAACACAGTCAAATGAGAACAGAAACGACAAGAGGAGAGAAAAAGAAAATGCAATGAGGACCGTATAAGCAATTGCACAAAGCAGGAGAAACATGCATTTTCGAAGAAAGTTAACAGCTCAGGTAATTAAACAGAAGATTGAGACCTTAAGCTCCGATCCGGAGGCGGAGGCAGGGGGCGACGGTTTGGACGCCATTGACGGTTACGGCTAGAGGATCCGACTCATGCAGAGACAATGCGGGTGGAGGAAACGGGGGGAGAGCGGTTGCGAAACGGAGCGGATCTTTTGGCGGGTGGGTTTTGAAACCCTAAAAGTCGCATCTCTGCATCAGAGATTGGGAGAGGAGGAGGAGAGGTTGCGTTTAATTTTATTTTTATTTTTTTTTATAGAATGGTTTGTCTTTGTATATTTGTTACTGAATTGCTTTTTTTCTTTTTAATTTTGGTTTCCTCAGGAAGCGGAGAGTAGTTGACGACGCGCTTGTGTAGCGTAGCAGTAAAAAAGAAAGAAATTGGTGGGAAAGCAAGTGCGGCTGACTATTTTGAATTATGGACTCGTTCTTCACTTGTCTTTTAACCAACAAGGGACGCAGCCCACGTTCAACTCTTAATTTATTATTTATTAAACAATTTATAGATTATAAATTATTATATATTATATTCCTAACGACGGAACTATATGAAGCTTAGTGATATATTGAACTCTTCAAGATTTTTTTTTAAAATTATTTTAAATATATATATATATATATATATATATAAACGAAGTTATTTAAAAGTTAGTATGTACTAAATCCCTCAAAATTTAAAAAATTAATATTTTAATTTTTTTACCTTAAATTTTTGACTCCATCACTGCCAACATTACCAATCAAGTGTTATGGTTGATGAAGGTGATTAGATTGAAGATGACTATTGCCTTCTCCATATTTATCAGCAAACCATGTGTTTTGCGTGTCTTATCAACCAAGCCTATATTTTATTTGATGAATGGGAATATATGGGCAATGGAGTGGAGGACAAACCAGTATGCCCAACACCGCAACACGACTCACACTCACGTCATTAATTTTCAAACATAAAATTTATAAAATTATTATATACATATTTTAAATATATGCTCGAAAATAAAGTTAAAGGCTTTATATTATAAAAAAATTATAACACTAAACTTTTTATAAAGTATTTTCCAATCCTTGAATCATTTCTACAAAGCATAAAAATCCATTAGCAAGTGTTTGAAGTTTGAACAACCGTCTGATTTGTTTGATTGTAGTGTATTTCTCCATCTCCTCGTTGGTCGACTGGAATAACACCATTAGGTAAACAAGTGGTGAGTCATTAAATGCCGAAAACGTGTTACAGCCGTGTCAAAGTTAAGTGCACGACTTAATATGTCATATTACAGGACCACCGACGAGGTTTGGTGGTTTGTGTCGGTTCAACTACGATGTGATCACAAAGCCACGATAAGTCATTACATAGTCAAATAAGTGTAAATATGCGGTTAAGTGAGCTGTGTTAATGAATTAACCGTGATTATTATCATATTAGTTTTGGACTTTGAGGGGAGCTTCTTTCTCTTTTTCAGGACTAAAACCAGATGAACCCGAGCTTTCACTAATAACCAGGTTGCCTCCCGCCTTAATTATTTAATTATTTTATTTATAAGTATTTAATTATATTATTATTGTTATCGTTGCTATTATTTATTATAATTATTTTAATATATATCTTTTATTTTATCTTTTTATTGTTATTCTGATTTTTTCCTTACAAATAATTCTCAAAATTGTTTTTTTTTTGTCTTTTTCTTTTCTAAGTGAGTTTATCAAAAAATGGTCTCTTTACTAATTAAGAGTAAAACTGTATACTTTCAAACCTCATTAACTTTCACAGCAAAACTTCTACTAAGATAATATTATTGTTGTTATTGAGTAATTTAGGCCTCCAAAAAATCTAGTTCTGAGCATTATCAACCTCACTCTTTGATGATTAAACTTGTACAAGAGTTGAGTTAAGATGGGTTGAGAATTTGACAGATTCGAACCCAATCCCAAGTCAATAAGTTTTGTTCCGCGTTAATCAAATTTTGAATTGAATTAAAAATTGAGAATAAGGTTGACCTAATTCAATTCCACAAAATAATGTCATTTTAATATTAACTTTAGTTTGAGCCATATTTTTAAGGGTCTTGTCCGACCCAACCTTTCAACGTACCTAATTTAATTGAAGTTAATGTTGGGAATTTAGACCTCTCAAATTTACACCCCTTATATTTGATAGACAAAAATATCAGAAAATAACAACACAAGAAAATTTACGTAGAAACTTTCAAACCGGAGAAAAACCACGAGCATTAAGAAGAAAATCTATTATGTGAAAATTTTTTACAATCACACAATTTTTCTTCTCACCAAATTTCCTAATACACCAACACACCCACAAAGAAATACCCAAGACAAACTCTCCAACTCTCACCTTAAAAGAGGAATTTAACTAGAGTCAAATTTGTTATACAAATCTTTGACTTTGTATTGGTTCATTAACTAAGGAGATAGCAACCTCCTTATATAGGCAAGAGCCTTGCCCCAATTGTTATCCCCATCCAATACGGGACAACAAAGGAGCCAAACTCAACAATCTCCACATTAGTGACTTTGGTTGATCCCACAACTACACTCCACCTCAATGAAGATCTCCTGAAAATAACATAACTCTCAATATAAAGAATTATCATGCTTCATAGTATCATGCTCCACCATAAAAGCATACCCACTCAGAATAAACTAATTCTAAGCCTTTTACTTCAGCACATGTCGAAAATAACCTTGCTGAAAAAATTATGGTGCAATTCCTATGTTTGGCTTTCTTGGAAGTTCACCAGCCATCGACATAAATTCTACCACACACCTTGCATTAATGTCAAACCAATGCCTGTGTGCAAACTTGTGGACTCGCTAACAGTAACACATCCTCTATCATGACAACTTTGAGATTAGCGGCATGTCATGAGGATATACATGCCCCTTTTTTAGAGAGCAAGATCATCATCCATGGAGACAATGTTAGCGACATTGTCAGTCTCTCCATTAACTGATTCAGAGCCTTTTGCCGAACCCGCTCCATCTCTTGGACAATTTTTCTTCACGTGCCCAGATTGTCCACACGTTTACCATACTATATCAGGGATTTGTCTGTCTTTCAATGCCTTGTGTAACTCCGATTGAATCAAAACGTCCCTAACTTGCACTTATCACAAGCTAGAATTGATTCTCCCACCGAATGTCTCCACCTCAAATCTAAGAGGATTCGAAGCCCTATTTCCTGACATTTTTTCTGTGCTCTTCTGCCTTGATGAATTTTATCGTAGAAAATAGTACACTAGGTGAATTCTCAGGAAAGAGAGATGGGTCACAAAGGATATACTTAAATACCAAATCTTTCCTTAGCTAGAACTTTCTTAGACATGCACTTCCACACTACCACAATAAAGCTCCACTGCACCAAATGAACCTTTCTTAATAAATCTTTTCTGATGTGGAAGATCAGTCAAAACTGCAATTACAGAGCATACTTAGAATTTTCAAGAAAAAAACACACCTTGACTCTGATACCAATTGTTGGAAATTTTATACCTCCTAAACCCACACCCAAGGATATTTGATAGACAAAAATATCAGAAAATAACAATACAAGAGAATTTACGTGGAAACTCCCAAACCGGAGAAAAACTACTGGCACCGAGAAGAAAATCCACTATATGAAAAATTCTTACAATCACACAATTTTTCTTCTCACCCAATCCCCTAATACACCAACACACCCACAAAAAATTATCCAAGACAAACTCTCCAACTCTCACCTCAAAAGAGGAATTTAACTAGAGTCAAATTTAACATACAAATCTTTAACTTCATATTGGTGCATTAACTAAGGAGGTAGCAACCTCCTTATATAGGCAAGAGCCTTGTCCCAATTGTTGTCCCCAACCAATATAGGACAACAAAGAAGCCAAACTTAACAGTTAAAACAGAGCTTAAAAAAATTTAAAATTATACCATGAGTAACATTTTTTAATCTAATTTCAATTTAATCAAACTCATAAACTTAAAATTTTTTAATGATTGTACAAAATATAAGCAATATATTGAATAATTTATTAAAATAAAATAAAACTATAAATTTATTTTGATATAAAAATATAATCTCTTATAGTAATATATAATATCTCAATTATAATTCCTAAATAAATTAGATTAGATTGATAATTATAAAATTAATAATTTTGACAGCATCTAAATGATACAATATTAATTATAAGTCAATTAATCTAAAATAAATATTATATAATAATAAGTTATTGTAAGTCACGTAAAGGTATTAAGTTGGACTAGATTTTTTTTTGAAATTTTTATATAATTTAAATTTACTCCTTAATTTTTTTAATTTACAGAGAACTTATGTATTGATTCTTAAAATTTACACATTTAATTTTTCGGTTTAACCTATTGTGTCAAATCAACTAAGTCAAATTTGATCCTCTGTCCTATTTTTTGTATATCAATTCTATTTCATTTGATCTCAATCATTTATTGTTATGAGTTCTTAAATAAATGAATGGTTGTGATCAAATAAGACAAAGTTGATATAAAAAAATAGGACAAAAGATCATAAGGGCACATTTCACGGCTCAATGAGATACTAGCTGTTTGTTGTGCTTGGTTTTCAGGGACAGCGTTGGTGCATTTATAGTGATTCTTCGTAGGTCAACCAGTTTATGCTTATCAGTCATCACCACACCATTTGTGCTGTGACCGTGTAATTATGATTTTCTATTCCATCGTAATTTCCAATTAACAGCCACAGGCTGTCGAGATTCCACTTGTTTCCTGAGACCAGGAAAGTCAAGAAGTGATCTTCATCTAAGTCACGTACATACATCGAGCTGATCCTCCGTGTCATAAATTCATAATGCATGCATTAAAGGTTGGGAGATCCTCTGATTCACTCCTCCTGTGATATCCCTTCTCATTCAGACATTTTACCGCAATGGAATATAGAGGATCTGTCCCGCATTAAAGGACATGACTCCATTCAACTTACGCAGGTCGTTTGAATTTATTTATTTTTGTTTACAAATATATCAGAAACATAAAGCATAAATGTTCAGAATCTGTTGAATTGGTAAGAGACATTCTTGCATATAAATTAAATAACTTTTTTCTTGTTTAATTGATGTCACCGTCTAGAAGTACAAGCACACCACTCGTGTGTGCATATTATGTAATGTGCCTGGTCAATGGCTATATTCTATATATAGTAATGTCGCTATTATTAATATAATAGAAGAATTTTATTTTGTCTATATTTTTATGTGATAGTCGAATAAATCTAAACCATTTATTTTGTTCACTTATAAACACACTAGATTAAAAGTCATAGATATAAAAATTGATTATCTCTTTACTAATTAAGATAACATATTGCTTTCGAACAAGTTTTTATATATGCAATAGAATTAAGAGGGGAAAAAACAATTTTAACTAAGACTGCAGAAAAATTTCTCGATCTCTTTTTAATAATGTCGTATTCCATATCAGGTATGCAATATTACACTCTTATGATTTGTATTAATTTTTTATTCAAGATCCTAAAATTATGCATATTGTTAAGATATTATATACATATATATATATATATATATATATATATATAT
>JANZLX010000213.1:5275727-5286045 GCA_025531955.1 Erythroxylum orinocense | reverse complement strand
AGACTGATACCTCCGACTTTGTTTGTCTGCTTTTAGTATCGTCTGTTTTTCGCTTCTGTCTGATTTTTACTTTCCGTCTGACTTTTACGCTTGCGTCTGCTTTTCAGCTTCGCATAAACTTTCGTCTGTTTTTCTATATGCTTTCGTCTGCTTTTCTCTATATGCTTTCGTCTGCTTTTCTTTGCATAGTTTACGTCTGCTTTTTCTCATTAAAGAGTAATGCGTCTGCTTTTCCTTTTGTCTGGTTTTTGTTTGTCATCAAAATCATTCAATCCGTAAAGTCAATTTTCGACTTAACAATATATATATATATATTGTAATGGGATTCAAAAAGATGTGGAAGAATCCTACACAAAATGGAAGTATACTCTCTGACAAATTTGTGGTATATCACGTTGGTGATTAAGATACGTACTGCTAGATTTTTTGTGGATAGGAGATAAGGTAATTGATTTTACATGTTTTTTAAGGGCTCTTATTGGTGAATATCGTGTATGTCTCTATCCATAGAACAAGTAAATCTCATGTGTGTGTGGTATCAATAGTGCAGTGGGGTGTTAATTACATACATGAAAAACACAACTTATCTGGTGTGCGTGTTCTGGTTTCATACACACCGTGGGTTAACTTCTAATCTCTAAGAGGGTTGTTCTTCTGGGATTGTTCTTGAAATATACATGGTGTACGTAGTGTCCCATATGGTTTAATTAGAGTCATTGAAGCTAGACAATGTGCATGAGTGAAGAATGTTGAGATTTTTGTTTCGTTGGATTAGCATACTGATCGGAGATCTGGTACTAAAGCTGGGATGAATTAGTTCAACTGGTGGACAATTATTCAGATGTATTTTGGGAAGCTGAAACTACAGGGAGGTCGTTCTTTTATCTCAAGTATATCATTGTTCTGTTCTTAGTTGATTGATTACTTGAGTTATTTTTATTAATTGTAATTTAATTAAAAGTAGTTTAGAAAAATCCTCTAACGAGGTTAACATGAATCGGTCGTGTTATTGGGTGTGAAAATCTTTCACGGGAAGTAAGGTTGAGAGATAGTTATAAGGAGTGAGTGGTGTTACTTCAGTGTGACCTTGTGTAAATCTATTATACTTTTTTGAAAGTATTAATCTAGGTGAGGGCCCTGCAGACGTAGGCAAGATGTGCCAAACTGCGTTACCAAATTTTTGGTGTTTTTTAATATTTCGTTTTTATTGTTTTTATTTTTCGATTGTGCTAGAGATGTCCACGAAAAAATTGGAAAGTTTGCGAAACTACTACCACCTTTCGTTTTTCACATATCAATTATTATTTATGTCATAAAGATCATATTTTTATATATGGTATTAGAGGACGTGTTTTGAATAAATAATTTGTTCATCTATTTTGCTATGATTATTTAATGATACTTGATAAAAATTTTGATGTTTGAAGAGTTTTGTGATTATTCACTATTAATGGTTTCTATATAAAATTTTTTAAAAGATTATTATGGTTATGAAATTTTAAAGATGGTAAACTGAAATAATGTATAAGGAATATCAACTTTAAATCTCATACGTGTAAGATTTTTGCTTTTCTTCAAACACACCGACCACTAGACAAGGAAGAATACTTGTTGTTTTCTTTAGGATTCTAATTCATGTAGAATTTAAAACAAAAAAAAGCAACAAATTATCAATGTAGTTTTTTATCATAACTATTATCAGCATTCAAAGTTTATATTTATATACTTATTTAAGTTTTTCTTAATTATTATATTTAAAAAATTTAATGAAATTTTTTATTTTATTCTGATGCTATGTATTCTATTAATTTTATTAATGATTTCATGTTAGTTTTATGCATATTATTATTGAAATTTTAAATTATATGTTATGTGTTAAATTTATACATGATTAACCAACTTAATTAATTGAGTTTTTTTCAAGCATAAATAGTCATTTATTCATAAAAATATTAATGTCTATTATTGAATTAATTATATGGATAAATGATGTTTTTTAGATGATAGATTTTATAATTTACCCAAAGGTAAATTAATACCCTTTGACTAATAAACATAATAGAGAGAAACCAATATTTACTTATCAAATATGCTATATATCCAAATATATTGATTGTATTTGATGAGTTTTTGTTTGATTACTTGATAAAGTTTGTATGACATTAAACTTATGACAATATATAGTTGAGTTTGCCTAAAAAAAACTGTAGTATATTCTACATGTTTAATTATTTAAATTTGATAATTTATTGAGTATTTATGTATTCACATCACTTATTTCTCATCATTTGCATGCTTCTTTTGTTACCTTGTTTAATGATTTGACCTTCTCTCAATGGTGAGAACAAATCAATTTTCATTTAGGTGTTTTGGATCATGATTTAGCATTATTGGAGGAAAAGTCAACTACCATTATAGATACAAACAGTGAGGATGAGAAAACAAAATATAAAGCATGGGAAAGATCTAACATATTGTGTCTTAATTTTATGCAAATGACTATTGCCAACAATATTAAGACTACTATTCCACAAACTGAAAGAGCTAAGGAATACTTTAAACTTGTGGAAGAATGCTTTCGTTATACGGATAATCCTCTCATCGGTTCATGACTATGAAGTTTGATTGGTTGCAGAGCATACAACAATATGTCTTATAGATGACAAATATTGCAGCAAAATTAAAGATTATAGGTTTGACAATTGATGACTCCTTTGTGCAATTCATTATGAACTTGTCACCATTTGAGTATGAACATTTTCAAATTAGCTGCAACACTATAAAGGATAAGTATAATGTTAATGAATTGTCTAATATGCTTATTTAGGAGGAAAAAAAGGCTTATTAAGGAGTTTATTATATTAACCTTATGGTTTAAGAAACTAACAAGATTCACAAGCCAAAGGCTAAGAAATTTAAGAAGAAAGTACTCGCTAAAACGCCACAAGTTACTGCTAATGTTGATAAGAAGGAATAAAAGTAAGATAAATGCCATTTCTATAAGAAAGAAGGACACTGCGAAAAAGATTGTCTGAAATGTAAGGTTTGGTTTGAAAAGAAAGATACTTCTAATCTTTTTATATGTTCCAAACTAAACTTAATTGAAGTTCCTTCTAATACTCGATGGCTAGATTTTGGTGCTATTACTAATGTTTTTAATGTTATGCATAGATTCATGACAATCCAAACCATAAACTCAACTCAGAACTTTCTGTTTATGGGAAATAGTAAGAAGGTTCCAATTAAAGGTAGAGACTTATCTTCAAATATTAGATACTAATTATCACCTTGATCTAACACAAACTTTCTATGTACCTTTAATTTCTAGAAACTTAACTTCTATTTCTAAACTTAATAAAAGTGGGTTTATTTTTAAGTTTGTTGATGGTTGTTTTAGTTTATTTAAACATAATTCCATTATTAGTTGTGTAATTCATATGGATGGTTTATATAAGTTGAAACTTGATGTTAATTTTTATAAATCGATATTTTCTATTTATCATACCATTAGAACTGAGCGTAGCATAATTAATAATAATTCAGCTTACTTGTGACATAAATGTTTGTGTCATATATCTAAAGAAAGATTGGTAAATAATGAAATTCTTCCAAATTCAGATTTTACTAATCTCAATATATATGTGGATTGCATTAAGAAAAGCAAACCAAATATAGTAAGAAAGGAGCCACAAGAAGTACTCAGCTCCTTGAAATTATATACATCAATATATGTAGGCCTTTTAACACTCCATCCTTTAGTGGAGAAAAATATTTGATCACTTTTATAAATGATTTTTCACGTTACATATATGTTTATTTGCTTAATGAAAAATCTTAACTTATAAGCGCCCTTAAGATGTTTATAAGGGAGCTTGAAAGTCAATTAGATCAAAAAGTAAAAATTGAAAGATTTGATAAAGGTTGTGAATATTATGAAAAATATGATGAATCAGGATCTAGGTCTATTTGAAAAGTCTCTCAAGAAACATGGCATATGTGCATAGTAAATGATACTAGGGTTACCTCAACAAAATGGTATGGTGGAAAGACATAATAATACATTAATGAAAATAGTTTGGTGTATGATGAGTAACTCTTCATTACTTAAAACCTTGTGGATACATGCACATAAAACTGTTGTATATTTGCTAAATCGGATTCCTAGTAAAGTAATACCTAAAACTCCTTCTGAGTTATAGACCATAAGGAAACCAAGTGTGAGACACTTGCAAGTTTGGGATTGTCCAGGAGAAGCACAAATTTATAATACACAAGAAAAGAAATTAGATTCTTAAGCAGTTAATAGTTACTTATTGGTTATCCAAAGAATCTAAAAGGTATAGGTTTTACTGTCCAAACCATAATCTAAGAATTGTTAAAACAACTAATGTCAGGTTTAATGAAAATGGTGAAGTTAGTGGGAGTGCTGAAAAAAAATGTGTTGCGGATATTAGTGAAATAATAGTTGATGTTCCACTACCTATAAATGTTCCAGTATTCACTTCTATACCGAATATTATCTTAGCATTGGAAGAACAAAATAGTGCTAGACAAAGTTTCGATGAAATAACACCTCATGAAGAAATTGACTTACAACCAATTAATTTAAATGAACCATATGGAATAACTTTGAATAAACTTGTAAGAACAAGAAGATCAATTATTCTTGCTAACTATATGGTTTATTTGTAAGAGTCAAATTTTGATTATGACTTAATAGTGATCCTATTTCATTTTCACAAGCCATAGAAAGTGATAAGTCTAAACAAATGGATTGATGCTATGAAAGATGAGTTAAATTCAATGGCATAAAAAAATTTATGAGATATAGTTGATTTGCCAAAACGATTTAAGCGAGTCAGATTCAAATGGGTCTTTAAGACCAAATGTGACTTGAATGGCAATATTGAACAGCATAAAGCTAGACTTGTTGCTAAAAGTTATACTTAAAAGAATGAAATTGATTTGAAAGGGACTTTTTCACCTGTCTTGAAATATTCAATGAGAATAATTATGGCATTAGTGGCTCAATTTGATTTACATTTACATCGATTGGATGTGTAAACTACCTTTCTGAATGATGATCTCAAGAAGGAAAATTATATAGATCAACCTGAAGATTTTCCATAAAGGAAAGGGTCATATGGTGTTTAAACTTAAAAAATCAATTTATAGACTTAAACAAGCTTCCTAAAATGGTATATTAAGTATAATGATACCATTGTAAATGAGGAAGTTCAAAAATAAAGAGTGCGTATTGAACATATTAAGATGGATCTTATGATTGCAAATCCTTTGACTAGTAGCCTTCTACCAAATATGTTTAAGGGACATATTCAAAAAAATGATTTTTGGTTTTATTGATAATTGTTTTTTATGATTTTTTGATGCTCTTGAGCTCAATAAAGTTTTTTATTGACAATTTTCTTCTTCTTTATGAATGTACACATGTAATTGTTATTAAATAAGAAGAAAAATTGTGCATAAGATATTAATGTGGACCTTTAAGATATTTATATATTCTTTATATTACCTGACTTAATAGTGTTGTGTTATATGGAAGGAAGGATACGAAATTGAAATGTATGATTGTCATGACCCGCATTATGTGGTTTATGGTGTTAAGGTAAAGTATGAAGATATTAAGAGACTTATTTATGTGCTCCTAATGTTTAGACTATTAAAATAAAGTTTGAATTACCGGGCCAAGTTCAAAAATGTTAGAATGTGGCCTGATTAATGGCCATAGTCTATATATATTAATATCATTATTAATATAATGGAAGAGTTCTATTTGGTATATATTTCCTATTTAATAGTGTAATAAATTTCAACAATTTTTTCTAGTCATTTGTTGGATGTACCAGATTAAAAGTCATAGTTCCTCTATCTACTAATTAATGTAAAAGATTGTTTTCCATCAATTTTTTGAAACCGCAAGAGAGTCAAGAAAGATAAACCAATTTTAACTTGAAATTTCTCGATTTCTTATCAATAATAACATCTTCCACATCAGGTATGCAATATGACACTCTTATAATTTGTAACAATTGTTTATTCTAGATCTGCATGTCAATTGTAATTTATTTCATAAAAATCATACTTGTAGATATTATACTCACCCTAACTTTTGTAAACGTTATCGTCTAATACTGTTAACTAAACTCGCCACATGACACCAACATAGTGTTTGCATAGTGTCCCCGTCCTCAGGGACAGTGGACAAGATAGAAAAATCCTGTCTCTGTGGGTGTTTGCTTCTTGTCTCCGCGTCCGCGTCCCCTGTCTCCGGGAGACAGGGACATAAATTTCTGTCCTCCCTAAAAAGGGAGGACAGAGACAAGTCGTTCCTGTCTCCAGCTACTATTTTTTACTATTATGTTTATTATGTTTTAATAATAATAATAATTATAATAATAATAATAATAATTATTATTATATAATTTGTATTTATTATTATTCAAATATATTATTACAATTTATTCAAATCCATTATTATTATTATTATTATTATTATTATTATTATTATTATTATATAATTTGTATTTATTATTATTAAAATTTATTATTACAATCCATTCAAAATAAAAACATTAATGAATTACATATTTCTAATCATATTAAGGACTAGGGACATATTTGTCATTTGTATTATTTTTTCGTTCTACCCCCTGCAACCAAACACATTCTGTTATCGACACGGAGACAGTTTTTCTGTTCTGTCCACCATAACTAAACACCTCACTGTCCTCAATTTTTGTTCCGTTCCGTCTCCAGCTACCGGAGACAGTAACCAAACGCAGCGCAAATGTGCAAGTGGAAGGATGGAGCTCCTGTCCTTATCCTGTAATAGCCTTCTTCTATATGAACCAATACCATGCAGTTAAACTTGTGGAAACCACGGCTGCTGATTATTGACCTTGACAAACTATGCTTCTAAAGAACTTTTGGTAGGTTATTGAGCTTGAGCACTACCATTTTCAGAAGAAGCCGTTCTGTCAAGATGCCACTTGCACTAGCTAGACCACATAGCATACGAAGAAAAGTGTTTGTTAACCCACCTCTTGGTCAACTTCGCTGCAGAAGTCAATGATCAACCTAATCTCCTATTAAATTAGAGCCAGCAGGCTGAGCGTTTTGCGTTTGAAGGTAACAACAAACTACAATCATTTTTTCGGTGAGGCGACCGAGCATTTTTTTAGAGATATCTCACTCCAATGCGATGACTAGTGGCAGGATGATCTGCTAAAGCGACAAGTTTCAAGCTCAAATGGTATTGGGATTTGCTGGTTTATCCTGTCCGCAAACCATAAACATATCTTATTAGGGGGTGCCAATAATTAATCAACTAAAGCTTCCTTTAATGTTATTAGGCCTCTTCCCTTGAAACAATGATGATACGTCAGCAAGACTGTTGGCTAAACTTGCAACACGACAGCATGTGCAATGTAGAACTCTTTGAAGGCTTGATGTCCTTTTACACCTTTGTATATAAAAGGGTGTGAGCAGAAGACTACCGTAAGCTGAGTCGAAACAATCACCAAAACCACTTGTGCAATCCATATTGATTACAAGGTTTCAGTTTTCTTCTGAACAAAAAGCTAAAATGGCTGCTTGCCATGTTCGTTCAATCAGCTTGGCATCCAGATCTCATCCAATGACTGCGAGTATCGAAGATAGACTAGACAAGTTGAAGGCAACAGAGTCTGGGTCGATATTCCATAAGATAGTTGGTCTGAAGGATTTGAACAAGGCTTTTGTTGCTTTCCTTCAATTGCCAACCACTCAACAGACTCTATCCCATGCACAACATAGTAAATGGGTAGAAGAGGCATTGAATGGATCTCTGAGGTTGTTAGATACTTGTGAAACGACAAGAGATGCCATCTCACAGATGAAGCAATGCATGCAGGAACTGCAATCGTCGCTTCGGAGAAAAAGAGGTGGGGAAGGTTGCTTGACTGGTGAAATAAATGCATTCTGTGAATCAAGAAAATTGCTGAACAAAGTCGCTTGCAAATGTCTGAGAACCTTGAGGAAGAAGGACAGGATTTGCACAACGACCTTGGACGCCAACTCCAACCAGGAAACTCTGATCAACAAGTTGAGGAATGTCGAGGAAACTGGTCTTTCAGCATTTGGGTCCATCTTGTCTTTAATTTCTCAGCCGCAGGGAAATCTAAAGCACTCCGGTTGGTCTACTCTTTCAAAGTTCTTCCAATCTAAAAGCGTATCTTGTGAAAGCAATGTTAGTGCTACGGAATTGGAGAAGATCGATGCTGAATTGCTTATCTTGAAGCCAAGCAAAGGCATCAATTTTATGGCAGTACAGAATGTACTGAAAGGATTAGAGGCATTGGAATCTAAAATGCAAGAAATGGAGGAGGAGTTGGCGTTTGTCTACAGGCAGTTGTTGAAAACCAGAGTTTCACTTCTCAACATCCTCAACAACTAGCGCTTGTTAGCTTCCCTCTCAAAAGAGAATACAATTTTTGTTAAAGTTGTAGATATATATGTATATCGAAATGTGAATCCATGTCAATGTATTAAAAACTTAGTTCAAATTTTTTCAATAGGACATTCGATAATTAGTATTTTTAAAAAATTAAAGTTAAGAAAATTAATCTAATATAAAAAATAAAGTTATACAATAAGGTAACCTTTTAACGAGTCCAGATTCTCTGTCTAATATTATGGTGTTTTATTGTGTCCAACAAATCTTAGCAATTTATTTATGTGGATCCTACATAGGTCCCGCGTGAATCCCGCAAAATAAATAACTGAGATTTTAAGAGACAGAATAAGACAGAATAATATTAAACAGAGGATCATTCTTTTTGCCACGATTTAGAAATCGTAGCTAAAGATCAGCTTTACAAGGAGCCCTTTGGATTTAAATCGCCAATAAAGGCTAACCTTTAGCCATGATTTTGCGAATCGTATCTAAATATTACAACAAAGAAGTTTTGTAGCTATTTTTCTTTTGGTGAAGATATGAAAATCATAGCTAAAAGTTGCATTTTTAGCTACGTTTTTTCAAAATCGTAATTAAAAGGCAAACATTTGGTTACGTTTTTGCAAAATCGTAGCTTATTGTATTAAAAACTCTTTTTTTTTTATCATTTGATTACGAATATATTTTCATAATTTAGAAACCCAAACATAAGCAAAATTTAACAATTTATATTTCTTAAGTATAATTAATTCTTGTACCCTTTCATTTAAAAATTTGTCAAAAAAACTCTTTATTCATGACCCTTTTTGTGGGTATCACTTTTTATCTTCATCATATTCAAGTATTATTAATTCATTAAATTCCAATTAATCATTTTGTCACTGAACATCATATTTATAAAATTCAATTTTAATACTATTTATAATGATTCTAAATCTGAAATTAATCTAACAATAATCTCATTTCAAAAATTTATAAGACTATAAACTGAAAATGTGACACCCTAATACTCCCTGGGAGGATATATAGATGCCACACAAGACAGTACAAACAAACCAAAACATTTTCCGCATGCATTTTTAGAATCTCAAACATTCCTATAATACATATCATAATTTCAGAAATAAAAACCCAAAGTTATATACAAGCCCAAACAAACTCAATAAAATTTGAGCAATACAAAACTCAGACTCCTTTGGCCAATGCGGTTGAGTTGTTCAAGTCTTTATACTCTTCGCTCTGAACCTACACGGGACAATCCACCGTGCTAAGCATATAGCTTAGTGAGTAATAACTAATCTATACATGAAGTGAAAATTCATCATACAGAAGCATAAGCATGCATTAAAAGATTATCTAACATTAAATCAGGCAAACACATTACAGAACAGATTTTTATACTTATCACAAGAGGGTATAAACCCTTCAGAATCATAATACAATTTTTGTTTATGTTAGAATCAAACATATATCAGGACTGCAAATCCATTTACAGAGGCGGGTAACAGAAATTAAATAGGAAAGACCGAAGCCTCGACACTGAAGTGTCCAGGAGAGACCAAAGTCTCGACACCGAAGTGTCACAGGAGCAGCTGCAGACCCTTCTAGGCATGTCTATTTACCCACAACTAGGACTTAACAGTTTTAACGCAAAACAAGGTCATTTCAGATATTTCATATGCAAAGCAAGTAGCACTTCAAATGATATAAGCATGCCTCAAACACCTCGGACCATCGTTTTCCGGAATCAACACAATTCAGTACACAATACTTCAATATTCATCACTCAGTACCAAATAAATAAAACAATTCAAAGTGAGACCTTCCTAGGTCACTTACAAAATGTACTGTCTAAATTACTTA
>JANZLX010000213.1:5244238-5258413 GCA_025531955.1 Erythroxylum orinocense | reverse complement strand
AATTAATTTTCTCAAAACTTACCTACTTGCTCTAACTATCAAATATTTATAATGCTAGACTCCTAATCGCAATAAAAAATAGACTCCTAATCATAATAAAAGATAAGACTCCTAATCGTAATAGAACTCCTAATGTGTTGGAAGTGTCGTATCAGATAATTTACGTTTTTGATTTTTTCTGCAAACCTTCTATATTGTTTCGCCATTTTCAATTTCTTGAAGACTAAGGCCATGTTTGCTATAAGGGAATAACTATTCTATTCTCTTCCTAACATATTATTAACTCTGTGTTTGATTAGAAACCAAACACAGAATAGGTTATCTTCAAGAATACCTATTCTGAAATTTGAAGAATAGATAAAACTTCCTCAACCTATCTTTATCTATTCGACGAAAATCTATTCTTCTTCAAGACAAATTTATCTCACACGTTAACCCTTCAGAAACTTCTCCTTCTTCGACATCTGAGGAGCCTCCCGCCCGAAATCTATTCCTTATCTTCTTCAAGCTCGTGATTCTCCTATTCCTCGTCATTTTTGTCTTCTATAAGACAAATTTATCCTTCACGTTAACCCTCCCGAAACTTCTCCTTCTTCGACGTCTAACGAGTCTCCGTCCTGAAACTAACTGGGCTCTTCTTCAAGCTCGTGATTCTCTTCTATTCCTCGTGATTTTTGTCTTTTGTAAATGGCTATTTTCATGATTTTTGTCTTCTATGATTCCAATGCGGGTTCTGGGTTTTTGTCTTCTATTTTCGTTATTCAAATTCATCTCTTAGGAACATCTCTTTTGTTCTTGAACTGAAAAGGAAATTGCATTTACTACGTTAAATTTTGAATCCCTAAGAGGGGATTCTTGAACTCAACTGTATCAATTCAAAGATTAACTGTGTCTTGGTCTATTTAATTGTTCACCACTATGCTTATCAGTATGTTGGCGTTAAGTTGAGTTTTTGGGCTTTATACATAGGAGATAAGCCATTGCATCATAGTCACAAGGAAAGGGGGCATGTTTAGTTTCATCAGCCTATAAACCCAAACTATAACGTGGTTCTGCAATCGATTTTCATATGGCAGACTAACCTTTGTCATTCTAAGTTCCTCTATTTTTACATTATCGTATATATGTGTTTTAAAAAAATGCGGTGGTTGGTTATGGGAGTAGGGTCTCCATGTATTAAGATTTTTAATCTCAGTAGTAGATGAACGAGGTTTGGTATGTCTGTTGAATAAAACAACAACATAGTTCTTCATTTAGATCCATCATAGCTGAGCTCTGTTTATATTACTTTACCATATGAGCAATGTGAAGTATGATGATTGATATGTGGCCCTTGGTAAGATGTAAGTAGGCATCAAATGGTTTGATATTATATGTGGTTTAAATCTGATGAATCAATGTATGTAGTTTTGTCTTCAAATTACATAGTCTATAAACTGACTTTTTCTCTATCGCAGGTTTTAGTTGCTATTCCTGTTGGAAAAAATTCCTGTTTAAGGAGATCTGCCTTTAAGGTAAATCCCCTGTACTGGTTTCATCCTATAACTCTGTAATCAAAATCTTTCACATCTGAAGAAGATCATATTTAAGATGTTATCTGAACTTTTGTGTGGGTTGTATAAACACTTTTCAGATGCTGCTACAAGGCTATGCTAGGATACAGATAGCACAATGCTTTACTATATTTGAAATTTATACACTTCTACTGCATGTTGAACTGGAACTGATCTTATCATTGAGATGTGTCTGTAATTGTCATCAATGATCTAATTATTGATATTTTGCTTTTTCGTGAATCTATGTTGTAAATTGAGTTGCATCCTTTTTCTTCTTATTCTCGTTAATAATTTCATCCATGTATGCTTGCTACAGATTGGGAACTTTACTCATCAGATGCACGTACGATGGTTGGGGACTAGCAACTGATGGAAAAATTCTGTACGGCAGTGATGGAACTTCAGCTTTATATAAACTTGATCCAAAGACGTCTTTTTATTCATAACACTAATGTGTTATATAATATAGTTAATTGGTGTCACCCTTTAGCATTTTGATCCAAATGACCAATCTTTTTAGATTGTGCACATGAGTGTCGCTATGAATTTCTGTTGTTTACTTTGTCTTAATGCTACGCCCTTTAACCCGGTCAACGCAGTGATTGAAAAAAAAATCAAATACAATGATTACGAAGTTCACTACCTCGATGACCTAGAGTTAATAAATGGTGAAATATAGGCTAATGTTTGGCAGGTACAAAACAAAAATAAAAATAAAAATAATTAATGATAATAAGAATAATAAAATTAAGAATAATTAATAATAATAAGAATAAAATAATTGATGATGATGTGGATGATAAATTTTTTGTATAATAATAATAATAAATAGAAGAAGTAGAATAATTAATAATAATAAAGATTTTAATAATAAAATAAAATTAATAATAATAAGAATTAGAATAAGTAAAAAATTTGTTCTATTCTTATTTTATTCTATTCCTTATCTTTTTTATTTAAAGAATAGAATGAATAAGGTATTTTATTCCTTATTTATTATATTATTTGAACCAAACAAAACCTTAGATCAGTAGAATAATTATTTTATTCCTTATCCATTCACCAAACAGACCCGGACCACTAGAATTATTTCCTTATCGTGGTTAAAGGAAAGTAGTTGAGATATCTGTTGTCAAATATCTACTAGACAGCTATGATTTGAGCTAGGGGTTCATATGGGGCCGTGAAATATTACATGAAATTGATAACCAAATTGGTTTTAAAACTATATTGGTTATTAACAACACCTGCAGCTGCGCTACATTTAATGAGCAACTGTTGAATTAGTTAGGCATCAATTTATTAGAACGGAAACAGTAGCCATACAACACCTGCAACTATAGTACACTTATTGAGCATTTGTTGAATTAGTTGGGCATTAATTTATCAGGTACGGAAACAGTAGCCATGAACCCTGAATCGTTTCCCAACCGCTCAAGAGTCTCTGGGAAGAGACAAACCTCAGCATCCACGCTACCTTCTTCAACTCCAGCGAAGACCGTGATTTTTCCGTCATGTTTATTTCCATCTCCGCTTCTTACAGCAACTGGCTTTCCCCACCCGAAGTCGTTACCGTAGACATCGAACCGAGGTGAACTACTTGTCACCAAAGCATTAGCTGTCACGCTATTCATTGTTAGTAGCTTAGGGTCTTTAATCCAAGCTTTGTAAAAGTTGCAGAACTTGTCTTCTGTGTGCCACGCCACTGTCTTGTTCATCTTCCAAGCTGCATGGCCATGTCCGAGCTCCTGCAGCTCCTTTGCTGCCATTGTTAAAGTACCAACTTGAACTGCATTTCCAAAATATCCTTCTGACAATGGTGGTTTTAATCTTGATCTTACACCTATTAGTAACTTGAAGTTGACCTCTTGATCGGAATCTGGAAATTGACAACGAACAACACACCTCCAGATATGGGATAACAGTGCTTGCAGAGATGAAATCTTGTTTGTGCCAATGTCTGAATTGACCTTCGCTTTAAGTTCGGCGATTCCCTGTCTTGTGAAATGGAAAACCCTTTCTTTCAAAATGGGTGAAGTAAACTTGCCAGGTTTCATCTTACTTATCAAGGTTGGAATGCCAATAGGATAATCAGTTCCATCAGGAAACCAACGCTTGAGGACAGGAGGTTTAGAGAGTTTAACAAAACCACGACAAATTTCAGACCAAGAGTTGAAGAAATGCCAAAAAGATGTCCCATCAGCAACTACATGGTTTATAGTGCAACCAATGAAGAAACCATCCACAAGCTCGGTGACTTGGACCGCGAGCAACGGGTTGGAAATTCCTTCGGAATTTGTTGATCCATTAAGAGCAAAGAACGAGTGCACAATGTCGGGAACAAAGACAGGTTCCACGACATCAGCCATAGTTACATCGTCAGCAACAGCTCGAACAAAAAAAGCACCAGTATTGTTACAGTTGATGTAAAAGGACGTGTTACCGCCACCAAGCTCGACTGTGGCCAAGCGACCGGCGAGGGGGCCAAAGAAGTCTAGAGTGCGAGAAAGTGAGGTCTCCAGGCGACGAATGATCATGCAGGTGTTATCTTGTGAGAATTTGGGTTTCTGGAAAAGGAGGCCTTTCTGAATAGGACCTACTAAGAGGAGTTGGAGGTCCCATGGAGTTAGCTCGACCTTAGGGCTAGGTTGATTGGGTTGATGACTTTGTGCGCGGACTGCACTCGTCGATAAGATCCTTACGTTTACCATTTTCTCTCTCGTCTTAGAAAACTGCAAGACTTTTCTAGCTATACATAGCCATTACCTAGGTTATTTATAATAAAGTATTCTCTAGCGGTGACCACTATTCTGTCCTCCTCAATCAACAGGACAATGTCCAACAACCCCCTAGTTACGGGTATCAACGCGATATTTGCCTGAAACTAGATAGTTGTATCACGTCCTATTTACAGGGAGGCCAACCGGTATGCTGATTAGCTCACCAACGCTGCTGCTCATTTTGAGTTAGGAATCACCACTTTTGCTACTGCACCTATAGGTGCCTTTCATTTCTTTTAGAAGATATGTCTAGGGTTTGTTTCTCTAGATTAATTAATGTTTCATTGTTATCTTTCCTTTGTATGGAAAAAAAAAGTAACCAAGTAAATGCCCATTCCCACAATAAATGAGCACACAGGGGACACGGCAACTAGAACCGAGTCGAACAAGCTTGAATTTGGGGTAAAGTTTCTGTTTTGGAAAAAAAAAGTTTGAGGCATGAAGCTCAAACAATCCAAGTCTCATTCCTTAATTTTAGGTCGGGTTCAACTCAAATTGTCAAAATCATGAATGAGAGTATTTATTCAAGCACAACGAACAAAAATATGGAACTCGATATTACATGGCTGGACACATCCGATGATAACTGATGATAAGAAAGAAGTAGTACTGAAAGATCCGTTTGAGTGGATAAGAGTTGAAGAAGAGAGAGCACTTGAAAACTCACAAGTCGTGCATGCCATCTTTAGTGCTGTTGATGAAGGTCGTTTTTTAATAATATCAGCTTATGAATCAGCTAAAGAAGCATGGGATATTCTACAGACTATACATAAAGAATCGAAATTTATGATAGCCTCAAAACTTCAAGTGTTGGCTATGAAATTTGAAAAGCTAAAGATGGATGATAATAAAACCATTGGAGACTTCTATGAGAGATTGCATGATATAACAAATCAAGCACATCAACTCAGGAAAAAATATTATAACTCGAAGCTGGTCAAGAAGATGCTGAGATCACTACCTCTGAGGTTCATCTCAAAAATTGCAGCAATCGAGAAGGCTCTTGACATAAATGATTTGTCGTTGGAGAAAGTAATTGGAATTCTTACTAATTTTGAAATGAATATGTTAAGGGGCAAATAAGAGAGAAGCAAAGGATTGGCATTACAAGCTGAAATTGGAAAAGGTATGAATGATGTAGAAGATGAATCCGATGAGAATGAGGATCTAGTATTACTAATACAAAATTTCAGTAAATGGTTGAAGAAAGTGAAAAACGAGAGACTCGAGTTTAGGAAAAACAGTAGGAGTTCATCAATCAACAACTTCAAACAACAAGCGAAAACTTAAAAGAGTGAAAGAAAAGTAAAGAGAATTCAATGTCATGAGTGTCAAGGCTTC
The DNA here is from genome assembly GCA_025531955.1 of Erythroxylum orinocense. NCBI lineage: Eukaryota > Viridiplantae > Streptophyta > Magnoliopsida > Malpighiales > Erythroxylaceae > Erythroxylum > Erythroxylum orinocense. The sequence continues at coordinate 5,252,736 of JANZLX010000213.1, read as the reverse complement.
GAACATATGCAAGTGGAATGTGCTAACACCTTAAAGAAGAGAAAAGAGAAATCCTATACGAGCACTTAGAGTGAGAATGAATTCGAAACTGAATATGGCGGTGAATAAGAAGTTGTGAATAGTGCTGCATTAGTTACTTTATACAACAAAAGTCCAGTTGCTTGATTAACAACAACTAAGAAGGAAGTAACCGATGACGAAAACGAGAGTAAATCAGAAAATTTTGGAAAAAAGGCAGACGAATCAGCTAAAAGCTCAATCTCAGATTATGATAGTGATGACAGTGTTTCAAATGTCAAAAGGAGAATATTTGCGAAGCTTATGAATTAATATATGCAAAATGGGTGCAGACATATAAGAAGAATGAAAAGCTGAAGGAAGAAAACTTCTCTATGAAGAATATTATTCAAAATTTAAAATTGATGTCAACATTAGAAGAGCTTGGTGAAGTAAAATTGAAATTGGTCAGTACTGAACAGGGATTAAAGATGTTAAATGGAGGCACAAAAAAGTTAGAAAAGTTGATGAAAATCAGTAAGATTAAAGGAGATTTTCAAGGCATTGGCTACAAAGGTGAATGTTTTAAGTCGAATGATGAGAAAAATAATGCAATCAGATCTGTTCAAGAAGAAACCTTAAGGAAGAATCAGAGATTTATACATACACATCATTTTTGTGGGTTATCGGGCATATAAGGCCAAGATGTTACAAGTTACTACAAATGTTGTTTCAAATGACTCAAAACTGAAAACCTATAAATTCACTACAAAATTTCTAGCAGCAGAAATCCATGGTACCGAGGCACTCAAGGGGTCAATTGCAAGCTCTTGTAGTTCTTAAATCCATGAAGGCTACTTCATATAGCAGTTGGTATTTTGACAACGGATGTTCACGTCATATGACAGGAGAAAGGAGCTATTTGACTAACTATCAAAGATGTGTGGATGGGCATGTGACTTTCAGCAAAAGAAAGAAGGCCTTGGTTATTAGAAGGGGAACACTATGCATGGATGGACTGCCACACCTCAAGAACATGCTTGATGTTGATGGATTGAAAGTGAATTTGGTGAGTATAAGTCAACTTTGTGATAATGGTTTATTGGTTAAATTTATAAGTGATAAATGCGGGGTGTTAACCGAACAAGGAAAATGTCTTGTGAGCGAAAAACGATTAGCCGACAATTGTTATATGCTGCAGGTCACAACTACTTATAAATCAACCTTATATGATGAAAACATAGGTCTAGGGCATCAAAAACTTGGGCACATTAACTATGAGCTTGTTAGCAAGTTAAAGAAATTGGAATATGTGAAAGGTTTACTAACCATGAACAAAAAAGATAAAACGATATGTAGTGCATGTCAAATGGGTAAGCAGATGAGAGTGCCACATAAAAAGGTTAAACATGTTACTTCCTCATGCATACTAGAATTAATTCACATGGATTTGGTTGGTCTAACACAATATAACAACATTGGTGGGATGAGATATTTTTTAATGTGTGTTGATGATTATTCTATATATACTTGGGTATCGTTTTTTAAAAAGAAAAATCAAATTATTTTAAGGCTTTAAAAAAAATATGATAGCGTTGAGAATTTGATCAGATCACGAAAGGGAATTTGAGAACGCAAACTTCAACAATTTTTATGACAAATATGGTATCATACAAGAATTTTTAGGGCTTAAAACTCCACAACAAAATGGAGTTGTTGAAAGGAAGAATCGAACACTTTAAGAAATGGCCAGTTCTATGTTGAATGGAAGAAACATGTCTATGCGATTTGGGCCGATGTTGTTAACACAACATGCTACATATGCACCAGAGTTTATCTTATAAGTATCCTGAACACGACATCTTATGAACTTTGGAAGGGAAAGAAACCATAAGTAAGTTGCTTTCATGTTTTTGGCAGTAAATGTTATATTATTAGAGATCAAGAACAGCTCAAAAATTTTGAAAGCAAGAGTCATGAAGTAATCTTCATTGGCTATTCAACCCACAGTAAAAGCATATCGAGTGTTCAATCAAAGAACCAAGGAAGTATTAGAGTCCACAAATATTGTGATAGATGATGTATCTCAATTAAATGCTACAGTGACAGAAGAAAACTTGCAAAACCGACCTTGCGAACCAACTCAAACATGCAACAAAAAAAGAATAAAAAAAATTCATATATGTAGTTAGTTGTTATTGGTGAAGAAACTGCTCAAATAGAAGAGTTGCTAATTGCTTCAGATAATGAAACCACCAAGACACTTGGCACGTACATAATTCCCTTAAACACTCAAAACTCGAGAGAAGGTGATTTAAACCAAGGTCCTCCCTCATAAATTAGAAAAAGTCATCTAGTAGATAAACAAAATAAAGAAAAAAGGGTCGATTACCGAGAACTAACAAGATATTTGTGCTACACATCTTCATTCGAACCGAAAAATGTCAAAGAAGCCTTACAAGATAAGTTCTGGACAACAACAATGCAAGAAGAATTGAGTCAATTTGCATGAAATGGTGTATGAGAATTAGTGCCAAGACCATCTAATGTAAATGTGATCGGAACAAAATGGGTGTTTCACAATAAAACTGATGAAAAGGGTAATGTGACTAGAAATAAAGCAAGGTTAGTGGCTCAAGGGTACTCTCAGATTGAAGGAATTGATTTTGACAAAACCTTTACACTGGTGGCAAAAATTGAGTCAATTAGACTATTGTTGGGTATAGCATGTGTAAAAGGCTTCAAGCTTTATCAAATGGATATGAAGAGTGCGTTCTTGAATGGGTTTATACAAGAAGTGGTATATGTTGAGCAATCGAAAGGGTTCATTGTTTCAGTCCATGCAGATCATGTTTTTAAGCTAAAGAAGGTTATTTGTCTTAAACAAGCGCCAAGGGCTTGGTATAAAAGACTCACCTAATATCTCATCAAGTAAGGCAACGAACAAGGTAATGTTGACAAAACTTTATTTATTAAAAAATTCATATCTAATTTAATGATTGCTTAGATTTATGTTGACAATATTATGTTTGGTTCTACTCATCCAAAGTTGGTGGACGACTTTGTTGAATTAATGATGCATAAATTTAAGATGAGTATGGTAGATAAGTTGGACTTCTTTTTGGGTTTGCAAATTAAATAAGTGAAGGATGGCATTTTTGTATCGCAAACCAAATATGCGAAGAATTTAATAAAGAAGTTTGGACTTGAGAATGCTAGACATGCTAGAACACCTATGAGTGTCTCTACAAAGTTAAATAAAGATGAGAATGAAAAAAGTGTCGATGTCAGCCTCTATCGGAGCATTATTGGGATCCTATTGTATTTAACCGCAAGTAAATCACATATCTGTTATAGCGTCGGAGTATGTGCTCGCTCTCAAGCCAACCTAAAATAGACACACTTGACAATTGTAAAGAGGATTATCAGATATGTGAGCGGTACATATGAATTTGGAATTTGGTATACATATGATTCTACATCTTATCTAGCTGGGTATAGCAATGCAGAATGGGCTAGAAATTTAGACGATCGAAAAAGCACTTTAGGGAGTTGTTTCTTCCTGGGTAACAATCTAATTCGTGGTACGGTAAAAAACAGAATTCGATTTCACTATTAATTTCAGAAGCATAATAAACTATTGCAGGTAGTTGCTCGCAATTTCTTTGGATGAAACAGATGTTGGAAGATTATGGAATTGATCAGGAGGTGTTGACAATACTATATGATAACAAGAGTGCTATAGACATCTAGAAGAACTTGGTTCAAAATTCGAGAACGAAACACATTGATTTAAAGTATCGCTTTATCGGAGAACTTGTGCATAACAAAAAAACCACTTTGTCATATGTGTCTACGTAAAAACAGTTGGCAGACATCTTTACAAAACCTATTGACGCAGTCAGGTTTGAACTTCTTCGAGGTGCTTCAGGATTGTGTGCTTTAAATTATTGATGTATCTTTTCCTTAAAAAAATGTAAATTCAAAAAGGGATTAAAGTCCCTAACTTGTATTCTTTATTTTTATGCTACCGCCGCACGCTTTATCGTCTAAACTCCCTTCTTAGTTTGGATTTTAGCTTCCATTTGGCTCCATCGAAGACCCATTCTCCTCCTTATCAAGCTTCAGCTGTCTCATCAGTGTGGGTTTCTCTATTGGGTATCTCTCTCTTTCTCACTACATCAGTGACACTCATCTTTTTTTGCTTGGGTTTTTTATTTCTGACGCTAAAATGGGAAGATGAAGCAAAAATCTTCCTCTTTAGTGGTGGAGAAAACACCAGTGGCAGTCACTCATTGCTCAAATTGCCTCTTGCTGAACCTGATGCCTAAGAGGAAATTGATCGGGGCTGGGTTGTCTTTTGTCGCCCCTATTGAGGTTCCTGACATCACCTCGATTCGAGATAAACCTTCAGAACGCGATGATGCTATGCCGGTGCTGCTTTCAATGGTCGAAGACTCTTCATCCAACTTTGATGAGGTTCCCATGGTAGATGCTCCATTGACTACTCCTTCTACTGTTCCTCATAAATGAATGAAGCAACTAGCTCAAAAAACAGTCTGCCCACCTCGGAGAATTTCTTCTAGCCGAATGACATTGGATAATGCGGTATCATTTAAGCTGTACACTTCTGAAGATGCACAAAAATGGGATGCTTTCGGTAATATTAGGTTAGTTCTTGACCACCCAATTAATTTAAATGAATTCCAATAGTATCGATTAGATGTTCTGTTATCTAAGAGGACTTTATTACAAGTTGTGTTGCTACTAGAACATTCTAATTTTGAGTTGATAAAGGAATTTTACTGTAATTTGAATAATGATATATTGACTGATACTGTATTAAGTTATAAATTGGTGTATGTGTGAGGTCGGTAGGTACAATTTGGTGCTGATAGACTAAATGTTTTATGGGGTTTGATAATCTGATTGAAGACTGAATTTATGATGACGATTGATCTGTTCCAGATGATTTGATTGATACTGTGTTATTTGGAGGCAAATTAACTGTTTGGCCATCCAATTCGGTGCTGCGTGCTTCTATGTTAACACAAAAATATTTTGTGATCTATAAGTTAGCTATAGCTAATTGAATATTTGGCATGCATGTCATTTCAGTTTATTTAGCATAGGCTAAATTGGTCTATACAATTGGTACTGGGGCGAATTTTAATCTGAGGCGACTCATAATTGAAGTTATGCTGGCTATTAGGGGTAAGTCGCACTCCTTTGCTATATTTTCCATCCTTGATTACTCAATTTCTATTTGTCAATGGTGTCCCTCAGTTGGAGTCAAGTGTCCTTGAACCAGTCACGTTAATGAATATCTCACTAAGAATTTTCAAGCAACCACGAGTTGTTGACTTGCCCCACACCTCACCTGGTCCCTCGGATGCCTCAACCACTTCGTCCGTTAATCCTCATGCGACTCTTTTCACTGAAATTGAACGGATTGAAGGCATCTTTCAAATGAGACTTAACACTCTTCGTCAACTGAAGCAGCGGGTTCTTTGATTTTCTGATGCCTCTTGACTACACTTTTTGCCTAAAAGGGCAGAAGACTTGGGTTTATTTTGGTTGTTGCCTTGTCTTTTATGTTTTGTTTATTTTGAGATGATTGTTAATCTTGGATGATAATGTTTATATTTGGACCTTGGATTAAGAGGGAGTCTTTGTCATGTGAATTGTGAATTCGATGTTATATGTCCAATTATCTCCTTTAGGTGAGTTTCAAATTTGTGACAAACAATGCCAAAAAAGGAGAGATTGTTAAGATATATGTTATATATCTCATTATTTAGTTTTGGCATTTTTGATAATTGACTTTCAAGATAATGTTGATTAGTTTTAAATTAAAAATCAAGTTGGGATAGAATATCTTGGATTTCATTGGTTGATTATAGTTGTCTTGAAGGCTGAAATTAAAAAGCTTCATTGGTTGATTATAGTTGTCTTGAAGGCTGAAATTAAAAAGCTATCTTAGATAATTTTTTATAAGAGATTGTATCAAGATAGAACTCTATGTTGTGAAGAGCCCTAGGTGAATCATGTTGAGATTCTAATGTGTGTGCTTACTGTCGTGTGATCTCCCCTGTTTTGACTATGTGAACATTTTTAGGGGTGACATTTTTGTGGTGTAGTTGTTTTTCTTAATTGGATAATCACGCAACCCATGCTCTGTTAGTGTGTGCTGCACTTTCCTTAGTGTGTCATTGGTTGAAGAAGGTTGTCTTAAGAGGTTGCTGCGTTTTCTATTTGGTGTCTTTGTCATTAATTGGACAACTTTGTGTAGCTAGTTTTTCAACTAGAATTTCACGTAATTTAGGCTGTGTATGGGTCTACACTTTTCCTGCGTTTTCTATTTGGTGTCTTTGTCATTAATTGGATAACTTTTTGTAGCTAGTTTTTCAACTAAGTTTCATGTAATTTAGGCTGTGTATGGGTCTGCACTTTTCTTGGTCATGTGTGGTTAATGGGTTTGTGTTCAGTTGTGATTTTACTTAACCATGTGCGTGAATCAGCTAGGTGATTACTCCAATTCTTCAACGTCAATCTTTTGGTTGAAGCGCAAAAATCCCAGTAGCCAACTATGACAATTTACTTGTTGAATAACTCTCAAATCTGTCTTGAAAGGAGCTGAATTTATTGGGAATTTTTTATCTCAATTTTTTATTATTATCTTTTTCGTTAAAAGTTGTTGAAAAAATCCTTTGTTGAGGTTAACATGAGTCAGTCGTGTTATTGGTATGAAATACTTTCACGGGTTGTGAGGACGAAGAATAGTGGCAAGAATTGAGTGAGTCGACTCTACAAGGTCTTGTATAAAACTATTGTTGTTCTTTGATGAAAGCATTAAGCTGAATGAGAACCTGCAGATGTAAATAAGGTATATCAAGTTGCATCAACAAACTTTAGTGTTTATTTATATTTATATGCATAATTTTTATTTTTGATTACGTTAGAAACGATTGCGATTAAAATATAATTTTTGCGAAACTATTAAATCCTTTCAATTTTCACATAAAGATTTATAAAAATAATTTATTTAACTAATTAACTCTCTCTTTTGAATTCACTTCAAAGTTTAAAATTTATGAAAGGCCCTAAATAATTAAAAAAACGTGTCTTCCTAATCATTACCTTGCGTTTGGTTGCTGTCCCCGTGACCGGGGACAGAGCACAAAACATAAAAATCCTGTCATCATCGACGTTTGCTTCCCTGTCTCCCTATTTTTTTCATCTGACGCCAGATGACAGAGTCAGCAAATTCCTGTCGGTCGTTAAACTGGAGGACAAGAGACATTAAAGTCTCTGTATCTCAAACAAGACAGTGCGTTATCCAAATTTACCCTCCTTTCTCTCCGTTCTCGTCTGTTCGCCGACTCACCTTCGTCTCCCTCAACCGTCGAAGCAGTCGTCGTCCGCTGTCCGTCCACAACCGAGATCAGTCGTCTTTCCAGTCGACCCACACTCGTCGAACCAGTCCAGATTTTTTATCTCTGCCACACGGCCCAGATCTATCACCACCGTCATCTCGAGGTTTGTCTGACTGCATTACCCTCATGCTCGTAATCTTCTTCTTCTCTGTTTCTTGGTTTGGGTCAAAAATAGATGCAGTTGGTGAGGACCTTGGGTCTGTTGGGTGTTGAAACAACCGTCTCTCCCTGTTGTTTCAGACTGTCCGTCTTTGTTGAAACAATAGGGATTGTTTTATGGGGTTTTTGTTTGTTGTAAAGGACGAATAGTTTCCGATTCTTCCATATAAATGGGAATCGACAATATGAAAGAGATCGGAGAAAATCATTATAATCTGTTCTGAAACATTCATCCGGTGAAGCTTTTAACCTTTGTGTTTGTTGGTGTTTAGGTTAGCTGGGTTGTTGTTGCTGGGTGAGAGGTTGCTGTGAAGTTGGGAAAAGAATCTTGTGCTTCTGTTGACAGGTAAATGACTTTTTCTGAAATTACTCTGCATTATGGTATCATGTATGTGAGACTGGTTGGCAACTTTGGGTGTTGGTATGATGAATGTGATTGTGGTTGGGAACTGAATAGTATGGCTTGTGTTTGTGCAGAAATGAATAAACCAAGTAGTAGTTGCAGGGACTGCTGAAGTGAAAAAACATATAATCGAGTTTGGTTTTTTGTATCAGTTAATCGAGTTTGGTTTTTTGTTTCAGAATCATCTCAGCATCTCAGCATCTTCACTAATTCTTCACTTATCTATCTTTTTCATCTGCTTAATTAATTACTCAGCTCTCTTATATATATAACACCCCTAATGAGTTCTAGTTTTAGTAGCAGATAATAGTGGAAATGTTTACATGACTATTCTTTTTCTTTCTTCTTCAGTTCAGTTCCTAATTTGTTCTCATTTTGCTTGTTTTTTCCTTTCAAACATCACGAGTGATTGGTAGATGATGGTACATGGTATATATTAAGTAGCCAATAGAAAATTGTTTTCAGTTAATTATTAAACTTTGGTACTCACGAAAATTGTAAAG
>JANZLX010000213.1:5186096-5230555 GCA_025531955.1 Erythroxylum orinocense | reverse complement strand
TCTGCTTTTCATTCTGTCTTATCTTTGTTTGTCATCAAAATCACTTTATACGAGAAGTCAAAATTCTGACTTAACAAACAGTACCCTTAAACATTCTAACATATACTTTCTTCCAAAAAATATCCCCCATTGTCTTGAGTTTCTAATGCCTCCAAAATCATTCGATTTGGTTTAGTGATTCAAAATATATACTTCAAACATTTTTGGACTGTTATTGTCTATAATAGTATACTATGCACAAATTCCATCTAAAATTTAAATATCTTAGAGATTGAATTAGATTCCAATTTCTTCATACCATTAGTAACAAAATGTCTCTAATTTACCCCAAATTAGAAATAATCTCATTTAAATCAGTAGAGCTCCAGAAATCCTTAAAATACTGAAGTATGTTCGGTGAAATAACACCAGTTCATATTATTTAAGAACACACTCACTGTACCCGTCCCATGCTTTTCACTCAATCTTTCTTGGTTCATTTCAAATGGCTAAGATTTTTGGTGGAGAAGTAGATCAAAGTCTTATGAATCCAATGATTCAAGAATAAAATCATTTGGAGTTCTAGTGAAGAAGTTATGCTCAAAAGAAGCAACCATGTTTATGACCTCATTCAAATTGAACCTATTTTGGCACAATTTCCATAACTTTCACAAACAATGTCTGTTTTATCTAGTTTTTGGACTATTGGAAAGAGGACTTTGAGATATACAACTTTCATGAAGACCTCAAAGACAAATTCTAGCGTTTGAAGGGTAGAAAATGGAACAGACGATATGACATCATTGTAAGATGAAGTGACATCATTAGATGATACAAGGTTGGGAAAATTACCGTAACTTTCCTTATCACAACTCATACCAAGATCACTCTTTCTACTCCTTCTACTCCTAATTTTCAATAAAATCACATTTAATATCAATTATACCCAGAAGTTGTCAATGAATGCATGTACCCATTTTTATGTGAAAACATTCAGTCTTTATGTACATATATGCTAACATGATGTATAAACAAGAAAATGCAATTCCTTAATGTCTCTTTGATCTTACATGTACTGAAACTTCGGGTCCTCACCCTTAATATGGGGACGGGATGTTACATAGGCGATAACTCTTTATGTCAGACCACTTGACACCAATCTATTGTGGCATTTCTCCATAACAACCATTCTCTACAACTTTTTGTTGTAAATAGACCTTGTGGGTAGTTTCTCTAAATATATTTATCATATATAAATAAGTTAGGGGAGTATTTAGGTTGTAAGTAGTGAATTTTTCTCAGGAATTCCAACTACTCACCCTTCCTAATAAAGGCCTTAACCTTAGCAGTAAAGGGAAGGTGGCTCAGTGATTGAATGACAATCTAATTCCTGATTAATTGTCCCTTTCCTATCCAATCATTATACCAAAAACTAGCCCTTACTCTATCTCCTACCCGACATGAAATTTCAGAAATCAATTTCTCCTTTATCTTCAGCAGTTATGATAGAAACTAAGAGTGGGAGGTCTTTGGATTAATAAACCAAATACTCTGACCTTTTAGCACATAAGTATGGAGCCATTTTACCCATAGGTTGTCCTCTCCCTGCAAGATTGACCAGAATTTATTCATCAAGAAAGCTTTATTAGATGATTTAATAGGAATAACTCCAAGGCCTCCCTCCAGTTTTGGTCTGCAAACATCAATCCACTTTACCTTGGCATTCCCCTATTAGGGACACCTCTTCCCCACAGAAAATTTCGCATTAACTTTTCCTGTGACTTAATAACTCCCCTTGCAAGTACCATATTAGAGGACTAATAAGTATGAGTGGAGTTAAGCACAAAATTTACTTGTTGTAACCTTCCTTTAAATGGTAGGGCACAGTTGGTCCAAGAGAACAATCTCTTTTGATCTTTCAATAAGAGGATAACATTCACTATACTAAATCCTTCTAGAAGTGATTGGTAGGCCTTTGTAGCATAGAGGAGTTTGTTTTCTTTGCATTCTAGTTAAAGAGAGGACTTTTCCTTCCATGTAATCTGCACTTTTAGAGAGAATAAAATGGCTTTTATTGTAGTTAGCATTCAATCTAGACATAGAGCTAAATTGATTCAAAGAATTCATAAGGAGCTTGATTGAAACCTCATCAACCTTAAAGAATAGAAAAAGATCATCTGCAAAGCATAAGTTCACCAAAGAGACTTTCTTGCATCGACTGTGATGTTTAAATCGTGAACCCCTGCTAGTATTATGTTTCAAGACAGGTTAGGGCCTCCATGTATAATATGAATATATAAGGAAACATGGGATCCCCTTGCCTAAGTCTCCTTTCCCTATGAATTTTTTTTGTAGGAATTATATTAACCAAAACAACATAAGGAGTAGAAATACAAGCTTGAATCCATGTAATAAACACCCTGGGGGAACCCATCACTTCAAGTAGCCTCAAGATAAAGTTCCATTCTACACTGTCAAAAGCTTCTTAAAATCTATCTTGAAAGCACAATTTTTTGGACCTTTCTTCCTCGAGTAACTTCTTAGCAGTTTCTGCACTATGGAGATGTTATCTCCAATTTGTTTGCCCTGTAAGAAAGCACTTTGATTATCACTAATCAAGGCCCCAACATAATTTTAAGCCTATTGGTGATAATCTTTACAATCACTTTGTATAAGAAATTAGAGCAAGCAATAGGCATCTATTCCTCCCAGGATGTTGGATTACTTAGTTTAGAGACTAAGCAGAGATAGGTATTGTTGATTTCCTTTAACGGAATTCCTGAAGAGAAGAATTATTTAACAACTACTTTCACGTCAATCCAATATCAGGCCAAGCTTTTTGAAAAAAGAAATTATTGAAACCATCCAGACCTGGAGCCTTTTTAGGATTCATTTGGAAGATAACCTTCTCTATTTCTGAGTCTTCAACAGTTCTAGTTAATAAAGCCTTCTCTTCATTGGATAATTTGTTATGAATAACATAATCCAAAAGATGAGTGTGCACAATTGTACTTCGAGAGATATAGAAATCTTTGAAATACCTCTCAGCTTCTTTCAATAAATCCTCATGTTTGCTAATCTTTCTCCCACTGGCATGGTAATTTCCTTAATAGAGTTATTATTCTCCCGAGCAATTATTAATTTGAAGAAAATTTTGAAATTTTTGTCACCTTCTTTGAGTCATTTAACCCTGGCCCTCTACATTATAACACTAGCATGATTATTAAGGGCTAGCAAATAGTCTAACAAAGCATATTTATCCTGAGATAAAAGGGAACAATCCCAGGATTATAGGAAAGAGTATGCTAAACTTTTGATAAATTATCCCTGGCTACTGAAATGGCTTGGAAAGTGCTCTCCCCTATCTATTTCTTTAGTGACTTTAAGCCCTCTCTGATTAGTTTAAGGTTCTGCATACATTTGAGAGTTCCATTAACACTTGATGTCACCCCTACCCTCAAGCAGTCTTGAAACCCATCTACATTGACCATGTAATTGTTGAATCTAAAAGGATGGCAATGCTTCACCTTTAGTAAAAAAATCCTCTATAATCATTGGTGTATGATCTGAAAACATAGGATCAAAGAAAGAGACCTTACTTTTAAGGAATTGTTGTAGTCATGTCTGGTTGACCATAACTCAGTCTTTCTTTTTCCTAAGAGACCATTCATTAGCATGTTTATTACTCCAAAAGAAGAATTGACCAGTCACCTTAAGGTCTAGAACTCCTAACTGATCAACACAATCCTTAAATTCAATAGAGTAATTTCTTAAGGAAAAATGCCCTTCTGCTTTTGTTCTATAAAGAGTAGAATTAAAGTCACCTAAAATGAGCGAAGGGCCTACCACTCTTCTTTGAAAACTCAGTAAGCTCTCCCAAAGAAGAACTTTCCTCTGAAAACCATAGTTGAAACCATACATTATTATGGCAAAAACAGGCGTATTTTTCTTAACAAAATGTCAGTTCATGTGCATGACCTGCATCTCCATTTCTAACACTTCAATATCAACTATTTGGGGATCAAAATTAACAATAATTCTACCATAAGCATGAGTTTGATGATTAGAGAGAAACTACTCCTTGTTACCTAACTTTTTAAGAAACTTGAGATTCTCGTATCTAATTTTTGTTTCCAAAATAGTAAAAATAAAAATTTTCGTTTAGCCAAAAATCCCTTCAAGGCCAAAGCCTTTTTGGGGCAATTAAAGCCCTTAACATTCCAAACTAAAATAAATGGCATTGGAGTTTTGACCTTTGCTCTTAATACCTTTCCTTTGTTTGACACTAGTAAACTGTTTTGTAGCCTCCTTTCCTCAGCATTGCTCGATGTTGAAGGGGAGGAGGTTGCCTCGAAATCATCACCTTTTCCCCATCAAGTTTAGTTGACATGTTTTTTTTATAATCTTCTTTAGTTGTGTATATCTCTACTTTCTGCCTAATCTGGATTTCCACATCTGAATCTTGCAGTGCTGAAGCAACTCTAGACCCCTCATGACTTGGTTTCAGCTCATCATTTCCAACCTTATCCACCTGGTTTTGATCCCTTATGACTAGTTCTACTTAGGGCATATTTTGACATAATATCTACTCATCATTCCCATCTTGATCTATACCCATTAATTCTATATAACTCCCTTTCTTGAAGATTTTTCCAGTAGGCATCCACCTTTTCCTTGTAGCTTTAAAGAAGTCTTCCAATGGTAGTCCACTGTTACAGTATCTTCATACAATGTTCCATTCAACCCTAACCTCATAATCATAATTTGTTCAAGTAGATCCTTAGAGATGTCCATAGTAATACATAGCCGTGCATAGCCTAATCTTTTCCTTTTATTGTATTTTCATCCATACAAAGATGTTGTCCCAAATAACTTGCAATCATACTAAGGCTCTTGGTAGTCCAATATTCTAATGGAACATTATACAAGTTAACCCAGAGGAACTGACTTTAATTTTTCTATTTTAGGTTGGAACCCCAGCTATCAGCTTTGGAGAAACAATGGAAGGTTCACCACATGCCAAGGTCTTTCTTCCAAGACTTTAAGGGCCTGAACTTTAGAGGAGAAGGTAAATATCGTTAAATTTTTTTCTACTAATAGTACCTTTAATAGGCCTTTGTTCTTCCAAGTAGTGTTTGCCCATTTTTGCAGCATCAAAAATGGGGGTCTTTTCTCCAAAAAAAAAAACCTTACCAGTGAAGCCTCCCATGATCGAGCTCCTTCCTGAAGGACTTCTAGATCTAATGTAACAATGACTCGACGTTGCTTTTCCTTGGGGAGGGGGTAATAATGGAGTGTTGTATCTCCTTCCACTACTATTGCTTGTTTCCAGCTCTTCGTAAGATTTGAGGATGAGGGACCCTTTTTTGGTAGCTTAGTGACAGCCAAGCTGTGGGAGGGTAATAAGGGAAACCCAAAGTGAGAATCTGTATAAAAGGCAGGGGGTTCAAGAGTAGGCATGGTTAACAGACAAGGGAGAGGAATGCAGTGTAGAGACATTGAGAAGATTTCAAAAAGTGGTTACCAAAAGATGGAAAAAAAAACATCAAGGCAGACTGCTAGGAAAGACAAAAATGCCCTTAGAAACTAAAGAGCGGTTTAGCGAGAGAGCAAAGTATTTTTAGAAATGAGTAGAAAGACAACAGTTGTTTGCGAAGATGATGAAGCAAATGGATATGGCTTGAAGAGAAGAGGAAGATGAAAGCAGAGAGCTAGGCAGAAGATTGAAAAAGTGTTGAGAGTTGGAACAGAAGCAAGGGATTGTGGTTTGCAGGGAAAAAAGAAAATGAAAGCTGGAGATCAGAGGGGCTAGAGGCTAAAAGAAGAGAGATGGATTAACAGATCCCATCTCTTGAAAATGGAGAAAGGTTGGGAAGAAGGAGCAGGAGCAGAACTAAGCCATGGATCAAAAACAAAGCCATCAATCCAGACCCACATATTTTTACTAGGTGTTTGCACTAATCTAAACCAAGAATTTTCACGAGTTATAAGGCACTGTTTTTCTGCCTTTTTGCAATTTGGATGCAGAAACAGTTTATCTTTTATAAGTTTTAGCAGAGTCATATCATTGTAAAATAATTTAAATACTCTTTAAATTATGCAAACTATTAAGCATACTCTTTAAGATATTACTTTTTATTTAATTATTCTTCAAAATTTTATGTTTAGAAAAGCCAATTTGAAATAGACAATCGTAACAGGTAATAATCGTATTAACGTGGATTTTTCAAATGTCATAAATAATAGAAGAGTCAAACTTAATGCAAGCATTTTAGTTTTTGTTTGATTATACAAAACTCTATTTGAGGGGTGAAGATGTAATGGTTGAATATTCGTTAGTAATTATTTAAGATGATTAAAAGTCCTCTTAAAAAATATTATTGAAAGGTACATTAGAAATAGTAGATTAATTATGACAATTAAGCTATAAATAAGGTTGTAATTCAAGGCATGTTGGGCTTATGTTGCTCCGTACATGGCCTATGACAATAAGAGCCCAATCACTTTATAGTTTATACTGTTAAGATATTCACTAGAACCATAATGGAAGGCCATAGAACATGAAGCTCGGCGGCGGAGTGGTGTACGGTGGGCCAGGCGCCACCTCTCTGCTTCTCAGACCTACTCTTCGTATCCTCTCTTCCTCTTCATCGCATGGTAAGTAAATAATATCATTGGCTGCCCATCAAAGTTTTTGACTTTTTCTTTGGTAGGCTTTCTCTGCATATGCATTTTTCGTCAGATGTTATAATTTTTGCAGACCATGCGAGTTTTATCGAAGATGTGGCTAAGACTTCGCCTCCGAAGCACTTGTCTCATTTGCTGAGGATGCTCAAAGCGCGAGGTAAAAGCATTTAGAGTGTTGAATAAAAATTAGAAGGGAAAGTTAAAGAGTCATAGTTCATTTATTTGAATCCTGTCAGTTACACTTGCTGGCCTATTCATAACTTGACCCATCTCATGCCATCAATAAAACCCAGGAAGCCCGTCCTTGGTTCTTTTCTTCTCTTTGGAGTTTTTGGCGTTGTGTCTAAGAGGCCTGTGTGTTGATATTTATAGGAAACGTGCCAATGTTGTTACTCTTTCCTGGTTTCTTTCATCGCCATTGCAATTATTGTACAATGCCATTCTCATTAATGATGCACGTTAACAGGTGATTCTGTTGTATCTCCTGGGGCCAAGCGAGGGTTAATTCCACTTGCTATTCCTCTGTCTAAAAGCAGGTCAGGTATAGATGATGCATTTCTAAATAGTATAGATTTTGTAGTTTTTAGAGAGTTGTAAGGTTTAGTTGGTTTGTGACCTTTTTGTGTGTTGTAGATGATGTTATTGCACTCTTGAGATGGCCTACAGCACCACCTGGGTAAGATTTATGTCACAGAGGCCATTGTTATTGTTGCTTGCTTTCTTTAAGCTTGATGTGTTTTGTCTAATATATGCAGGATGGAAATGCCAGTTGTGGAGGTTTGTAAACACGGAGTCTGGCTATTGGCAAAGACTGTAAGTTGAGCATGAATGTGGACTGCATGTTGGACAAAATTAGTCTGTCTTTAGAAGTCAGTAGTTACATATTTTCTCCTAACCCAGTAGGGAGTGCTGTCTGCTTATAGGTTGATCACTTTATTCACCGAATGCTGGTTGAGGAAGATACCAAGAAAACTTCAGAAGCAAATGATGAGCTATTTCATGCTGCGGCTGATGCTGGAAACAATATTTATGCAAAGGGTGACTTTGCTAAATCCAATATTTCAGATCTAGACGGGTATCTGTTAAAAAAGGTACTCATGACATCTATTAGTGCTTTACTTGGCCAGTTTAAGTACATAAAGGGCTATATTGCAGGTTGGTTTGTTTCCAGACATCTTAGAACGCAGGGTGATGCATCATCTTGAGAAAGGTGATCATGTAAGGATCTCCCAGTTCTGATAACTCTTTATAAGTTTTTCCAATATTTGTGCAATTAAATGGCTAACTATATATCCTTTTGTGCTTATAAAGGTTTCAGCTTTGGTGACGGGGGAATTTTATACAAAGAAGAAACATTTTCCAGGATTTGCTCGGCCTTTTGTGTTCAACTCTGAGGTTCTACTGAAGTTCGTAGAATTTCCTTGCCTTTATGCAAAACAAAATCATTTAATTGTTCTGTTTGTTGCATTTCTTGTGATTCTTTATCCTTACTACAGGGTAGGCCGTAGGCTAGAAGCTAAAGATGCAGCTAGGGGGGCTCTAAAATCACCATGGTGGACTCTAGGATGCAGATATCAGGTGTGTGTTTTCAGGTTCTGGCTTTGTCCATTCCCTTTTTCATTGTCTGCAATTTCTTTCTTCTCCTGGATTTAAATGGGTGAATTCACTTTCTAATCAGGAAGTCGCTCTAACAGCAGAATGGGAGGATGAGCAAATCGAGTATATTAAAGAGAGAGTGAGTGAGGAAGGCAGGCAAGAGGAGCTTAACAAGGGGAAGGATACTGCTCAGGTTTCTCGAAATTCTATCCATTATCCATCTGACTACATTATCATAAAATCCATGGTAAGACTATGATGATTTTTCATTTTTCCAATTTGCAGATTGCGTTGGATGAAGCTGCTTTTTTGTTGGATTTGGCTTCTGTGGAAGGGACTTGGGACAGCTTACTTGAGCGGATTGTTCAATGCTATGAGGAGGCAGGACTTCATGATGTTGCTAGATTTGTTGAATATAAAGATTGAGTACTCCATCTGAATCCTAGTTTAGATGTTGTATTCCCCTTAAGCATAAAGCCTACACAATTGTATTTTATTCTTGATTGTGTTTGATCTAAATAATGTCAGCGTCATTCTGGTATAACAATGGCTAATATACGAAGTTCTAGAATTGCAGTCCGCATAGCGTTAGACGTTGCTGACTGCAACTCTGCCCAGTTGCAGTTCGATTATTATGGAAATTTGCTGTAATTGTGTATGTGCCATTCGTAATTGTCACAATTGCAGTATAATATAGCGTATGATTGGTGAAGACAAGCAAGAAAAATTCTACGTTTACAGATACAATAGCTAGCTCAGCACCATGACATGGCGGTGTAATGTTTCCTTATTTTCACTACGGTAGGAAAAAGGTCTTTGTTTTATGTACAGGAGATTACACACAGTATTAGGTAAAACCCACTTCTCTCTGAAGATTAGCAAACGTGAAAACCTTATTATGTTGGAACCAGGAGCATAAGACGCAAAAGGAAAAAAAATCTGAGAAAGCATACATTTTTCTGAATTTGCTATGGAGCAAAAGGGAGGGTTGGTTTCTTGCTGTAGGATTTCGTTTTTCTCCATAGCAACTTTCTCCACAATGTTGCTACTCCTCGCTTCTTGGTAGGCACGAGGGCCAAGGAACCAATTGCGACACTATTTTCTGGCTGTTTGTTTCCGTTTACGATAAGGATTTTCTCCGAAGGATCTATCCCTCCATTTGAAACTAAAGCAGATCCAGAAAATTTTTCAGTTCCCTGAATTTTAGGCGATCCCATGTCCTTCACTTCCAGACTGTCATCTGCTAGCATTCGTTCTAGCAGAGAGGACCTTTGATTCATGACCTTGTCCTTTTGTTCGGCCAGCGTTATGCATTTCATGGAGGTGTCAGATGGGGTATTTGATTCACTGTTTGTAGGAATAACCTTATCAAACAGGGCTGCTTCCTTCGGTGTAGCCAATGCTTTCAATTGCTTCCCTAAGTTCAGAATAGTCTCTTGACACTCTGCCAACTTTTCTGATGCAGCTGAAATCTCCCAATCCTGCAACATGAAGCAAGTCAAAATAACACGACCAACTTCAAAGCTTCTCTGTAATGCACAAAACTCCAATCTCTGGGTTTGGTAATTGAAACCAATTGACGTCATTTATATTAAGGACTAACTTATCAGGATCTCTCCACCATTGATCCCTACCATTTGAAGTTATTGAAGACATAACAGCAATGATAGTTTGCAATAAAATTTCCTTTTGTTGTCACGATGAAGTTGGGGGCCTGGAAAGGAATTTCAAGAGGTAGTGCTATACGTAGGATTATTACGTGCCGTCAGTTTTCTCTATTATGATTCAACAGTCTGCTTTCCTCGTGGGCACACAAGATTTACAATTTTTCAGTTGAAATAACAGTAATGACAGACTGTTTCTTCAAAAGTTCTAAATCAAGTGACATGCGCAAAAGCCTTTGATCTAGTCAGGTGAAAGCGCCAGTTTATCACAAAAATCGGCATTTAACTGCCAATAGGCAATACCATCAGACACGAGAAACATATTTGCAAGACAATCATGTAGGAGATGGTAGTCAAGTAAGTTATCAATTCCACGGCAAGGTGTATAGACTTACAGTACGTAGTCTTTTCTCCTCCTGATGTGGTTCTTGGCTAGGAGTTGCCTTTTTTGTCACACTGAAAAAACCATAAATCAGATAAGAACTCTTGGTAATCATATAGGATGCCATTGGGGACTAGTTTCGAAATAGCCTAATTATTATACCTTTCAAGTTGGAGCTGTAGCTCAAGACATGTGGCCTCCAATTCTTCACAGCAGCTCTTTTTATTGTCCAATTCTACTTCCAAGGAGGAAATCCTGTGGAAAACCTCATTTACTTCGGCTTTGGACACATTAAGCTTGGTCTCAAGGTCTTGTTTCATCAGCTTGTGACTGTCTGTCTGATTCTCATCAGTTGCCTTTGATCCTTTCAAGGTTTCTACCTCTTTTTGTAATATGGAAATGGTTTTATTAGATTCCTACAGTTGATTTGTCAAGAGTTTATACTATCCAACAGCTGATTCAAGCCCTTCTTCTGATTCGATTATTGTGGAATTTGTATTACAGAGCTGATCTTTTAACTTATCGGTTTCATATATAGTAGCAGGCAGATATTTTTCAAAGTTATGATTTCCACGTAAAGAAGCAGTTATTGGCAAATGCAAGAACTGATCAGTCACGCCAACCTCAGATTCATTTTCACTTCGTGATTCATCCCAATCAAAGTGCTTTTTAATTGCCTCTCTCATGCTGGAAACATCCTGAATAGAAAAGCAGTGGTTTATAGTCCAGTCCAAAGTAGTGCTTAATTCTTGGGCGAACTTGGCGACATCAGATTTTCCATTCAACAGATCATAACAAATTTGAATAAATTTCTGTAGCACAGCACTGAGTTCAGAAATTTTCCACTGGAAAGCACGAACCATGTAGCCTGAAGTTGTTTCTGTACTCTTACATGATAAGAAACTTCCGTCCTTCTTGGAATCAGTCTCTGAGGTGCCATGACCAGAGAACGATGAAGTGATCCCTTCAATAAGTTTGACTATTTTGCATATAGATCTGCTTAGATCTGTATGGAATTGCTGGCTGCCCTTATCTGTCAAGGTCTCAACATCCGTTATTACATCCATCCCAGAAGATCTGTTTGCAGGTTCCCATGATATGAATCCAGCAATATCAGGTGCCTTCGAAAAACCAGAATGTTCACAGTCATCTCTGTTATCAACGCTTTTTATGAGGCTTTCACTATTCATTTTTATTAAAGATGCTCTAACATCCTCCAGTATTTCATCAGATCTTCTCCGTGTAACACGGGTTTGTTCCAATACAGCCATCACAATATCCTGAAGGCAACTAGGAGCTTTGTTAATATCCTTTGACTCGTCCTGCTTTGATCTCGAGGAGACAGATTCAGAAATTGGAACGATCTCTCTGCCCTTCACCTCTGAAGAATATCCATTCAAATTTGTATCCAAGGAGCTAACTATGGCATTGGCATCATCAGGCGAAACATGAGAACTTCTAGATGGGTTATCAACTGAGACGATTGCCAATCTTTCCATTTCAGCGAAGTCATCCATCAGGTTAATGTCGGAAGTTCTAACTGTTTTACTTGGAAGTAATCCTCTCTGTTTTCCATGTTTGAAGTTCTCCAACTCCGAAATCAATGCAGAAGCCCATGATTCAGCACAGCTAGCCTTATCATCACTCCCAACGTCAGACATTGAGGCCAGAGAGGGCTCGAGCAACGCTAAAGCACTCTTTGATGGTTCCAATGCTGCCTGAACTTTTGACAATTCATCAAAATGGGACTCAACCTCAGATAATTTAGAAGCTGTGCGAGCATACATTGCTCTTGAGAATTGAAGTTCAGCTGCCCTTTTTTGTAGAGCTTCCTTGAGCATCTTATTTTCTTCCTCCATGGCACATAACTGCTCAGCAAGAAAGTTAATCTTTTTGCTGGGGGACTCAGGTGATGTGCTAAGAGCTGAGTCAGCCACAAACCCACTAAGATTAGAATTTGACCTCCTCCTCATTTCAGATGAATCTCTTCCCAGTGCTTCAACTTCATTTCTCATTTTTGCCACTGCAGCAGGGCCTGGCAACCGCTTGCGAACTAAGACTCGTAGCCTCTGGCATTCAGATTCTAACTTTGCTATTTTTTTAACACTCTCTAAGTGTTGCTTGTGTGATGCATCAGCTGTTCTACGATTAAATTCTCTCTCCTCATTTCGGATCTCAAGCTCCTTCTCTAGCACACGGACTTCATATTTCAGAGATGCACTATCTTTCTCGGTAGATTCCACCCTCTTCATTAGAGCATTAAAATTTGCCTCAGCCTGAGATTTCTGTTTGCTTAGGTCTTCAATCAACTTCTCCTTTGCCAGGAGAGCCTTACTAAGACTTGCATTCTCGTTACCCATTTTAGCAAGCCTTTTGTTGGCATCTGCAAGTTTTTCTTCCAAGACTTTTTGGGAATTTTCAAATTCCTTTGATGTCTTCATCACAGCATCATGAACCCTTTGTTCCTGCTCTTCTCGAACAAAACGTAGCTGTTGCATACACTCCTTAAGAGCTGCATCCACATGAGTTAATCTCTCTTCCCCAGCAATTCTCTGCTCTAATGCTTTCTCTAATTCTTGTTTTAGGGAGACTACTTTTTCTTCTGCCTTCTGACATTCTATTTGGCATATGTAGTATGCCGTATTAACAATAGATGATTAGTAGAGCAAATCATACTATGAAACTTAACAAAATAAGAAGATTCCATATTTTACCTTCCATGGCTTCCTGAGCCGTCTTCTCATGTTTCTTTACAAGATCATCCTTTTCATTGCATTCCGACATGACAGAAGAAAGTTTTTCATGTAAAATCTTGAGGTCATTCTGCAGTTCTGCCTTGTCGTTCAAAATTGCCTGTATCTGAAAGGACCACATTACTTATCAACTGACTGGTGCAAACTGGAAATATTTGTAAATGTTAAGTAATTTACTATTAAAACCTAAAATTACAATTCAGATTTCAAGGCCAAGCAGACTGAAGCTACTCAGACATGCATGATTGGCTGATTTCATGCTTTCTCATCAGTAACAGATCTAAAGTTGCGTTGGATACATTGGAAAGCAACCATTCTTGACAGAATAACCACACTTCATCCTAATAAAGAGTTTCATTATTCCATTACACCAATCATGTGTAGCAGTAATTTGTATTAATGAAAAGACTTCCCCATGTAATTCAATCTTTTGTTGACAGGTTTCGACATTTCCCATTGCTACTCAAGAGTCTATCCTCAAAAACCCTATTCAGAATTCCCCACTGAAAAGAGTGAAGAAGTTGCAGTCTTTAAGAATTAAGTTGGTAGTTTAATTACACTTCCCTGAATTACATTCTGGAGTCTTTCTATCAATACATATATTTCAACTAGTCCTTCAACAATGAAATAAAACAGGATGGAGAAAAAAATTGATGAGAATTTTGATCGAGGTGAAGTCATCACTGTCATGAAGAGAGATGCATAAATACCTAAGATCGTTCGCTGGGCATGCATTGGCTTGATGGTATAAATTCAATGACATAATCCGTCGACCATTGATTTATTTACAAGTAAAATTCCAGAAATATCAACAGGAAGAGGACAGACATTAAAATTCCATTTCAAATGTGGATCTCCATTTGTAATTTTCTGAGGAAACAATAAACGTGAGGATCCAGTTACCATTTTAGAATCTGCTATAACGTGAAAATCCAGTTACAGATGTGGGAAATGCAAATCAAGTTACAACCAGGAATCACGCAGTGACAAAGTAAAACAATTCGTTTAACCATCTTAATTAGAAACAATCTGAAATAGTTACTCCCAAATTACAACGAGCGGCTAAAATGATGAGCAAGAAAGCAAGTGGAAGACCAAAATTACAAGAAACAGTGACAAAGTAAAACAATTCGTTTAACCATCTTAATTAGAAACAATCTGAAATAGTTATTCCCACATTACAACGAGCGGCTACAATGATGAGCAAGAAAGCAAGTAGAAGAACAAAATTACAAGAAACGATAAAACAAAATTCCCAAGTAGTTTAGAGTACCTCATCTTCATTTCCTTTGTCAGCTGCAATAACTGTCTTATCTGAAGATTTTTTCCTCCAAAGCCATGTCTTGTGCTCCATCACTCCACTGAAACTCCACCTTCCAATAATAACAGTAACAGCTCTTCACTTCACCAAAGATCTGCATGCAGATGAGAATCACAACTAATACAGATCATCTCATATCCAGCAGCGCAAAACCCAGAAGGAATTTCCCATGAGCAGCATGAAAAATACAACACCTTTAAGTCACTAACGAGCACGCTCCCATTGTTCAACGATCACCGGCCCTCAAAACAAGCTTAATTATCCATAATCCAATGAGAACCAGCAAAGGCAAAGGCAAATGCAAGTCAGAAACAAACACGATCATCAGTTGTAATGTGAAATGCCACGATCCTATCTAAAAACTATAAGACTCCACCAAGGAAACCAGAAAATAGATAAACCACAGCTCAGTTCACAGGTAAGAAAAAAGAGAGCAGAAAAAAAACAATAATTAGAAAAAAAAAGGTAAAACAATAGATAAATATAATGTAAAACCAGTGAAGAAAAAAGGGTTTAGAATACGTGTAGCGTAATGATTGGGGTTGATATTTACGGTCGCAAGTTCGTTCTGAGCTAAATTTGCTAAGTGTCGGTCTCGAGCTGACGAGGAAGATGGTCCAGGCGTGGTTATGGAATGGCTAAAAGGGCGAAACCGGAAGAGAAAATAGTGACAGGTATTTTGTCGTTTAGTTGCGGGGTTTTCGGGTTTGGTCATACGTTGTTTGGTTTTGCTTTGATCGGACGTACCGAAAGAGCGCGTGTCATTGTCTTATTTTTACTTCATTTTTTTGTCAATTTATTGGTGGGGTGTTAATTAGTGATAATGTTTATTTATTTCTAACAATGTTTTCTTATCTTGGGTATAAATTAATTACCATTTAGCGAACTAAGCCCCCTACTAAGTAAGAGTGTCAATGAACATACGTTGCCTTATCAGTAAAAAAGGTTAAAATCTTTTAGCAGGGTCTTTACATTTGTTACTATAGTTTACCATAAGATCATTATATCGTATTTAAGTTCAATTATTAAGAGACAACAAAGTCTATATAAGTCCTGTATCAATGCAATACAAATTAACTTGATTAAAAATTTACCACAGTATATATATTCTTTAAGGTGAAAGATACATACACCTTACGTAGTTTAAGAAATCCTAAAAAAAAACTCTCTAATCTTTAAATTTCTTGAAAAAGTTCATTCTAATTTTCAGTTTTTTAGAAAAAATTATTTCTCTTAGAGTTCGAATAAAAAAATGATAAAACATATGTAATAAGAATATTAGACAATGATTCATTAAATGTTTTTTATATTACAATTCAACCAAGCTCTTAAACTCGAACCGAATTAAGTAAATATGGCATAAAATAATAATTTATTATAATTATCTTAAATTATTATTTTTAATTCATTCGGTTTAAAAGTTGAAATAAGTTTTCATATTAGTGATACTTGATTAGTCAATGTTTAATGTTCACATTAAGGGTGTTTCGTTGTTAAAATAAGAGGTTTTCTAAAAGTAAAGATATACACGAGGGTAAAACTTTGATGTGTTATTGCTTGTATCACATCATATATACAACACAAAGGATGGAATTTTACACCTATACACCTCTAGCTTATAACAGTAAATACAAGATCTTTGCCTAAAATAACTCTCTCTGGTTGACCATATCCCTACATATGCACACTAGTTGTTAGCCCCTTAACACATGAAGGCACTTCACAGCTAGCCGGAGACGGACATTGGGTAGAAGGTTAGTAGGATCACGCGCATGGCGGTGGCATGCGAAAGCTCCAAGGTGAATTAACATGTTAGATCAAGCATGGTGCGAGTTTTTGTAGAATTTCAGACCGTGTACGAGCTGACAAAGCTAAGGCTAAATTCTTGATGGACTAAGACTTCGTGGGTGCTCAAATGGACAGACCATAGCTAATGGACTTGACATAGATAAGTATTGGATTGGACCAGTATGCTATGATTGGTTTTGGCTTAAATGACTCATCATCAACGGATAGAGATAGTGGGGATCTTGGACGATGTGGTGGATAAGATCACAGAGGATAATCATCAGCACTAAAGGATAAAGACCATACGGGAGGATCATTTGAAGATAGTGGACATCTTCGTGGATAGGGATAGATCATGTGTAATCTTTTATCTTGTTACTTGGGATGTAGATAGACCTTATCAGATAAAGTCTTATTTATATGGGGATGTAATCTTATAGGATAACGATGTAATCTAATAGGATAAGATGTGATCATTGATAGTAGAGTTCTGCTAGGATTCTTACTTATTCCCCAAGCCTTGATCCTATATATAGCTCATTTGAGCCTTGCTGTTTTCATAGAGTTGACAGAGCATTCCTTTGTATACTTTGAGAGAAGTAATAAAGGTTGGCAGTTTGTTGTATTTCTTCTTTGCTTTGCCTTTGAATATTCTATAGCTTCCATATTTTCTTACGAGTGTGAGATTTAAACACTATGAGGGTTGTAAGGCATTCGAGAATTCGACTGTTGGTCGACGATCAAGTGGGGAAGGCTGAATCTTGCTTAAACAAATCTAAGTAAGATTGTCATGCAAAGGAGTAGGTGCGACTTGCGGATATGTTCAATGCTTAAGAAGACCATTGTAACAACTAATATCAGAGCCATAATTTTGAGATGGCAGGAGGCAACAATTTGACGAAACGCGTCAACAAAGTGGAGGCACTCATTGGTCCAATTCCTCAAAAGGAAGGAGGATGTCACTTCCTACAATACTCGAATGGAGATCTTGGCGGAACAAATCTAGGCGTTACAGCATCACATAGTGGAGTTGATGAAGGCACAGGAGGATACTAGGTTCAAGATGATGATCCTAAGGTGTGTTGTTGCATCACAGGAGACTGAACATGTTAAGAGCACCTTAATGAGGGTGCATGAGCCCAAAGTTTTTGAAGGAGTTCAGAATGCAAAGGAACTCGAGAACTTTCTGTGGGACATGAAGTACTTTGTGACTATGAAGATACCCAATGCTGAGAAGGTTAATATGATGGCCATGTACTTGGATGGTGATGCCAAGTTTTGATGGAGAATGAGGACCTCTGTGGAGATCGCTGTGGGTAAAGATCCCATCGACACATGGGACAAGATAAAGGAGTTGAAGGATCAATTTCTTCCGATGAACACTTCTTGGCTCACGAGGCATGCCTTGAAGAAGCTGAAACTGGATGGATCGGTAAGGAAATATGTTAAAAAGTTTAGTTCTCTAATGCTTGACATAAATAACATGTCAAATGCGGACAAGCTCTTTAAATTTATGTCCGGGTTACAACTATGGGCGTAAATGGAGTTACGGAAGCAAAATGTGAAGGAAGTGGCTGACGCAATCACAACTGCTAACGCTTTGATGGACTTTCGAGGGATGAGGGAAACTAAGACGAGCTCCTCAAATTCTTTTAAGGGAAAAGGCCTAACCCAACAGGAGAAGAGCGAAGGGAAAAAGAAGAAAGACTCCAAGAAAGGAGATTTCAAGGGGAAAGGCAGGCAAAACAGTGGCTTCAATAGTGGGAGAGATCCTTCGAGAAGGGAAAACTTGCTTATTACCTATACAGCGGTCCACATTTTGTGAGAGAACATCCAATGAAGGAGAAGCTAAATGCGTTGATCGCTGAAGAAGAAGAGGAGGATTCGGGGGCGACTCTAAATCCGATCACCTTGTTGAGCGTGGTTAAGAGTGAGTCTAACCCTTTTGACAAGTTAATGTACATAAGGATACAAGTCAATGGGAAGTAGGTAACCGCGATGATAGATAATGGTGTGACACACTCATTCGTTGTGGAAAGGATGGTGCATAGGTTGGGGCTCAAGGCGTCGAAGACCCCGACACGGATAAAAACCCTACGAGTAAGGCACAAGTGATGGTAGGAGCTGCTTACAACGTCCCAGTGAGCATTGGGAGTTAGCGTGTCGAGTTCAATTATATGGTCATACCACTTGAAGATTTCGAGTTGATACTGGGGATCGATCTCTTGAAGGGAGCAAAGGCGGTGTTGTATCCAAGTTTAGAAGGTATGATGATCATGCATAAAAAAGCCCCATCCCCTTCTTTGTTAACTGTTGTAGATCTGGTGGTTAAACAACGGATGATACAACGATGGTAGCACATATGTCGGCCATAAGGATAGTGAAAAGGTTGAAGAAAGGAATGGAGACTTATCTCGTTGCCATGTGGGAGATTAGTGAGGACCATGCGGTGGAAGTCCACGATGTGGTTGCAAGTTTGTTAAGGGAATTTTGAGATGTGATGTCAAAAGAGTTGCCGAAGACTCTTCCCCCTCGTCAAGAAATAAATCATAGGATTAAGTTGGTTCCTGGAACAATCATACCTGCACGTGCCCCATATAGGATGTCCCCGTTAGAGTTAAGGGAGCTTCAAAAACAACTTGGTGAACTGTTTGAGGCAAAGTTCGTTCAATTGTCTAAAGCCCCGTATGATGCCTCGATGTTATTCCAAAAGAAGCAAGATGGAACATTTCGAACGTTTGTGGACTATCGAGCATTGAATAAGGTAACAATAAAAAATAAGTATCTTGTTTCCTTAGTTCAAGATTTGATGGATAGATTGTTGAGGACTACGGTTTTCACGAAGCTGGATTTTCAGAGTGGGTATTGGCAAGTGTGGATAACCGAGGGTGATGAGCAAAAGATAACGTGTGTGAGTCGGTATGGATTGTACGAATTTTTATTCATGCCATTCGAATTGACTAATGCCCCTACGATATTTTGCAACTTAGTGAATGATGTATTGTACGATTTCCTTGATGAGTTCGTGGTGGTGTATCTTGACAACATCGTGATATATCGTACAGATATGGCTGAACATATGGAGCACTTGAGGAAAGTGTTCGAGCGGCTGAAGCAACAGAAACTCTACATGATGATAAAAAAATGTGAGTTTGCATAGTTGGAGATCAGATTCTTGGGTCACTTAGTGAGCAAAGGTTAGGTCAGAATGGATCCAAAAAAGATGAAGGTGATAGTTGAGTGGAAAGTTCCCACGACAGTGCAAGAATTATCGAGTTTTCTTGGATTGGCAAACTACTATAGGCAATTTATAGTGGGATACTCGAAGAAAGTGGCTCCATTGACAAACTTATTAAAGAAAAAGCAAGAGTGGTGTTGGTCGGGTGCATGTCAGAAGGCATTCGAGATACTTAAAGACGTTATCTCAACCGAACATGTATTGAAGCTGCCAGAGATTGATCTTCCATTACAGGTACACACGGATGCATCCGACAAAGCCATTGGTGGAGTCTTAGTACAGGAAGGTCATCCTATAGCATTTAAGAATCGAAAGTTTAACAGTGCAGAACAGCAATACTCGACGCATGAGAAGGAGATGCTTGTGGTGGTGCATTGCCTTGAGACATGTCAAGTGTACTTGTTGGGAACTAGGTTCATTGTTCGAATAGACAATGTTGCTAATACATTTTTCAGGACCCAAAAGAAGTTATTTGTAAAGCAAGCCCGATGGTAGGAGTTCTTTACTGAATATGACTTCACATGGGAGCATAAGTCAGGGAGGCACAACAACATAGCAGATGTCTTGAGTTGGAAGGAGGTATTCATTGCCTTATATGTCATTACAAGGGTAGAGTCTAACCTTTTGGAGTAAATCAAAGTTGTGGCTTCATTGGATAGTATGTACTATAAGTTGATCTCATAGGTTAAGGAAGGTGTTATGCGCAGGTTTTGGCTCGATGATGATGGGTTGCTGATGACTAAGAGTAGTCAAGTGTATGTACCAAGTTTCGACAACGTGTCAGAACAATTGTGAAAGGAATCAGACGACTCACAGTGGACTGGTCACCCCGGAGTTCAAAGGATGATGGCGCTCCTAGCTCGTTCCTACTATTAACCAAAGATGGATAATGACATTGAGGTGTATGTCAAGACGTGCCTTATGTCTCAGTTGGATAAACTGGAGAGGAAGAAGGAAGCCAGTTTGCTACAACCCTTATCCATTCTCGAAAGACCGTGGATGTCAATTATGGTGATTGTAGATCATTTCTCTAATTATGGGATGTTCATGCCAGCACCAACATCGTGTCCCTCGTATATTACGGCAGAGTTGTTTTATACAACGTGGTGAAATACTTTGAAGTCCGTATGGACATTGTGAGTGATCGAGACACTAAATTTACAAGCCGATTCTAGACGTCCCTTTTCAACATGATAGGTTGCGATTTGAAATTTTCAATGACAAATCGCCCAAATACGGATGGCCAAACGGAGGGGATCAATGGTCTATTGGAGAAGTACTTAAGGCATTACGTAATTGCAAGTCAATGTAACTGGTTAAGTTTGATTGACACTACATAGTTTTGTTATAACTTGCACAGATCTTCTGCAACGAAGAAGAGTCCCTTTGAGATAGTTATGGGACAACAACCTCTTACTCCACTCGAGATTGCACAACAAAGGACAAGTGATAAGTGTCCTGCGACATACAAGTTCGCAATGCAGAAGAAAGAGCTGTTGATGAGGCGAGTTTTAGTCATCGAAAGGCTTCTCGACGGATGAAGAAGCAAGCGGACTTACGGAGGAGACTGTTAGAGTTTGACATGGGAGATAAGGTATTGTTAAAACTTACCACATAGATTTAGAAGAAGCTTTTGAGCAAGCAAGTGCATCGTGGCCAAAGTATGATGGACCGTTTGAAGTGTTGAGTAAAGTGGGGAAGGTGGAACAAGTTGAAGTTACCCGAAAGACTAAAGGTACACGCTACTTTTCATATTAGTTTTCTCAAACTTTACCATGAGGATACATCAGATCCAAATAGCAGTCAAATGAAGAGAGATTCACCGGTGATGAGAAAATAGTTCGAGGATCAAATAGAAAAAATCTTAAATCACCGACCAATGGAGTAGCATAAGAAAAATCGACGGACAGAGTTCTTAATCCAGTGGAAGGGAAAGTTGATCACGGAAGCTACGTAGGAAAAAGATATGACCTTGTGGCAGCTCGAGGATCAGGTGAACGCCTACCTTTAAACTAGTTCAATGAGGGCATCGAATCATCTAGTAGGGGTGGTTTGTTAGCCCCTTAGCACATGAATGCACGTCACAACTAGCCGAAGATAGACCTTGGGTGGAAGGTTAGCTAGATCAAGCGCATGGTGGTGACGTGCGAAAGCTCCAAGGTGACTTAACATGTTAGATCAAGCATGGTGCGCATTTTGGTAGAGTTTCGGACCGTGTACAAGCTAACAAGGCTAAGGCTAAGTTCTTGATGGACTAAGGACTTAGTGGGTGCTCAAATAGATGGACCATAGCTAATGGACTTGGAATGGGTAAGCATTGGATTAGACCAATATGTTATGACTAGCTTTGGATTGGATGACTCGTCATCAACGGATAGAGATCGTTGGGATCTTGGACGATGTGGCGGATAAGATCACAGAAGATAAATATCAGCACTAAAGGATAAAGACCGCGCGGGAGGATCTTCTGAAGATAGTGGGCATCTTCGTGGATAGGGATAGATCATATGTAACCTTTTATCTTGTTAGTTGGGATGTAGATAGACCTTATCGGATAGAGTCCTATTTAGATAGGGATGTAATCTTATAGGATAACGATGTAATATGATATGATAAGATGTGATCATGGGCAGTAGAGTTCTGTTAGGATTCTTAGCAGTAGAGTTCTGTTAGGATTCTTACTTGTTCCTCAAGCCTTAATACCTATATATAGCTTATTTGAGTCCTGCTCTTTACACAGAGTTGTGAGAGCATTCATTTGTATACTTTGAGGGAAGTAATAAAGGTTGGCAGTTTGTTGTATCTCTTCTTTGCTTTATTGTTGCCTTTGAATATTCTATTGCTTCTGTATTTTCTTACGAGTGTGAGAGTTAAACACTACAAGGGTTGTAAGGCATTCGAGAACTCGATTGTTGGTCGACGATTAAGTGGGGAAGGTTGAGTTTTGCTTAAACAAATCTGAATAAGATTGTCGTGCAAAGGAGTAAACGTGACTTACGGATAAATTCAGTGCTTAAGAAAACTTTTATAACACTAGCTATATTTACAAATATCACATCGTATTACTCCCCCTTAAGTTGGAGCATGGAGGTCACGAATGCCCAACTTGCAAAGTAGTGAAACAGCTGTCGACCACAGGCTTTCATGAAAATATCCACCAACAGTTGAGATGTATAAACATATGCAGTTACAATATTGTCAACATGAATTTGATCTCGGACATAATGGCAATCAATTTCAATATGCTTTGTTTGTTCATGGAAGATAGGATTGGAAGTAATGTAGTGAGTCGCCTTGTTGTCACAATAAAGGCGTATTAGAGCATAATGATAAACACCAAGAGACTAGAGAAAGGTCTTAAGCCAAGTTAACTCACAAGCAGTGGTAGCCATAGCTTGATATTCAACTTATGTGGATGAGCGGGAAACAGTATGTTGCTTCTTAGTCTTCCAAAATATAGGAGAGTGACCCAACATTACAAAATAGCTAGTAAGAGAACGCCTACTCAATGAGCAACTAGCCCAGTCAGAATCATAATAGGCACAGAAGTAAATCACTGTCATGATAGAGGAAGATACCTTGGCCTGGGTGAACCTTTAGATAGCGAAGGACACGTAGAGTTACGTCCCAATGATCCTAACGTGGAGCTTGCATAAACTGAGCCAAAATGTGGACATAATAGCTAATCTCAGGCCGAGTAATGGTAAGATAAATAAGTCGACCAACACGACGTCGATAACTTTCCAGATTAGGAATAAGTGCATCGATGCTAATTTATGATTATGCTCCATTGGAAAAGAAGTTGGTTTGATACCAAAAAGGCCAACTTTAGTCCAAATATCAAGAGCATATTTGTGTTAACAAATAAAAAGATCATCAGGATTACAAGCAACTTCTATGCCCAAGAAATATTTCAGGCTACCAAGATCCTTCGTATGAAAGCACTGACTTAAATAGCATTTTAAACCAACAATAGTAGCATTATCGCTACCAGTAATGATTAGATCATTCATATAAATAAGAACAGAAAGAGTGACAGACCCTTTATGAAGGGTAAAAATAGTGTAATCTACATAAGATTAACAGAAGTCATATTGTTTCAAAGCACCTGCAAGTTTAGCAAACCAATTCTAGGAGCTTGACAAAGCCCATTCATTGACTTACGAAGGCAACAAACTTTACTAGAATTAGAAAAAGAAAAATCTGGTGGCAATGTCATATATACTTCTTTACCCAAATCCCCGTGTAAAAAATGCATTATGGACATCCATTTGATGCAATACCCAATCCTTTGTTATAACCGTTAAGAAGGTTCGAATTGTAACCATTTTAGCAACAGGACCAAATGTCTCAGTGAAGTCCATACCCTTAATATGATTATTACCAAGAATAACAAAACGAGCTTTGTGTTGCTTAATGATACCATCATATGATAAACCCATTTACAACCAATAACTTGCTTACCTTGAGGGAGGTCCTCGATAAACCAAGTCCCATTAGTTTTACGAGCATCAATTTCTAGTTGCATCGCTCCTCGCTCGCGAGGATTCGCATGGCCTCAAGAAAAGTGGCTAGCTCAACTTCGCTATTGATTATTGCAATGAAAGGTTTATGTCCAGCAAAAAATTTATAACATGAAACTGAATAAGTTATCATATACAAATTACCTGAGGACATAATTGAAGGAAAGGCAACGAGGGGATTTACACATTTTACGACGTTGGTGCAAATGTTATCTTTCAGGCAGACATTAAACTGTTTTTGTCGTTAACCTCTGCCCATGTTGCTGGTGGTGTAAGTGAGAGCTGGCATGACATCCTTTGTGGCCAATGGGGGTTAAACCGAATCATCAAAGGCTATAGGCACAGGAGTAGTATCGTCTGTATCATACAAATCAGGGAGGGGAGAAGAAACATTGTCACCAGTGGAACTAATAGATGGACCCAACTCACAACTCCCCCTCTCTGACAAGCAGGTGGGGAATGAAACACATTCATAATTATCTGCCACATTTGAAGAATCATAAATAAACCCATGATCATCACAATACACTTTACGAGGACACTTCATCTTAACCACCGAAATAAGGAAAACAGGTCTCATCAAAGGAAATGAAATAAAATATTCACTCGTAGTTAAATCATATAGTTTCCATCCCTTCTTTCTATGATGATATCTAACAAACACACACTTCCGACAACCTTCCTCAAATTTTTCACGTGATTTATTATGAGCATAGCTAAGGTAACCAATTAGACACAGGTGACCATAAGGAGGAGATCCAAACAACTTCTCATAAGGAGATTTTCCATTTTTAAGAGGGGTTGCAATCCTATTAATTATCCCGTAGTAAGAATGCATTCAGCCCAAAACTCAATAAGCAAATTAACATGAAATCTAAGGGCACATCCAACATTCAAATATATCTATGTTTGCGTTCTACTCTTCCATTTGTTGGGGGTGCCTATACAAGAGGTTTGAAACTCCATCCCATTTTCCAAAAAATAAGATTGTAAAGGGTTTTAACTCGGTCTCATTGTCACTCCTTACAATTTTAACAGTTCGATTAAATTGAGTCTGCACCATTACAAAAAATTGGTTGATTAAATTATGCACCTCACTCTTTGCAGCCATTAAATGCACCCAAACAAAACGTGAAAAATCATCAACTATAGTGAGAAAATAAAATGCTCTGCAAGAAGAAGAAGCACTATATGGTCCTCAAACGTCACAATGAATTAAAGCAAAAGGTTCTTATGCATGATTGGTACTCAAAGAAAAGACATCTCTAGTTTGTTTGGCATGTAAACATACATCACACAACCCATTATTCTCCAAAGAATTAGAACTAGTAGAAACTCCAGGAACTAAACTAATAATTTTGGAAGATATGTGTCCGACAGTAAGTGCCAAAGCTATGGTGACTCCTTCCTTCACATTTTGCATGCATTTCGCCACAACTGCACCTCAAAATAGGTAGTCTTTATCGTACTGCTCACCTGCTCCAATTAGCGTCCTTGAAGTGCGGTCTTATATTGAACACAACTCAGCATTAAAAATGAAAAAACACTTTCTATCTTTAATTAACCGGTGGACTAATATGAGATTGCATTTCAATTTAGGAATATACAATATATGCTATAAGACAATATCTCCATCAAGTTTCATTTTCCTAGTTTGTGTTACATATGCAACATCACTATTAGGCAATCCAACAGGATAAGGTGGGAGATTATACAGGTCAAATAAATGGCTTTTATCACAAGTCACGTAATATGATGCTTTGTTATCAAGCAACCAATCAAAGGATTGTACATTACTTGTCAATCTTTCATTCAATACGAAGTGCTTACACTGATTGATCAAGTTGACCAAAGTAGTCCACTCGTTATTGTTTAGCATGGGAAGCCGAGTTCGATCAGTCTGTGTGACTATTGCTGTGCTGCTATTTACCACATCACTATGGCCCAAATGCTCACCAAGACTCTGCGCCACATTAGCCACAGCCCCACGTCCACTACCTGATACATTTCCATGCCCTTTGTCCCTCCTTCTACATTTACCATTGTCGATCAACCACCATTTCAGGTAACCATGAAGCTGAAAACAGTTTTTTGCTTCATGACCTTCCTTTTTATAATAGGTACAGACAACTCGTTCACCCGAATTAGAAGTGCTTCCATTCCGACTATCAAAAAAATTATTAACAACAAAACTGACAGCATCAATACATTCTTCACGAGCACGAACAAGTTGTTTATGACATTCTTCTTGTATGATATTAGAAAAGGCAGTGATAACAAAAGGAAGAGGTGACTTAATATATTAGTATGAACTGTACCATAAAGGGTACGATCCAAACCCATCAAAAATTTATGAAGCATCTCCTCTTCATGTTCCTTCTGAATTTTCTTTGCCAAGTTGCAAGTGCAGCCCCTAAAAGTACAAATTAGAACTGTCAAATAGCTATACAGTCCATAACACCTTCAAACGATCGAAGTACATAGTCATGCTTTACCCAATCTGCGAGCAATTTTTTATGCGTTCATGAAGTTGATGGACACGCAAGGCATCTCCAATAGATAAGCATGCCTTTATGTCATCACACAACTCTTTTGCAGTATCTAAGTACCCGATCAGAGGCCTAACAGATGGATCAACAACAATCATAATCCACCCGACAAGCAAGCTATTCACTAGCCACTTATAATTCAATCTTAATTGAATCATAAGCGGGCTTCGTATTTGTGCCATCAATGAAACCTAGTTTGCGCTTTGCCCTTAGAGTATGTTGCATAGTAATCAACCACTCCCTATAGTTTGAGCCTCCTTTGAGAGAAAACCCACAAATAACAAGGCTCGATGTTTCAAATGGATGAACATAATAAGGGGAGGTGAAATCAACTGTTTTACTTTTCCTTTCTTCTCCATTATTCTCTCCATCTTTCTTCTTGACGTTATTAGTCGTGGCTAAGCTTAGGTCTTTTTCTGTTCAGAAGCCAGGATAGCTCTGATACCATAAAGAAATATGTGAGGGTAAAACTTTGATGTGTTATTACTTGTATCACGTCATATATACGACACAAAGGATAGAATTTTACTCCGTGTAACACCCCTAGCCTATAACAACAAATACATGATTTTTGCCTAAAATATCTCTATCTCTAGTTGACCATATCCCTACATATGCACACTAGCCATATTTACAAATACTACATCGTATTAGAAAAACTAAGAACTAAAAGAAATAGAATTTTAAACATCAAGAGATTTTTCCGAAGTTTTTAAAATTACACAAGAGATCTATGTATTTTACCATGTTCTCTATTATTAATTAAATATTAAAATTTTAATTTATTTGCAAATAAACCAAAAACTCTTACCGTTGATGAACATATAAATTCAGCTCTTCGAGTTTAGATAATATGTTAAATTTTAATAAATAGAATATTTAAGAAATTAAAATTTTAAAATTTTACACTTAATCTTGATAGTAATAAATGAATTAATTTTTTAATTGACAATATAATATTTATTTATTAAATTTTTGTATACAAATTATGTAAATGGACCTAACTTATATTGTGTAAGTAAAATTAAAGGATGAAAATTAGCATAATTAATTTCTAACCATAATCGTGACAAATTAAAACTATTGAAATTTTAGGTCAGACAAATATAACCATAGAACCAAATGCACCCTAAATGATAAATTCTTAACCCTATCAATGTCAAGTGGCCCAGACTCTTTCATTAATTACTAACTTCGTACCGGAGACAAACTCCAGAAATTGCCACCATGACATTCAGAAAGTTGGTGAAAATAATAATGAACAGCATTTTATGTTTTAACAATTATTTATTTATATTATATATTACATGTAAGATAATGGGGTTGTTTAAGTGCTGGCTTTAAGGTAAAGTACATGGTCACATTCCTAACAACCCCAATAAAAGAATTAAATGCTACTTTCATGACTTGATTTACACTTGGTATCTCTCTTTTTTATGTCTTAAGGCTTTGGTTATTGGCAATGATAGTGATGCTTAGACTGCTAGTGGTTCTTTTCGCTTTGTGAGCTTATATTCGGTGGTTGAGTGGCACTCACAGCCACTAATTACGTCATTTCTGTCTTGTCTCGCCATTCTTGTTCACTACTCTTTCTTTGTTTGTTAGCGGTTAAGCATCTAATTTAGTGGGATTTGCTTTTTATTGGACATTGGTCACTTTTGTTTAGTTCAGTTGCTAATATCATACACTACTTTGTGTAAAGAATGTTCACCACATGATTTTTGTGGCTGACTTCCCCTAAAGCCAAACTCTGTTCGTTTTTGTAAAATGAAATTTAGATATTTGCTTGGTACAGCATAACTTAATTAGCAAACATTGCTTTGAAAGTGAACTAAATCAAAACCATGTCAGTGATTCACGATAGTTCAACAGCAAATCTGACCGATGCATTTTCTCAGGTTACCATTTTCTTTACTTAATGCAAGACACATTTTCTCAGGTTACCATTTAATCCAATTCACAGGAGAAACCATTGCCAAAAGGGAAAAGGATAAGATTAAAAGAAGAGAAGAAACATGAGAGAACGATCTTTGACTTTGCTGCCATCTTCATCGTTCATCAACTTTTTTCGCCATTACTTATTGTCCTTGAATGCTTATTTACGCCTTACCAAACCCTGACTTCTTTACGAAAGGTGTGCTATAAAGTCTTCTCCGAGCCTCGTCTCGTCTCAGGCCCACACCCTTGGATGTTTCATGAAGAAAGTGCGGTGAATTGACCTTAACTTGCTGCTCCTTCACATCTATTCTCTTTTTACCAATCTTTTCTTTTCCATTTACTTGGTGTTCAAGTGAGCCAAGCCAACAGTCACTGTCTTGTGTGGGCCTGCCTGTTGCTTACTTTCAGCAAATCTCGTGCCCATTAGATTTTGTTTCTGTCGTCAAGTCAGGCTTGTTATCGAAGGCTAAGATCATCTCCTGTCTCGCATCGCATGTCACTTGGAACAGTTGAAACTCTTATTACAAGTTGCTTACTCAGGACTTTTCCTATAACGGCTAATGTATATTCAAAAAACAAAAAAAAAACCGTAGCATAGATTAAACTAAAATATCTTGCCAAAACCGAGGTAAGTATGTTGCCTAAATATACCATTTACTAGGTGGATCCGAGGCACAGCCTGGAGGTCAGTGACAGCATGGAGATGGGCCCGTTATCGAGATCGCCGTTTAATCTAAAGTTAAGATAAGTGGAAGCCTAGTTTTCGGATAAAGGTAATGGTCACATCCGTAGCCTTTGCTATAGAGACGGTAATTGATTTTAGAGTTGCGCATGCTATTCGGAGAAAAATATCCTTATCAGCAAGAGGTGGACATGAACCGTCTGTAAGTCGTTGGCTTTTTGTCAGCTTTTAGGACACTTGCAGATCAGTTGGCAGGGAATGAGGAGGAACATGTATCAAAACTCTAAGGAGAGGCTGCAACTCGTCTCCGTCCCAGGCTGGATTCCAGTGAGATTCAAATATGGAATCCAGATCACAGACAAATGAAACATAATTTGACCACTGTTCATGCTTATCTGATTTTTCCAAAGAATATAACCATTATTAAGTATTAACAAACAACATATATGCTTAAACAGTGTGTTAAATAGCAGTACTCATAGTTGCAAAAGTGTTTAGTCGTAATTATGTTCGTTTTTATTCATATCGACTGCAATTTTATAATAACACCAAATCTACATGTAATTCACAACTCACAATTCAATAGTACCTTGTCCCGAACCCTCCTTTGGATCCCCTTCTTTCCCATTCCTCTTCTTGATATATTTTGGTTTCATTGAGCGGATGGGCCATTGGTTTCAATTTATGGTCACCTTGTGAGGGTTTTCTGCAAAACTAGACTTGGGCCTAATTGTAGCCTTAATGTTTGATAATGCAAACCTGTTAGAATAGCGAGGTGTGAGGGTTCAAATATATAAGAGAAAGAAACGACATTGTGGTCCACATGTCCAACCACTTGATGGGCCTTTCTCATACACTAGGGTTGACTTCCTCGTGCCACCCCAACTTCCGACCAGATTATTGGAGTCAGCATAACTCATAACACCTTCTGCTAATGGGTGTAATAGCCCACCACAAACTGAAAATAGCTTATGTACAAAATAAGTTCAAAAAATTTATCAAACTCCTGGTCTGAATTTGTCTGATCTTTAAACAGGTTAAATTAGAAGGTGGGGGTAGAGAGATTGCGTTCACCAATGCCACCAAGCTTACTCCAACAAGGAAAGGAGGGTACCACAGAAGTCCGCATACGTCACACGTGAAATCAAACCCTCCCAACAAGTACAAGTAAAGTATCTCTAATTCTGACCCACCTTCTTCATTTAGTAAAGTAAGAGTGGTGTAGGTTTTTTCTCTACTTTCATCAATTGATGCTTGCATTGCAACTGATTATTGCTTGATAAGACACACGACCTTTTCTCTATGATTTGAGGTGAGCAATGGAAGCAAAGTCGCCCGTACATTATTGGAATGGAAATTGCGTGATAAGCCCTTCGTCTCTAGCAAATGGGAAAATTTTGATTCTCCTACGTTCGACGCAGCAGTTTTTGACGAACTGTACATGATCATTTATTGTTTTTGTGTGTTTGTGATGTGCCCTTCGTTGAACTCATCTTGGTGTTCATCTTTCAAAGTCAACCAGATTTGTACTATTCTCAAAAGGATAACAGATAACATGCCTTCTGTTTTGTTGGACTTTCACTTTAATTTGAATACCTCTTATTGGTCGAGGCTTCTATTCATTTCTGACCAAGCATTCAATGACTCGAATTGATTTTGACAAGAAAGCACCGATATTTTAAGAATCGGGTGGGAATGGGATAAAGGATAACGCATAACTCACAATAACAGGTTACTTATA
Organism: Erythroxylum orinocense; assembly: GCA_025531955.1. Taxonomy (NCBI): domain Eukaryota; kingdom Viridiplantae; phylum Streptophyta; class Magnoliopsida; order Malpighiales; family Erythroxylaceae; genus Erythroxylum; species Erythroxylum orinocense. Next base: position 5,199,714 of record JANZLX010000213.1, on the reverse strand, counting down.
CTATAAATAGAAATTTTAAATTTTATAATTTTGAAAGTTATAATAAATAGAATATGTAAAGACATATCCTCTGAGTTAAATAATGCCACCTTAAAAGGAACGAATGGCTTGGAGATGACGAAAGTTGTCGTGGCCATTTGGAAATGCCTTGGTTCATCATTCCAATTGCCCCCACTTTTAACATCTTTCCATAATTAGAAAGTCTTTACAGCCTAACTTTTAATGAGACCAGATTTTCTGTCCAGTTTTATTCTGTTTTATTCTATATTATAAAATCTCAACCATTTATTTTGTGGACCTCACGTGAATCCTATGTGAATCCTACATAAATAAACGGTTGAGATTTATTGGATACAATAAGATACCATAATATTGGACAGAAGATCTGGACTCTAATAAATCACCTTCAAAATGTTGTCGAAACAGTGAAATTAAAACTTTTATAATTAAAAAATTTCCCAATATTTATACCACCGATGCTTACTATAAATATTGAAACTATCACGCTGTTTTTATTATTCAAGTAAATAGTAAATTCGAAGCTTAGAAGCTAAAAAATTACAAATTCCAGTTAATAAATAACTTATTTATAAAAAAATATATAAAAAAGCTGTGTACATTTAATGTCCGTCTTTGGATTTAGATAAAATTGAGATGGAAGATAAAAGTTTCTCGTTATATTCTAAACAGTAAAAATAATAAATTTTTTACATTATATTAGATTATAGTGTAAAATAATAAATAACTTTTTATTATATTACATTATAAATTTTTTTTTAAATAATATTTCGCTTTATTATATTATGAAACTTTCATTTCTTTTTAATAATATTTTTAAATATTATATTTATTTTCATTATAAATCATTGCATTATTTAAAAAATCCAGGAACATTTTGAACGACTGGTGTGCAATCCAACTTGTTCAAGCAAATTGAAGAAGCTACGTCAGGAGTTAAAAGTAGAGCGTTGAGGAGGGGACCGTGAGCCTACCTTCTACTCGTAGATGCTGCGCTGCTCATTGTGGTCCTTTTGGTAAACCAAAGGCCAAAGTGAGCATGAGCTTTCCTATTTAGGAAGGCAATAATGACTCACTTTCAATGGCCATAACACTGATGTATATCGTGTCGTTAGAAGATAGGTTATCCAACATTTGTCCGGTTAGGACAAGACAACACAGGGTTCATCCTCTGGCTTTTCTCCGGAAAACATGTTCACGGACCAAGAACTTTAACCAGGGAAGAAAGTGATTTAAGTTTCCTAGTAACTCTTGTAGCAGTGATTCGTGTCCATATATGTATATACTATGTATTGACATTTATGCATGCCCTTGTTTGTGAGTTTACAGTTCAGTAGTACCTGTAAACTATATGCTTTTCAGGTGAAGACATGGGATGATTATTTTTGTATAAATGAGTTAGTTGATTTAATAATGTTTCTTATTTATCAAGTGAGCGCTTTGTGCACGCGATACTGCAAAAGCAGGGAAGATGAGTGGAACAACTAACTATATAGAATACAAACATTTCCATGGTAGGAAAGTGCTTGGGAGTTGAGGCAACAAGAAATGATAATGGAAGCCTAATGCTTTATCTCTTATTACACAATAGTTGAATGATACTAGCACAGCAAATCTTTACAAATTAATAATATTAAAATTATTAAGAATTACGAATGAAAAGGAATATTGATTAATTGAGAATTAATTTTACTTATAAATTAAGATTATAAAAGTTTCCATAAATAGAAATTATTAATTTATTAAATATTATAAAAGTTTCAAATTTTATTTAGTTTTTAATCAAATTTTAGGATAGTTTAATATTAACTAAAAATTTTAAGTCTTAAAATTATTTTCTTATCGATATTGCTACTGATAGATACGCAGTCAAGTCGCCGTCACACTCAGAACTAGACCTTGAACCGATTGTCCGTCTTTTCCTCCACTAAAAATCACCAAGCAACTGCGAGTCATCCCATTTTGAGTAACTAATCCGTATCTTTAAAAGCCTGAAAAAGAAAAAGAAAGGATTATTATTTTGCTTTACAGTTTTCCTCTTGATTCCCACCTTTTTGTTTTCTGAAAAAGAGCTCGTAAACATATTGAACCATGGAAAACTGTATCAGAATTCACATGTCAAGTTCTTGTTTTATCATTTCATGTTTACAAGTTCATGGCTTCCATCTCTCTCTCGATTTACTTTCAGTAAGACGTCAGAAGCGTCCGAGTATGTGACAGTGTTTCGTAGATCTAGAGCAAAGGGAAGGGATCTGTAGACTGTAGGGAAGGACTTTAAAGTTGAAACTTGAAACTACTACGAGATAAAGAGTCATTTTGTTCCCTTGGTACGTGGAGCTTCTTCTTTCATCTGGGAGGTTAGGAGTTATTGCATGTAGACTATGCCTGACAAATGTATAATGCCGTGGGGCTACACGAAAACCCATATAGAAAACAAACAGTGCTAGTCTCATTCTGCCGTATATGATTTTGCGTATTCTAATCGTGTTTTGCGCCAAAAATAACATCGTTTTGTCTATTAGCCGATATAAAAATGACGTTTTTGGTGCGAAACAGGTTGATGATCTGATGGCCTCCTGAAGCTTCTTTTATTAATGTTTTTTCTAAAGATAACAAGAAGAATAAAAAGAACTGAAATTCACGTGGTGTGAAGATACGATACGTGTCTGCAAAGCATAAAATAATGAAGTATGTGCAAATTGCAAGGCTTAACCGCGTAAAATAAAATTTGAGTGCCCTAATAGCAACCTTTTTAGACCATTTAAATAATAGCAGGTGACGACCCAGATGACGAAACTATTACTTGTAATAATCAAATGGGGTATTACTTTATTTGGGGTTGTTTCAGGTTCATGGGATTTGGAGTTTGTTTCCACCAGATATGTACATTTAAAATCTCTAACTCCATTTTCCTCGTACACTTCTGTTCAATCCTTTATTAACTGCCTTTTCCTTTTCCTTTCTCATTTAATGAGGGAATTGCTAGGCGTTTCATTCATCCTATTAACTTTTATTAAAAAAAACATGTTCTTCCTAACAGCTTTTATGTTGTGTCCATCTCCATCTCTCAGCAGCCCTTTTGTTTTAGTGTGTACATATATCTCTGTTAATGTCTGCATGTATGCATAATACAAGTTTGTGTGTCCTTTGCTTGGGGGTTAATATGATAAGTCCCTCTCATCACAACAGCCATGCCTGACTGCTTTTGGCCGAAAAAACTGATCGAAAGGACATAACAGATAGTGACTATTCCTCGCCGTCCACTCATATTTTCCAAGATAAAACAATCCCCATTAAACATTTCACGAACGTACCTTTTTCTCGTATCTTACGAGAGGAAAGTAAAATCGGGAAATTACAAAGATCACATCTTTTCTTCGTAATTGTTTTTGGAACAGCAAGTTCTCGAATGGGGCAACAATTCATTCCTCCCACAGTTGTTTTACAAGATATAAATTCGTAAATCCAATTGATAAAAATAACACCTGTAGTAGCCTAATATTTGGCAAATGTTAGCTGCAGCCATGTATAGGACGACCAGAGTAGACACCAAGAAGTTTGCTGAAGACTGAAAACACAAATCCTGTCTAAGATTTCTTTCCTTCCGTTAGTTAAGACTCATGACACAGTCATCATAGACCAACGACTCCGCAGAGACTTGAATTTCGTGATCTCAAGTGGTGGGATGGGAGCTAGAGATAAGAAAAGATGGTGTCTCAAAAGCATTGTCTTTACAGGCTTAAAAGTAAATGGTAGGAGAGAAATTAGTAGAGTAAATTTTTAAGGACAAGAAATGGCTACTTTTTATACATCGGGTTGAGGTCTCAAGAGAAATGGGAACGCATTGTTCTGTGGCCAGTTTTGTGGAGTCCTAATCTGCTGGGGGAATCCTGATGATGCTGCAGCATTTGCAAATACTTGAGGACCGGACTGCCATTTTTGCTGCTGCTGGTGATAATCAGCTTGTGCGAGCGTAAGATCGTTGCAGATTCTGCTTCCATTGCTGCTGCTTTGAAAATGAATCTACAGCCATTAATGCGGTAATTCAGTTTATCAGTTTTTGCTAATTCTGATGCCACCGAAACTGATTAAAATGATGGTTATCAGTACACCTACTTGATAATGTGATGGGTTGATTTGTTGTGGAGGAATACGGACCATCTGGTTATTATCTACATTTCTTCTTGGTTGTCCATATCTATGCATTTCATTGTACTTGATCGAGGCTGGAGATTGAATATGAGTTTGGCTAAGAAGCTGCAGCATTTCGGTGTCGTTGCAACCTTCTCTTCTGTGACCCTCATTATAATTTTTGTTGAGATTAAGCTGTCCCGATAATAAATTAATTCACCAAAACATTAACAAATCGTCAAGCAAGATTATATTGAAATGCATTCAAGCTCTGAGGTTATACCTTAGGGACCCAGTTTCTCCAATCAGCCTGAGACGGTAATGAAGCTGGATGCTGATCCATGGCAGCATTTGGACGATCATCCACGAATTCTACATTCTTAATTTGCTTGGCCGAACAACCCAAACTTAAATCCAGATTATGATCTGAGGTGTTACCTGCAGATTCCAAACACATCTCCACATTCTAAATGGATAAAATACATGATTGAACAATATCATCAGAAACAATTTTGTATGCATCTCGATCACCTACCAATAGAGTTGTGCTCGATTTCGTAAATGCTTGGATCGAAATTGGTCACAGCTTCTTTGCCATTGCACTTAATTGCAGCTTTGTCATAGGCCCTACAAGAAGCACTAGAACGTTAAAAACTCCATTATCAAACGCCAATTCTCTCAACTCACATTCTAAGTCTGAAACTAGAGTACACCTACCTGGCGGCTTCGATCTCAGTATCAAACAGTCCTAGATACACATATCTGAGAAAGATGAAATTCAACAAGGATCAGAATAGAACAAAGGAAGGAACTTTAGACAATAAAAATATGCTATAGTGGTTACTTTTTCCCGAGAAATTGGCCCATTCTAGCCTCCCATCTTCCACACTTATGCAAGGTTACGCCTCTATATTTAGAGCTTCCTCTGGGAAAACCAGTGCTTTGCCTGCGAAGTGCCTGAACAAATTCCTCCTTAGCGAGATTTTTCATCTGTAAACAACAAGAATCTTTTCCCATGTTAACTAAGTTTTCGCCATCTCAATTGCAACATATAAACTAAGAAGAAAAGCAGTCGAGAAGTATCATTCAGACCACATGACAGCGAAAAGATAAGGTCCGGGTCCGAATCTTGAGGATAAGATAAAGGCCAAACAAAACTCTTTCCCTCTCTTGTCTCTCTCTACTAATTTTTTACCTGATTCAAGTTTTCCTGATAATCTTCAATGCTAAAATTAATGTCAGCTTCCACTCCTCGGAACTTGATTGCCGCTGTATCGTATGCGCTGCAGGCGAAAATTTATCGGTCAATCTAAAGCTCTGAAACTATAATTTTGTTCCCCTTTCTTTCTTAAAGGATATACAAAACTTGGAAGGCCTGTCAAAGAATGAATAACCAAGAGATGTTACCGAGCAGCTGCAAGTGCAGTGTCAAATCCACCTGCGGAAAACATCCAAGGAAAGAAGAAAACCAATCTAGCCCATGTTAGCTATATGTCTGAACAAATATGTGAGTGAAGTGAATGAAAAGAAAGATCAGACTAATAGTCCCATACCTAGATAAACTTGCTTCCCACAGTCCCTGCATCAACAGAAAATCATTAAATTCTGATTGTTAAACTTAGAGCCTATTCTAAACGATTTTGGAAAATTGGGTAACGAAAAGGAAATACTATTCTGAGTGTCATTATGCTTAGTGAAAACACCAACCATATATGAGACTCCCAACGGCCAGTTCTTCGGTAGTAGGTGACGCCACGATACTGAGAGCTTCTTGACCGAGGACCTCGTCGACTTTTTTTCAACGGTTGTGAGACTTCAGCGGATTTTTTTGAAGCAATTGTCTCCGATTGACATAAGCTTACTCCGACGCAATGAGTCCTCCGAAACCCAGCTCTGCCGCCGGAGTTGGCTCCCATTTCCTGGTCGCCGACGGGAAAGAACTGACGAGTCACCAGTGGGCCACTGTCCATAGTGTCCGGCACCGGGAAACCGAATATTTCGCTGCTACGCTTCTTGATTGTTGATCTTGCTCTCTCTCCACTGCCATCAACTTCTTCTTCTTCGGATCCTTCTTCAACAAACACAGCAGAAGAGCTTGAATTAGACATGGATCCGACCCGTTTGCCTTTCTCATCTTCACCGTCGACGGAGGTCTTTTGCGAAGAACACACCTCTGATTCATCGTCCCTTCTCTGATCAGGCGAGTCATTTAAGTCCCACATTTGTTTTGGTACGAGGGTCGATGTAAAGCAAGAATTTTTATGCTGACCACTACTGTCCTCGCTCAGATTTTTGATAGAAACTCAAGACTTTAACATGAAAGATTAGAATTTGAGAGAGTAGTGGAGGAGATGGCAGAGCTAAAAGGTGATAAACTTCCCTTTGGAATTGGACCTTTTGTCTATAAAATAAGTTATCAAGGGTCGTGAATCATGAACACAAACATATAAAAAAGAGATAGCCAAAGAGAGGGTTTTCCAGCATTCAAAGGAAAGAAAAAACCTACGACTTAGAGAGGTATCTTTTGATGTTTCAAGATCTTCTACCCTCTAAGTGTCCAAATACAGCATAGACAAGGCCAAGCTTTGAGGCTTCAAGGATAGGCTAAAGCATCCTCAACCACCCCAACAGTTCTGCGTCTCTTCCTCTCTTTCTCACACGCGGTGGTCTCTTCAATTTAACAACTAGGTTTTTGGCTTCTCTTTTGTTTTTGAATGCCTTGTTGTGATGTACAGTATCTCTTTCCTTTTCTATTTGTCTTTTGGAAGGCTCTTTTTTTATCAAATGGTTTTGGTAGTGCAAATATACATGTATTAGAATTAATTATAATAACCCTCCATACATTTAGTTATCATGAACATAAGATCTTTACTGTTTTCTGTTGCCTTCAAACTAAGCAACCTTTTAGTTACTGGTGGGGAAAAAAAAAACATGAGAAAGAAAGAAGCGTCTCTTTCTACCTCCCAACTTTTCCCACGTTAACCGAATCGAAAAACACCGTCATCATTCTTCCTCTTTCTCTTCCTCCTTCTGGTGTATGTGGTGTTGTGTGTGTGTGTTGTCTCTCGTTCCCCTTTCACTCCCTTTCAGTAGCTAAATACATTTACCTAATTCCGGAAACAGACAAACGGAAATACTCGAAAGATGGCTAATCACTCAATTGCCTTTATTGGCTATTAATCATCACCATTCACACACTCACGTCAGAGGTCACCTTCCATCTCTGACTCACGCGCATGTTATAGTGTGTATATAGAATTGTACCCCCTTGAAGGTTTCAAGTTTTAACTGCATAACGAACATGGAAGTTAAAAACAAGAGGCGACAACTAAAAGTAGGGGGTATATGAGTTTTGGTAGAGAATCACGTTACAACAAGAGAAATGAGAAAGAGAGAGCGGGATGATATGATAAGGGTTTGCTTTGTGTTAGGGCATGAATCGATCAGAAAAAGAAGAGAGAATATAGTAAGAAAATGGAAAACGTTTCCAAAAGCAGTCCAATCCAAGAGTACGGGAAGAGGGCCACCTTTGCCTCTTTCGTTCACTTACGGAACTCATTCTCCCCTTTTTAATGTACTTCCTAGTTGTGGCCTCCTTCTCATTTCTACTCTCTCTCTTTAGCGCGTTCACTTCACTCTTATAATACATTTAAATATTCGTAATTCATTACTTAAAAAAAAAAAATGCATTTGCCCTTCAAAGGCAAAACTGAACAAATAATCATCTTCATCAAGGTATGGAGGAGGAGGATTTTGGTTCGAGAATAGAGGATTTTGTTACTCAAAATATGAACAATTCGTTGCAAAATCTGATCATCCTGTAATATCGATGGTAACATCTCCTTTAACAAGTAATAATTACCTTTTATGGAGTCGTGCTATGAAATTAGCTATCAAAGTAAAAATGAAGTTATAATTCATTAATTGTAGATACTGTAACACCTCATACCCGATAATGAAATCGGTATTTTGAGTGTTAACATATTCTTACGTACCTAACATTTTGAACTACAACATTCTCTATTTAAAACCTCATTATTCTAGTAATTACTATTTATTTTATAAAAATTTTGATATAAATTTCTCTATATTTACTTAAAACCTCCTGCAAGAAATTTCAATATACTTCTTATGAACGTTACTTAACTACCCATCTCTATGTCAAACTCCTTGATAAAATAATTTACCCATCATTTAATATATTTCAATACATTTAAACCAGGTTTCATATATAACTTTCAAGTATTTATATATAATTCACAATAAAATCCTGTAAAATCCTTCACTTCTTTATGTGTGCGTGTCATAACCAAAAACAAAATAAAAATTTATAGTAGATCATCCTCCAAATCTTTGGACATCCTCTGTGTGACTCTTGTCTTGTTGTAGATCCACCACTACTTTTTTTTAATTCTCTTCAAAACCTACGCAGAAAGAAAATCCACACGCTAGGCTATAGGCTTACTAATGTTTAAGCAATTTCATTTCTTATTCAATTCAATTCATTCAACCATAACATGTATAATATATAAATACCTTCATTTATTTCTAAGCATAAATAGGCATTTAAAATCAACTTACGAAATACAATCATGTATCTATTTTAATGATTCATATCTAATTACACAATGATAAATAAATTGTACAATTTAATCTACAATCAATTACTATTTTCATTTGGGTTCCTTAATCATTAGTCAATAAATAAATAAATATATATATATATATATATGTAATTGCCCCAAAATAAAATCCAACATAATTATATTGCCGAGTCAGATAAATGAAATTTTAAAATACAGGACTGAGTTCTTAGAACCATATAGTCTTTTCTTTTCCTTTTTATTTACATATTGAGAGTAAGTTCTCGAAGTCAAGCAATTCATAACACAAATCAAATATCTTACACTGAAACTGAACTCTCAAAGTCATATAGTATGGTAACATATATCATGATACAGTACTGTTAACTTCCTAATTGACATGCCAACTCTATCATATTTCTCCAATTCCTATCTATTTTACTAGGGACAATTCTAATTAAATTATGTTGAAATTTAATGATAAACACTCATAATAACTAATTCAAGCTATTCTATATTCGACTAAAACAAATGTTACTTCTTAATGTCATTTGTTTTCTTTTGTTATTGGTTTTAATTTAGTTCATACAATATTCAAGACATGTTCAGCTTACCAATTAGTCAAAAATAATATATACATCAAATTTTCAAATTCAACATATGTATGCCAATTGGGGAAAATACAAATTATAAGTCCAAAATCAAAATTAATCACATATATTACTTCATTTACAATCCAATTATATATTTTTAACAATAATTTCATAAACCCTCAATTTTACTCGAGAATCATAAATTACCTAATACACAACTTTTAGGGAAAAATAGAATTCCAAGAACACATACCAAATTGATGTCCAATTATTCAAATTAAGCTTCCATCAACTTCAATTTCACCAATAATTTCTTATTCCTTCTGTTTTTCTTCTCTCTCTCCTTCAATTCCTCTTCTTTATCTTCATATTTTCACATAAACATTCAATTTCATGCATTTTATTCATCAATGCATACAATTACACTAAAATCATGTACTTAAAAAAAATCAAAACTCCATTAACTTACCTTTCAGTTACTATTCATCAAGAACACTAATATACCTTTTCTTCATCTTTTCCCAAACTTTTTGTTGAAATGGTGAGTTTTGGAACCCTAAGTTAATGATTTAGTGTTTAATAGGTGATTTGGGTAAAGAAAGTTGGCTTGAAAATGAAAGAAAATGAAAATAAAAAGGTAAAGAAAGGAGGAGGCTTGTTCTCAGCTATATTTGATGAAGAAGAGAGTTTTACGTGGCAATTAATGTTACGTGGTCCCTTAATAACTTTTTCCCTTTTTTCTAAAGATCTAAAATTAACTTTAACTTTTAATCCATTCTTTTCTTCTTCTCAATAAAAAACTCATAAGAAAAATATCAACCCCATATAAAGACTTTAATTAATATCCTTTATTTCTATTTATATTTTCACATTTGACTTTCACCCTTTCTCAAGTCAAACTTTGACCACTGGTTAACTATTGGTCAAACCTTCAAAACAAACTCGTTTTGAGCTTTAATTTGATCTTCGGGCTATTCTTGAACAATATTATCCGATACTAAATAAAATAAAAATAAAGTTTGAGTTCCTGGTGTCACTATTCACCTCATGATACACTATTCACAACTCAAAGAGTAATATTCATTAAATCGAATACAGATACAAAATACCATATGAAAATTCGTTAGTTTACGATTCATGGTGTAGAGTTGATAGTATGGTTACATCATGGATACTAAATTCAATTTCTAAAGAGAACGTTGATGCTTATTTGTATGCCTCAAGTGCTTTTGAGCTTTGGAAGGAATTAGAGAAGAGATATGGAGAGTGTAACGGTCCTCTTTTGTATCAGTTAGAGAAATCAGTGTACTCACACAAGGAAATATGTCTATTATTAGACATTTTACAAGATTGAAGAAGCTTTAGGATGAGTTAAGGTGTTTGTTACCGATGCCAAAATGTTAATGTAATCAATGTACATGTGGAACTAGTAAGAAAATGGAGGAGATAAATTCAAGGCATAAGCTGATACAATTTCTTATAGGGTTAAATGAAAGTTACGATTAGGTTAAAAATCAAGTTTTAGTGATGGATCCAATACCAAGTATTGAAAAAGCATATTCAATAATTCTGATAATGAAGAGACACAAAACAATTCATATGGCAATAATTGAACCCAACAATAGTAGTGTCATGGCAAGAATTGGACCCAACAATAATAGTGCCATGTTCGTGAGAGGATAAATGAACAAGACATATAAAGGAGGGAAAGGGAATTATAAACAAAAGGATAGAGTAGACAAATCTAAATTAAAGTGTAATTTTTCTAAAATGACAGGACATACTAAAAATAGTTGTTTCAAAATCCATAGCTATCCAAACAGGTATAAGGAGTTAAAAGAGCAGAAACAGAAAACATCAAAGAAAAATTTGGTAAGTATGGTACAAAATAGGGAAAATAGAAGAGATGCATACAGAGTCAATTCATAACAGTACAAATGACTGACCAATGAACATTTCTAGATTGATTCAGTTAGAAGTGGAAAGATTCATGAAAGGGAAAACAACGTCTGGCACAAACAAAATAACTACTACGAAACTAACTCTTTTACACGTGGAAAGAATAAATATATTAGCATATGTTGTTCATTTTGTCCCTTTATCCATTACCTACAACGGCCTTACACCAAACACATTTCCTTTATCACTCACCTAATCTTTCTATATCATACATGTCATTTTTAGCTGCAATGTATAATCTTCAAAAGCCACTTTCTGTTAATTAAGCTAGACTAAAATAGGAATGGATGGATGCTATGAATGTGGAGTTAAAGGCATTTGAGGGCAACAGGACATGAGAGTTGACAGAATTACCACCAGTTAAAAAGGCCATCATTTCAAAGTGGGTATATAAAATAAAACTTAAACCATATGGCACAATTGACAGATACAAACCTAGGTTAGTAACTAAGGGATTTAATTAGATTGAAGGAGTTGATTTTGTGGACAGCTTCTTACCAGTTGCAAAGGTGGTGATTGTCTAATTATTCTTGGCAATTGTAGTAGCTCACTCATAGCTACTTCATCAACTAGATATCAATAATGCCTTTATTCATGGATATCTAGATGAAGTGTACATGGTTCCTCCTGAAGGATATGTTAAAACTCAGAAACATCAAGTTTTTAAATTGCTTCGATCCTTATATGGCCTAAAACAAGCATCACAGTAATGGAATCATGAGCTCACGACAAAATTGCAGACTATTAAGTTCGTCCAATCTTCCAATGAATGTACATTTGTGTTGCTGTATGTTGATTTGGGGTCTGATTTATTGCATAAGTTGATTGCAAAATTGTTTCACAAGTAGACATCTATCTTGGAAGATTTTGTAGTTCCTTTGATCCCACCTTGCTGTAACTATTGAAGATGAACAATTTAGAAATATTTGTAAGTGTTGTTTGAATAGTTGGTATTTAAATACCTGATTTGTTGTTATCCAGACAATCTAATTCCACATTTATCAAACACCTCCTGAGTAGTGCCTTCTATATTTCCTTGATATAACTGCATTTAAAGAATAAGTATTCAGTACTTTCCTCAGCCTCTTAACATAGTAAACACTAGTTGGTAAGCTGCAAGTGTTTAGTAATTTTATCATTTTTTTTCAAATTGCCTTTCATTGAAATCCAAAAGGTGATGGCAACTCAAGAGTTGAGATAACTGGCCCAGCTTGGTCTAGCCTAAGGTACCTAATTTGGAAGATTTTTGAAGAACAACTTATTCCATGATGAGTTGGAGAATACATTATCACTTGCATCTCCAAATATAATTATCATCACCTAGCTTTACATGAGTCTGACCTGTTTCATTTATAAGAGATCTGGACAATGATGAGTGTTGGAAAAATTCCTTGTCAATTAAGGCTATTGCATCAGAAGCATTTAGCTGGGTGAAAGATCTGAGAGTTGTAGCTTCATTGACATTTGTCAGTTGACCCATTGAAAGCCAATTATCATATTAGAAGCTAATAAAATTTTCAATTGCTACTAGTGCTATAAACTCAATATTGAATATATCCCTCATTTTGAGAATGACTTTTAGGGTAGTGGAGGGAAAATCTGCATAATCAATGGCCCAAATACTTTGATTCTTAATATAGTATTTATGAATCCAGTTACACCAACAAGATTGTTTATTATGCATAAATCTCCACAGTAGAAACGTAACTTTTTTCTTCAATTTTACAAAAAATTTAAGAAATAATTAAAATCTTTACACCAAGCCTTGTTGATTAATTCAATTCGTTACACTATAAATCTTATACTTTTTACAAAGTTTTCCTAGACCTTAAGGAAGAAATTATAACTGTTTGCATCATTATTGAATTGGTCCCTTGAATTATAAATAAAGAAAAAATGAATAAATTTTAATATAATTTATTGTCTAAACTAATGTGCTTAATCCTTACTAATTTTTACATCAGTTTATTCAAATTATAAAAAAATAACACATAATAATCTCAGGGTGCAGGTGAGTTAATAAGGGATTTTTCTGACTTAAGTGAGGTCGCGGGTTTGAACCATTCTCATGTATATAGTCGTTTCAAACTTGAGACCAAAATTTTGCTTCTCACAAAAAATTTACCCGATTTGAGCGAAGATTAGTCTAAATGTGGATGACTTAAAAGTATTTTTTTATAATTGGAATCTTTCAAAAATACCTAATAAATAAATTAAAAAAATACCTAATGTCGTGGTTATCATGGATTCTCTGAACTGTTTCCCCCCCTCTTTAACATTTCCATCTCCTGCCTAAGCTGAGCCATCTGCTCCATGTGCTGTCTCTCCTTGGTC
>JANZLX010000213.1:5167945-5180925 GCA_025531955.1 Erythroxylum orinocense | reverse complement strand
TACATAAATTTTAATCATACAAATTACCATTTATATAGTAACAATAAAAATAATAAGAAATAATAATCATATATTTACGTAAATGGTAATAGGTAAAACCTCCCTCTATACGTACATGTTAGATGTAATGTATACAGAAGGAGTTGAAGTACAGGTGTCGAAAAATTATGGTGTCTAATTCAAAGTGGCTTGAGGTGTGGCGCCTCAAGCTGAGTAACAGCGCCTATGTGGTGGGTCTCACAGGCGCCTGACATCTTCTCAACTCTGTTTCAAATTTAATGGCCAAACGACGTCGTTTGGCTATTAAACACCATAAGACACCCTTATCTTCGACAGAGGATTTGAGCTCCAAAAACACAGTTGCGCCCTCACCTTAAATGTTGAAAATTGTCATTCCTACTTCAGTCAACTAACCAGACAGCTGCATTAAATGCAACTTGGCCCTCAAGAGTTGGCCTAGTTAGAACATGGTTATTTGGGTAGAGACTCAGCTGTTATAATTAGAATACTATCTGCTCTGAGTGTTTATGCTTTTATAGCAACTGATGTAAACCAAAACCCACCGAAAGATGCATACTGATAATCTAAAACATATCATAACAGCAAATAGTAAGACCAAATCTAAACTAGCATTTCAGAATAACTAACTAATGACGAAAAGGTCAAAGTTTCCGCTAATTTATTTTAGAGCCATAAAGAGGACTTAGCAAGTACAAAATTGAAGAATGGCCAGCAACGCCACTGCCAGTAATAAAGCCATGACAGTCAGAAAATGAACGAATGTCAACCTAACAACTTACCATAACAAATCAACTTGAACCAAAATGGTTTGGAGTTGCACCAAAATCTTATTACTATTTCACTCACTCTAGAATGTTTGCTCAGATGGGCCAACGCCCAAGCTTAAGAAATATGGTTGTCATTTAGAGACAGTGAGCCCATCCGATCAGTTGGACTATTAACCTGCTGCTTCTGCTGTTGCACATTTCTCAAGACCTCCATGGCCTCGGCAACTTTCGCTTTCAAGGCTTCTGGAGATTCCAGCAAGTGCAGCACCTCAGTCTGGTCCATCTCTAGGAGCATGCCGGTCACCTTAGCAGCATTTTCATGCTCCAACTGATCTACGAGTGGATACAAATTTTCCCCAAGTAACTGCAGTCGTTGAAACATCCACAGGTCAAGGCAAGACAGTGTAATATTGAGTATGGTATGCAAAAACAGATGAGAACTAGAAGAGCATAACGATCAATAAAGCAATAATGTATAGTCGTCCAAGTAGATGTCACTTTACTAGACTTTAGCATAAACTTACTGTTCTCTGCTGTTCAGGTGTTGCATTAGCCAGGGCAGTGGCTAAAGCCCCAGTTTGCACTGGTTGTGAATATGCAGCATCTCTAAATGGCAATCCACTCATATCATAAGGAAGAGGAACTATGCCTCCAGGAACACCACCCATCGGAGCTTCTGGAATGTTGCGACTGGGAGGATAGCGATAACCACGTCCCCTAGGAAACATCTGTAGTACAGAGGTACAAGACAACAGAAAAAAATAGATTACAAGACTGAAGTGGTGTAACATTTGAAGGTGAAAAAGTATTGAATTCAGGTAACCCCTCACCTGTTGGTGAACCGCTTGGAGGGGTTGCTGAGTTTGCTGCACTGGCCCTCCAGTAGATCGTCTGCCTCCTGGACGCTGAGTGTGCTGACCTGGTTGCACCATTGGAACAAAAAAGCTTGGTCTCATTCCAGGAACTAGTTGCTGCTGATATCCAAACCCAGGCTGCCACGTTTCAAGAAAGGACCATAGCTATCAGACCATTGCAAAACTTGACAACTAATGTCTTGCTAAAAGTTAAAAATCACTGTTATCTACAGAAGTCGAATAGCAGTATTGAATAGGCATCAAACTGCAGCTTAGATGAACTCCCATGTATAAAAGAACAACTTGTGTGAAAATCACATCAATGGAATTAATTCGACAAGCTTAAAAATTAGTAAATAAACAATATTTGAGACATTGGTACCGGCGCAATCAGGACAATAGAACTGCCAAATACTCTGAAAACAATGTAACAACCATGGGAAATTATGGCATTTAGAAGTAGTTCTCACTTGGGGAGGAATCATAGCAGGAGGGCCTTGGCCATAGAAGAGTTGCTGTCCCAGACCTGGAGCACCCGGGGGGTATATAGGCATTCGAGGGCCAATCGCAGGTGTTATTGCAGGGCGATATTGTGAAAATTGTGCCTGCAAATAAGGGGCAAAAAAAAATCTCTGCATAAGTTGCAACTTTAAACTTTTGATCCCCCTGCTTTTTCTCTCCCACTTTATGATGTTGAAGTTTGGCAAAGCTGTTAAGAGGTATACGTCTATATAAGAATGTACAAAATGATAGAAAAGAAGAATCTTTCTCCATTGGTTCTTTAAGGTCTCTTGATTAAAAACTTTTGATATTCCAAATGCACAAATAAAAACATGCTGATAAAGATCAAAAGAAATAACCTGCAGCCTTGCTCTTCTTTCTTCCTTCTTTTGTGCATGAGCAACGTAAAGTGGTTTGCTAACTATCATTTTACCAGACATCTCAGAAAGCTTCAAGGAAAAGGTAACACTTAATGTTATGAAGGTCATATCATAGAAAGCAACAAACTAAACAGCTATTTACATTTCATAGCTTGGTTAAACATCAACTTACCGCTCGTGATGCTTCTTCAGCAGATGAGAAGGCAACAAAGCCTGATCCTCTGCTTAAACCATTTGGGTCCCGCATCACCTTTAAAGTTTCAAATGAAAATCAAAATTCAGGGCTAAAAGACACACAGATAGATCACAATCTTTTTCATTATTTCATTGGTAATATGATTTCTTGCACAGAAATGTCACTATACCTTGCACGAAGTGATTGTACCAAATTCTGAGAATAATTCCTTCAGCTTGTCATCACTGATGCTATCGTCTAAGTTTTTAACATATAGATTCAGGCCTTCATTTTTTTCTGCCGTCTCCTTCAGGGTTTGTTCAAAACGGCCTTTGAGTTCAACCTCTCTCTCAGATTTTTTCTGTGCTTTACCAACATACCACTCTTTATCATCAAATGTCTTTCCATTAAGTGCCTCAACAGATCGAGCTGCATCATCAGAGTTCTCAAAATTGACAAATCCAAAGCATTTGGATTTTCCATCTCCATCTCTCATAACTACAGCACTTGTAATAGTTCCATATTCACCAAAAATCTTCTTTAAATCTTCCTCAGTTGTTGTATCTGACAGATTCTTTACGTAGACATTGTTGAATTTAGTCTTATCTAAAGCAGAATCTCTTTCCTGTTTACGTAGGAAAGGACCAACAAAAACTTGCTTGTCATTCAATAACATGCCATTGAGTTTCTCAATTGCATTTTTAGCAGAGTCTTCATTATCAAATTGTACAAAACCATATCCCTTAGATTGACCAGAAGAATCAGCTGCTATCTTGCAAGATAAGATATTGCCAAATGTCGAAAAGGTGTCATGTAGAGCTTTGTTGTCGATTGCTTTGTCCAAATTCTAGAAAAGAATGAACAAAAAATGGAAAAGTTAACAAAAAAAGATACAAACATCCTTGTAAACAACATGATCTACCATATTAAAAAAACTGCACCTTGATAAATATATTTCCTGCACCACTCCTGCGAATAGTTGGGTCACGATGAGAGTACATAACCCTAATTGGCTTCCCATTAAGAGGGGTGAAATTCAGCAATTCTAGAGCCCGAGCAGCTGCCATTCCCAAAAATACCAGGGAAAAAAAGGGATTATATGGAGCAAAACATGAGCAGTGCACAAGACATCAACAAGTGAAGGCATAAAACTACACAAGATTAGAACATAAGGCTCTCAAGGCACAACATCAATCTGAAAAGCCCTGCAATTTTTGAATCACCTAGAGATTCTCCAAATTCATGCTAATCAACGCCAACACTATTCAATTTGCATGCAATCAAACATGTCAAAATAATAAGAAAAAGTATCACATATGGAAGTGAGCTATCAACGGTGGACAGTAATCCGAAATGTCACTGAGACCGAAGCAAACTGAACAACCCAAAATCACCCGTCGTTTAATGCACTTAAAGATTAAGACTTCGCAATTAAACAACACTAAAACTACCCACTCTTCACATCCCGCAAATTCATTTTCTTCAACAACTACGAGTTTCAACTAGAAAAGGAATAAGAGAAACTAACCATCGTGAGTACTGCTATAGTTAACATAGCCATAACCAAGAGACCGCCTTGTGCTCAAGTCCCTACAGACCCGAACCGAAACGACCTGACCCAGCTGGTTAAACAAATCATAAATCTGAGTGTCTGTAACATTGGCCTCAAGATCTCCGACATACAACGCAGTCGAAGATAACGGAATCACCCCATTGGCCGCCACCCCATTCTGCGGAGGAACCGGAGTCTGCGGCTGAATCTGAACCTGAGCCATCTCTAAGCAACTTTTAAAAGAACAGATAAATGCGAATCGGTAAAAAGAAACTAAAAAGAGAGAACTTTTTTGTTTTCAGAGTGGTTTAATGGGATAAAGAGTGGTGGGACAAAAGGGTACAATGGGGGTGGTCGGAAAAGGATAGAATCGCCGTCGGAGAGTGTAATGTGAATAGGCAGAAGCAAAAATTCTAGCTGACAGAGGATGGGCAGACCAGTGGCGGCACCGCAACTGACATGTTAGAGAAGACTTTGTTTATATAGGAGCACACAATCACACACGCCCTAGAATTCTTATTCCTTTCCGTGTTAAACTGAATTGGGCTTTTCTTCGTCTCTTCCGGGCCATCTTTATTATTATCCATGTCATATTTTCAATTTTTTAATTTTAGTCAGAATAAAATTACTCCTAGGATTCTTTTTTCTATTTTTATTTATAATTTATAATTTTCGTTTTTTAAGTTTAGTAAGAAAGATTTATAAAATTTAAAAAAATTAATTTTCTATTTCGTTATTATGTCATAATTTAGTTTTCAGTCAATTAAATATATATTATTTAATTATTTAGTACTAATTATTAATATAAATTATAATTAATATTATTTTAATTTAATAATTTTATTTACATTGATATAACAATCAAAATATTGATTTTAACTTTGGTTTATCAAATTCCTATCGATTTGTTCCAAATTCAAAAATTTTAATTAAATTATAATTTAATCTTGTCAAATTGAATTTTATTTATTAAATTTATATTTAATTTGTTGTTCGAGAACATTAATATTCTTAACAATCAAAACACGTATTTAATTTTAATTTAATTAAGGGATAATAATTATAAGAGCCAGCGAGCAGGTCGGTGCACGGCACTTCTATATTCTACCGAAGCCAAATTAGTTTTCCTCTCAGTTTCCTCTTTTGCCCTTCTCCGTCTCCGAAGGAGGAAAGTTCCCCCGCCATGGACTCGATCCTCTTTCAGGACTCCATCGCTCTAACGCGCCCTCGCCTTCCCGTCCCTGTCTCTACTGTTTCCATCTCTCACCATCTCCCTTGCCTTCTTTTTTCCCGCTCCGACATCCGACTCGTTTCCTTGTCGACTTACTCACCTCCGTCTCGCCGGTCCTCTGCCATCTCCGCCGCGGGGACTTTGATGACCAATTCCGTACCGGTTTGCTATCTTGTGCACTTATTGCTTACTTTCTTCACGTAGATCTTGTGGCTGTAGATGTGAATCATTATATAAGTTTTCGCAAATTGGGTTTTATACAGCTTATGAAGATATTTTGTCTGCTTCGTTTAGTTTATTGTCTAGTAATTCAGTTTTTTTTGAAGTTTTGCCTATAATTAAGTGATTAGAAAGATGCTCACTTACACTTTATTGACAAATGACTATCTTAAGGCTCAACAGTTAAACAAGTGAAGCATTACCTATTTAATTTGAATAATGATGATAAGAAGTTTCTTATTCTTTGGACTGTTAACACATCTTTTTTCTGGGAGCTTTGGTTGGTTTGTGGATGTGATTGGTTTGATTGCTGATATGCAGCCAAGAAGTGGAATATATACAGTTGGTGATTTTATGACTAAGAAAGAACATTTGCACGTGGTAAAACCAACAACTACTGTAGAGGAAGGTATTTCTTTGGATCTTGGCAGTGCTGTTGATTTTTGGACTTGCTGTAGTAGTATGTGACATGATATACTTTGTGCCAACAGCTTTAGAAACTCTTGTCGAACACAGAATCACTGGTTTTCCTGTGATTGATGATAACTGGA
This sequence comes from Erythroxylum orinocense, assembly GCA_025531955.1. Classification (NCBI taxonomy): domain Eukaryota; kingdom Viridiplantae; phylum Streptophyta; class Magnoliopsida; order Malpighiales; family Erythroxylaceae; genus Erythroxylum; species Erythroxylum orinocense. The sequence continues at coordinate 5,174,674 of JANZLX010000213.1, read as the reverse complement.
AACTGGTAAGTGTTAAAATGCTTCTTTGTGGTTTGCTCTGATTATGCTGATTGACCCAGTCCACTTTGTTTATTTCTTTGGGTAGACATACAACAAGTAATTTTGACTATCTACTTTAGAGTCTTAAGTTGCTGTTCAACAATGGTCATATCAGCTAGCATGATCTACAATATACAAGTATTTACGTCTTCTTCCATGGCAGGTTGGTGTTGTGTCAGACTATGACTTGCTAGCTTTGGACTCCATTTCAGGTACCCTAAAATCATCGCCTTGTAATCACCCAGCCACATATTTGGTTTGACTGTTTCATTGCCTTTTCTTGTTTGTTTGCCTTCTTTGACATGAAATCTGATGGTGATTTAAATTGTTAGTATGTTGCAGAAGGCATTCATATATGTTTTCCACAGATATTTCGTGGTGACTAGAATATGATAATATTGTGTTATTGACTTAAAAAGTATTATCTTCCATGTTTAGGCGATTTATGTTGTTTGACCTACACTACAGTTGTACACTTTCTATATTCAACTTATAGATGTTTGATACTTCTTCGCCCCATTTCTTCCAAAGAAGTAAACAAACAAGGTAAAGTTTAGTGACCTTCCTCTGGCAACTTTGTGTTTAATGACACAGGAGAGCTGTAATTAATTGATCTACTGCTAGTTTGTGTTGAAATCCTTATTTTCAGCTCTAAAATGGAAGTTGGGAGATGCAATTATGACACTGAATTTCTTACATGTATAAACTCTTCCAATTTTCTAACTAGGTGGCGGAAGAGCTGATAACAGCATGTTCCCTGAAGTCGATAGCTCTTGGAAAGTACGTGAGGACTATCTCTTTTAAGATAAACATAAAACCATGAAAAAATGGACATTCATTCTTGAAATTTTGTATAATGCCTTTATCATATTAAACTTATTGCTTCTCGAGATAACCTTCTGTTTATCTTATCTAAAAACGTCTTTTGGGAGTCTAATTTTCTCTGGGCTGTATTTGCAGTAATACTGCGAGTCATACTTGTAGCAAGTAAAATCCAGTAGTGAAGTGTAGGTGATTGGCATCAATGTTTTTTTCGAAAGTATCTATTCTAACATAAATTTGACATTCTGGAAACACTGAAACATATACTATTTTATGAGGACCATCCTCAGGTATAAGTTGCTTGGTATCTGTGTACATTTTGATTGTTCTCAAATTCTTGGTAGAACTCGCATGAAGCTATTTCTGAGATATATCATGATTCTATATTTGTTCATCTTCTTACATGTTCCCCTTATATACATCCTTTTTAGTTGCTTCCGCCTTATTAATTTTTAATACCATGCACAAGTAATTCTGCTTGTCTTTATTCCTTTCTGTTTTACATCATCTGTTAATGATAAGGATGCTTTCCTTGAGATATAATTGCCCTGTAATTGGTGTGATCCATTCCTTTCTTATTTTAAAACATTTTTGGGAAGTTTGATACCAAATGATTATTAGCGCCTGCAGACTTTTAACGAGGTGCAAAAATTGCTCAGTAAAACCAACGGGAAGCTTGTTGGTGATTTGATGACGCCTGCCCCACTTGTGGTTCGTGAAACCACAAATCTTGAGGATGCTGCAAGGTCTTCTTATACTTGATATTTTTCACCATTTTACAGTTTGCTTTGATTATTCGATGTTTCTTAACAGTCGAAGCTTGGAAATTAAACTTATTAATTGATTAATCTGGTGTCAGATTACTGCTTGAGACAAAGTATCGTAGGCTTCCAGTTGTAGATGCTGAGGGAAAGCTGGTAAGAGAGGCCTATCTGTTATATAACGATTCCGACTAAATCTCAAATGGTGATTTTAATGAGCCGATGTTCTTAATCTTTGATTTGAAGGTCGGAATCATTACAAGAGGAAATGTTGTAAGAGCTGCTCTTCAAATAAAACGTACTTTGGAAACAGAAGCATAAATGTCTAATGGAATTTTCGAGGATTGAAAGCCCATGGCGCTCGATTGGATTACTCTATTGATCAACAACAGATGGAAATTGATCAAGAAGAGACAGGAGGAGCTTAGCTGCGTTATACGTACAATTTTGGCTCGTCTTAGTGCAACTTGTATCATTTATACTGTTCCAACTAATCAGCAGTTGGTTGTCGCATTGCTTATATGGTGTTTATTGCAATGTTTTCCAGGATTAGCCAATTCTACCACATACAATATTAATGACACATTAATTTTTACATTTATATTATTAATATTTATTAATGGATATTTTAGGTAACGCTTGCAAAAAAGAATCAAGACAAAGCACTTACTGGCACTGCCAAGTCGGCAATCCCCTGGGAAGTGCCACTTAACCCAGATCTTTAATTTTAATATTACGATGTCTCTCTTTTTTCATAAATTTTTGTCATTTATTTTTGTAAATTTCACGGTTGAAGTTCATGAAAAAAAAATAAGACTCTATTTTTCCGAGGATACCGTCCCATCCTTTCTGAGTCCAAATTTTTTTGTCCAATATTACTCTGTTTTATTGTCTTATGAAATTTCAGCTATTTATTTTACGGAGTTTACACGTAGGGATGACAATTGTACCCGAACCTAATGGGTACCCGATAAAATTACTCGAACGGGTACAAATATAGAGAGCAAAATTTTACCAGTGGGGTAGATATAGAGTTAACAAAAATATCCGTCGGGTATGGAGCGGATATGCCCCCCATACTCGCTCCATACCCGACGGGTATTTTTGTTAATCCCATACCCGCCCCCATACCCGTTATATAGTAATTACAATTTTGTCATTATATATATATATATATTTATATACCCGTTATATATACATATATATATAATATATGCATTCATATTAAATAAGCTTATCTTAAAAAAAAAAGTAGGTAAACGGGTACCTGATGGGGGTTAAACTCCCAACAGGTACGAGTATGAGGGTGCTAAAAAAATCCCCGACGAAAATGAGAGCGGGTATGAAGGTGGAGGCAGGTTTATGAGGTGGGTAAGGAGATGACATACTCGCCCCGTTGCCATCCCTACCTACGCGAGTTTCACACGAATTTCACATAAATAAATGGCTAAAATTTTTGAGACACAATAAGACACCGTAATATTTAACAGAGGATATAGACTCCTCTATGCCCTGCTTCCATTTTTATTTTCACTTTCGTGTCCATCCACTGATTCTTAAATTAAGAGGACGTGAAATTTGTAGAGGGCTTGAAGACACAAAACATTCTTATAAGTCACGACTCGGTGACCGACAAATATACAATTCAACCATTTCTACAAGGCCAAAATTTCATTATCCAAATAAGAAAAAAAACAAAGCAAAAAATTAACTTGCTAATAATCCACATAATTTTAAGGTCATAACATACCTACTTCGTGCATCATAACAATCACCGCCGCCACCGGAAAGACAATTCTTCATCTCAATTCCCCTCCCACTCTTCACCCCAATCCTCCGGGTCGGGCAGTTTATTCAAGTCAACCCGCTCCACGAACGACTTTAGCTCTGCACTATCTGCTGCCGATTCATTGCTATCGTTGTTACTGCTTTGGATGAGGTGCTGGCGGAGGTGGTGGTGGTGGTGGTTCACGGCGTTCTCGAGAGCGTCAACGCTGGCGCCGACCTCCGTCGCTCGCTTCCTTATGGAAGCCGCAGACATGTCCTCGCAACCACTCCCTACACTAATCTCTCCTGCCAAGAATTCGGGGAAATTCAGCCTCGCTGACGGGCCTCTGAGATAGAACACCGCCGTGTCATAGGCTCTCGCCGCCGCCACCGGCGACGAGTACGAACCAAGCCAAATCCTCGACCGCTTGTTGGGCTCTCGTATCTCAGCTACCCATTTGCCCCACTTTCTCATCCTTATCCCTTTGTACGTTCTCGCGGTTTCTACACCTCCTCGCTTTCTCTTCTCTACTCCACTTTCCATAGAAACAAACAGAAAACAACCCCAGAAAAAGTTATCACCTATTTTGAAATCTTGTCTCAAAAGGGTGTCTAAAGATTGAATCTTTTTTTCAAATTTGCGGCTTCATGGTAGAGAAGATTGGAGCTGAGTAGTAATGGCTTTGAGGGGTTGCGCTGCCATAGTTGAGAAATAATAGGGTGTCATCTGTGTGTACTCACACGTCAATGATAATTTTTGTTGGCGTCTTTACTTTCTCTCTCTTTTTATATTTTGATTACCGATTTAAAAAGGAGAGGATCGAGAAAAAAAAATCCAAATTCACCGACACAATCTTTGTGAATTTGTATAAAGAGAAAGGAAATAACAAAGCTTAAGTTGGTTGGTTGCCTACTTTCCTCTTCAAGGTATTGTAGGCCTAATTATTTGCTAATAATAATTAAAAAAAGGCAATTGGGTAATATTGTAATTGGTGAGATAATAAATTAATAATAGTGACTAAAGTATTGAATAAATATTCGAATTGACGTAATAATCTACAAATTACGTTAACCGAATACTTCGTATTAAGTAAACCCTAAATGATGACTTTACCTTAATTCAATAATGATAAGACGTCTAATGAAAAAGTTTCAGGTTCAAGTCAAAAAATAATTTTTTATAAAATATAAAAATGCATATAATTAATAATTAGTAAATTGTGAAAAAGATTTGAGATGGAAAGAGGAAAAAAAAAAGAAAAATTGTGTTCTTGTCACGGTGAGACAAGATTAGGGTTACCTATTAAATGGTCTTTTCAATAGAAAATGATAGGAGGGCACAATTTTCTCATCTCCTAGTATTTAAATTGTCATTTGTGACAATTTTCTCGAGGAAAATTTTGAAGGGTCACTTCATAAAATTTGTTGCCTGTCCTTGTGTTGTGTTGGTACAAGTAACAAGGGCATTATTGTTAATTCCTTTTTGGAGGGATTGGTACTTTCTTTGTTTTGTAGTTTTTGGTTTCAGGCTGTTGTCATCATGTTTCTTCTCTATATATCCCAAGCAGGCTCAGGCAAAGTTTAGGTCGGTGGTCGATGGTCGGTGGTCGGTGGATGGATACCGTTAGGAATTGACTTTCCCTCCACGCAATAACGATTTGAGTGGATGCCTGATTGCATCCTATCGATGTCTTGTTTCCTCAGTCACGCACTAGACGATAATAACGGCATACCAGTTTTCATATACACTAACGCTATTTAATTGGGAGTTTATTATTTCGTTAAGAAAGATGGTTTATAACGAATTAAAATACAATAAAATTTACATCTACTTTTAACTAAAGATCAGGAGTCTGATCCTTGACTTTAGATATGGAGCAACTTTAAATTTTTGAGCCAGTTGTCCCACTCTGTGAGGTGCTTCTCAACATAGAAGAGATTAGTCACTGAATCCGTCAGTAGATACCCTAATCAAAGACCAAAAAAATAGAATAAAGTAGAAGAGGAGATTTTTATATTACATTTATTTACATTTTATTTTATTATAAATTATTTCATTAAAAATTTTACATCCAAGTAAATATAACCTAAGTAAAAATGGGTCATACCTTGTCTTTTTTTAGAATATTTAATTTTAAATTGTTTATTTTCTTGAAAATTTTTAAATTAAATACTCAAAAATTTAAATTTACTTCAACTTTTTACTATTGCAAAATATTAACTTTTGCGAATAGAGATAATGGATAAGCCCCACCTTGAATAAAGGCAGGAAGGACACTTGTTTAAAACTCACTCTTAACCTGCTCCTATTTTGCTTAATTTTATTCTTTATAAGAGTTCACTCTTAACACTTATAAAAAACAAAAGGAGACAAAATAGAATTTTTTTTTATACTTTACCTAGGGTCTATAAAGCATTAGGAACGAGTCTGCTAATAGGTAGATATTCATATAGGGATAATAATGGATCGAGCCCGATCGAGTATGAGATGATCGATCCCAAATTATTAATTTTTTTAAAAAATAAAAATGATGTAATTTTGGCAAAATGAAATCGTTTCTAGAAAACTACACCCAAGGTCTAGCCAACCTAGATTGAGCCGGCCAAAAGTGTAATCCTATATTCACGTGATATTTAATAGAAATGTCAGATTATCAAAAATAATATTTTTAACTAAATCGTTAAGGTTTAAAAAAATTGGTTATTCGTCGTAAAAAATTAAAAATTTAAATACTGTAATAAAAAATTTTAACAGAGAGTTTCTTGATATATTCTCTTTTTTATATTAAAATGAACGAAATACATAAATTTGCTTATTTGCTAGGAAGATAAATATAAACTTTTAGCATTTATATAATTATCTTGTTTCCAAATGCACCCAATTGATGTTGATTTTCTGTTTTCCTGTGTATTTAAAGATTTGATAGGTAGGGAAAATTCTCTCTCAGAACCAAATTGTAACGCTATTGTCTCAAGAGTGCGTTTACTTTCAAAAAATAGTTTTTTGTTTTTTATCTTGATTTTTTCATATATTTTCAATTTTCATTTTCAGTAAAAAATTGTCGAAAACTTGTTTACTAATTAATATTAAAAAAATTATTTTCTAAAATTGAAAATTGCAAAACATGTTTACTAAGGAGTGTTTTTTCATTGCTAATAAATTAAATAATAACAACAACAAAATAACTTTCATTGCTCGCTGCCTCCTTGTTTTTGCCGTAAATTTTGTGGCTACAGAAGTCCAGAAAATTTCAGATCTGAAAAAACAATAGAGCAAATCTCGAGACGTGCGTGCGCGAATGTTGAGTATTGATTGTGTATTTGGATATCGCTCGAGTCT
>JANZLX010000213.1:5151391-5167845 GCA_025531955.1 Erythroxylum orinocense | reverse complement strand
TAAAAGTAGTTTTCTAATTTCCTAGAAAATTGGAAAAATAGAAAACATACTTTTCTTGAAAAATTGATCTATTTTTTTATTAATAAAAAGAGACACCATAATAGACTCTAATGTATTATTGCCTCTAAGCTTAATGAATGTTTTGTATAAGATTTTTTAAAAAAATATTTTTATAACTTTAAAGTTAATTAATTTTTGTGTCGCAAGAAAAAGGAACATGTGATCATATTGTAAATGAGAATCTTAAAGTTTGGAATAGTAGATAATTTTTGTGTTGTCAATTATAATAACATAAAAATAATATTTATTACTTTTAATTGTTTCAATAATATCAGTTTTTTTAAATACATTTTGAGTATATAACGACGTGATAAATTTTAATTTCATACTAGAAAAATATTGTAAATTTCAGAATTAAATTTGTGATTGTTATGTTGGATAATTTTGATTTTTCCCACAAAATTGAACAATATTTAATTGCATTTTTCAGTTTTTTAATAACTTATCGGTTAAGTTAAATAATTTGATCCAGATAAAAATAATAAAGTAGTCCAATAAATGATCTAAATCAATGGGTTAAAGTGTAGGTAGAAAATAGATCCTAATCAGTGTAGACTGAACTCATATCAAGCCTGTTATGGAAAAGGCCGATATGAAAATTATATATAAAGGTTAAAATCTCTTGCAATTGTTCGTATAATTCGTAAGTATAAAGATTCTTTAACTCGTTAAGAGAGCTTACATTTTGAAAAAATTGTAAAAAAATGTTGATCGCATCTTGGTGAGCAGTTCCTATAAAGACGACAGTAGATTCGCATTTTTTTCAACTTCAAAAAGTTCGTATGAAATTTTGAAACCAAAATAAGTATTTTCTGCTTTTTTTTTTAATTACCTTTTCACATTCAATCCAATATACGTAACTAAGGTTTCGATGAGTGTTATAAGTTAGTGACCAACAACAATAATTCACGTGAGCTTCCAAGCTATTAGTTTAGTTTAAAGTTGTAAAGACATACTTATCGAAATCGGTGGAGGTACAGGTTTGTTGACCATTTTCCTCTTAAACTGTATGCTTTTGTCTCCATTAGATTACCACGCCGAGAATGCCATTTTCGTTTATTTTGACATTATGTTAAATAAGAAGGCTATGTACTGAGCGGAAGTAACTCGTCCATCTTTAACTAAAAGTTAAGAGTTTAATATTTGACTTTAGGTATAGAGTAGTTTTAAATTTTTGAGCCAACTATTCTACCTTGTGAGGTGCCTACAAACCAGAGAGGGGATTAGTCACTGAATCCACTGGTAGATGCCCTGATCTCAAACCAAAAAATAAAAATGCCATGTAAAGTATGACTTCATTGTTGCATGTTTTAATGAATATATTTGAATGCTTGAGTTGAAGATTATTTATGTTTCAATGGGCAAATTTAGCTGTAAACAAGTTGGCATACCAAATTAATGTGCATCCCATATGAAAAGGAGGCACCAACACTAAATTAAACCTTAGTATAGAGTTAGGGTCTTGTTTAATCACACCAACCGGTCATAGTTTAGGATAATGCATAGCAAAAAGGACTTATGGTCATGGTCTGTGCATGCAAGCTTAGACTATTAAGAAATTGATGAATACGTCAAATAAAAGAAAGTCACCTTGAGAAAAGCAAATAAAGTAATTAAAATGTCTGGCAATATTAGTTTTATTTTATTATATTGGAAATAAACAAAATTTTAATTCTCCTTTTGATACTTCATACTAATTAAACTTAACCAATTTGATAATTAAAGATAATTATAACAAATTATTATTTTGAAATAAGTTTAATCAATTTGAGTTGAATTTAAAAATTAAGTTGCATCATCGATTTGATTGATCGATATGTAATATTCATATCGTATGTATTTTATTGTTATTTTAGTGAAATTGTAAGAGAAAGAAGCTTTTTATATAATTAAAATTTATAAATGAATTTTACAAAATTTTTAAATATTAAGATAATTTTTTTAAAGCAACTTAAATGACAAAGAACTATCTTTTGACATCAAGAACTAGAAACAAATTAATTATATATGTTTAAAAATATAATTCAGCATATGATAATTACATCCAATTTGGAGATAACATTGTAAATTTGATGTTCACTTTCAAGCCAACCTCATAAAGCAAGAACTGTATCATTCAAGACTCCTTCGGCTCTCTAATAATAGGCCTAAGATTTTCTGTTTTCATAACCCTGTGTCAACCTTTTTCTAGATGATCTTATCCACATAAATATATAAGACTTAGAAAAAATATGTAGACGAAATCGTTAGAAATAAAGTTGGCACATGTTATAGGCACAAACAATTTGATCCAGAGGTGTCGTCGATGAAGCATTTACGTATTGTGTTATGTGGGGAGGACCAGATCCTCTGGTCCCTTTCCTCTGTACATATACTGTGCCATTGCATCTTAGGAAAGGGACAGGAGGATTTGAGGAGGGGGGATCTTCTGGCTCCTTCCCCTGGCCCTATTCTGGCCTCCTTTCATCTGAGTCATTCACTCAGGTGCCCCTGGCCTTATTCTGACTCCCTTTCATCTGAGTCATTCACTCAAGTGTTCACTCAAGTGCCCCTGACTCTATTCTGGCCCCTTTTTCTCTGAGCTATGTTTCACCTAAATGAATGGCTCAGATGAGAGAGGGCCAGAATAGGGTCAGGGAAAGGGGATAGAAGATTTGGAGCAGAATTTGAGGGCCATGTGGGGCTCTTGTATTAGGGACCACCTGAGTGAATGACTCAGATAAGAGGAGGCTAGAATAAGGTCAGGGGAAAGGAGACAGAAGATTTGGAGCTGGATTTGAGGGCCATATAGGGCTCTTGTGTTAGTCAAGAGTGTTGACTATAGCTTGATTGGCCTAGGCCATGCTTTACCATTGATCAGATTTTTATATTTTTCAAAAATAGAAGGTCCTTGAGCCAGACTTTTTAATTCTCCAATACCGAGGGCCAACTTTGTTAAAGTTCGCTAATTACTGAGAAACCAATAGACAAAATTAGACGCTTAGACTTTAGACTTTCAAAGCAGGATTTTCCAAGGTATGGCTTATATTGGGAGACAATATTAGCTCATTCTGTGAGAAAAACGATTAAATTCCATTATTATATGCTTATAGCGCATAGCTACTTGAGGAAATTTACACTGTTAAACTACTGAAACAAGGTCCCCGATTTTGACATTTTAGCAGTTAGCAGTCCAAGAGTCAGAAAGGGGTTATTTGAAACGTGTCATGTCGCTAATCGACCTTAATGGCAGATTTCACCATCTAGTTAAATGAATCAGGTCGTGTGGTGTGTGAGGAGAAGAAGTCAATGGGGGTTGCGTTTGTTTCCTGAGAAATTTCTTGCAGAATATAGATTTTTGGAATTATTTGTGGTCCATGACAGGGCTGTAAAGTCTCTTGCCGGCCAATTAATGAAGCTAGAAGTCAAAATATAGGTGACGATTGCTAAGACTCCCCAAAACAATTGCCACTTATAAATATTGTTGGTTAGTGGTCATAATCTGTATGACGATATCAAGTGCAAAGGTATGCACAGTTTGACTGTTTAAGTTATTAGCAGGAGAACAATTACTACTACAAGTTGATCGGCCCGTAAGAAGCTAATTATCCATCTTCTTTTCACCTTCAACAAATAGCCAGGACATTGAAAAATACTCAGAAACACAGTTGAATCCGTCTGATTTTATCGCTGCTCATTCCATTCCAGAAAAGGTAACGAACTAACAGTAATCACTGTATTATATTTGCGATAAACTAATCTTGTACGGGGAGTAACTCACACAGAACGAGTCAAGAAACAAGTTGGATCGAGAAGTGTCTTCTGGGAATTTTCCGCTTGAAAAAGCAGTCAAACCATTTGAATGCTGGAAAAACTGTTCCGAGTGAGCTGACATTGGTTGGTGAACGAAGCTGACATTGGTTGGTGAACGAAACAACCTCCTTTTGCCGATTCCTGCAAAGAGTTGAATATAATAATAGTCGTAACAACCAGGAACATCTTGTCCTGGTAGTTGGTAGTTGGCTCATACAAAATCCAACATTCTTCGGCGTTCTAAAACAAGTAAGTCAGTAAGGAAACAAACAAGACAGAAACAACTTAAATTGAATCGTCGGAAAATGCTAGGACGTTGCTCTTTGATTGTGTATGATGTTGCAACTAGTTCCAATTACAGTTGAATACAGCTGGGAACCAATAAATACATTCATGTGTGAACCTAACCATACAAGCAAATGCAAAAGGTCCTTCCAGCTTCGTCCCATTACTTTTGCTTCCGCCGCATTCCCATTCGTGACTTTGCATACCTAATATTTCCCATTAAGTAATAAACAAAGTAGTAACAGAAGGGTAAATAAATGATGCATTAGAAAACTTTTAGGAAGGATACTCCAATCGCATGCCGCCACCAAGTGGCGAGGAGTAGAGAAGCGTGCCCTGAAGATGATTTAGAGCCTCAGTCGAACAGGCAGTGTCCTGAACACATTGTCCACTTTTGTCAAAGTAAATTAATTGACAGAAAGAATGTGCACATCATCCCATCATTATGAACTATAGACATGGGTTAAATTTAATGACGGTATTCCTAAACAATGTTCCTTATCATTTCGTATGGTTTCCCTTTCATGACTAGCACCATTAGGCCTGTTTCCTGCTTTTCACGTACTCAGTGTTTTTCTCCAAGAGATTTTGGTTTACAAGTCCTTCTACAACCTCCAACCGTTACCTTTTAAATAAAACATAAAGTTTAATGTAATCTCATCAGACCAATCCGTCAGCCTGGTGCATGCTAGTACACTCAACCCAAAATACAAAGTAGCATTCGGGCAATGCACTAGCACTACTTTTTACATAAAGCATAAAGTTTAATGTAATCTCATCAGACCAATCCGTCAGCCTGGTCCATGCTAGTACACTCAAGCCAAAATACAAAGTAGCATTTGGGCAATGCACTAGCACCATTAGCACAAGGAAAGAAAACACCACAACAACAATGAAAAACAGCAAAATCCCATGCTAAAGGCCAAATACACATTTTCTCGGTTCATCAAACTTAAGATGTAGAAAACACTTAGGTATTGCATTCACTTCCGAAGGCAGTCAGTTCACCACCATCCATTCAACCAATCATAACTCCAAAATCAACTGAATCTAGAAAACCTATTTCCTCTCCACCCTCTAAGGTAGGAAAAACGAAGAAATAAAAGGGGCATTGCAGCATATCAAGTCAAGTACCTGAAAATCGACAAATGCAACTGGGGCGCCATATGTGCTCTGTATCTTCAATTTCAAGAATCCACGACATCTGACAGGAAAAAAATGTCAACAAGAAAATCAAAATACTAAAAAAAGTTAACATGTCTAATTCAAAGCTCTTACCTTGAAAATACTTGATTTAACTCTTGCTCTGTACAACTTAGCCCCAAATTTGCTATAAAAAGTGTTGGACAAGGAGGTGCTGAAGAATTATTCTGCACATAAATAATATTTATTGATTTATCAGAACTAAAGAACAGATGTTCACATACAAATCAAGCACTTGTTCCCATGAATCCACTTAATCATGAGGTAAATGGATTATGGATACCTCCATATGATAAAGCATGGCCAAAATCATAAAATATCTCCTAATTGGGAATAAGATCAGAAATACTCCACGTCTCCGTAATCAAATTGCCAATATGAAAAAAATGAAGACAAGATCATTTAAAAGAAACAAGGTATGATAAGTTCTGCTGATATATGATGTTGAAATTGTTCTTGATAACAATTCTCTTTTCATACTCCAAGTGCTTGCAAAAGCAAAGCAACAGTGTTAAAAGCTATAGAGCCCATGGGCCCTCTGCTTTATGTAAGAAATAGAACAATTTTAGCATATAAGTTATTTACTATTCCAGTTCCACATTATGTTTCACATCACATGCCATTACATTATGTTGAGTATAGAATTTCTGAATTGATGTATTTGTCTTATAAGTATTAACAAAATGAATGGAACTACAGGTACTCTTTAGTTAAGAGTAATCAAAGTCCATTAGTATCACCAGTAAGATAATTAGTGATGGAGAAACTTGTCAATGAGATAAGAAGAAGCAAAGGTGACTTGGACCCTAGTTGAGTTGAGAAATGAAACCAATGAAATGCGGACTTACTGATTGTGTAGATGCTGACTCATTTGAGGCTCTGCCGAAGTTGCAATGACTGAAAATTTGAAAAAGGAATTGCAATTAGAAGGACTCGGAATCTTAATTGAATAAAAGTTAAAAACTTAATTCTTTTACTCTAACTTCAGGCACGGGGCATGCAAGTAATTGCTTTTACTAAGCCCCAGACCTCTCAGCCATAAGTATTCACTTCAAGTCAAAAGATGTGCGAATTGAGCTAAAGGCAGTCACTTTCTAGTAACAAAATTGTGCTCAAGTAGTGCAGATGACCTTTGTGCAGGTGGATAACCAATTGTGTTGTGAGCGGAATTAGCCATTCCAGGCAAGTGAATGCTGCCAAAACCTGCTAGTGCCCAAGCGTGCCAAACATGTGCAAAGTGAGCTTCTAAAAGACTGTGTCCTCCATGTGAGAAAATAATTGATGTCTTTTACTTAATGCGCAAGTATCACAGAACCAGTAAGATTGGACAAAGAAAGATGAGCTTCCATTGAAATAAAAATAAAGAAAGATGTCCAAACAAGGAGTTTCCACAGGAAATACTTCATATCAACTTTGAGATTTGACCAATTGTATTACCTGAATCAAGAGTTTCCATTGAATATGGTGTAGTTACTTTAGCTTTCTTATCTGGGCCAGACCATTCGTCATCTGATTCAGAAAATCAACATGAGAATTTTCAAACTCTCAAAATTTCAGAATAGGATTGCAAACAAGAAAGTACTCTAAAAGATATGATAAACATCAGGTAAAAGACCTGGTCTTGTACGCTTGGTTCTTGAATTAGATTTTGCAAGATCAATGTACAAGGTTGATCCCTTCTCAAGGTCAAAAACCATTCCCTACAAACAATATTAAGAGATAAGAGTTATTTTATTTCATAATGCCATCAAGAATGTTGTCCCACGGAACTTCTCCAACACAAACTACTTACAAAACAGCCTAGCAAATCCTAAACAAAATAATAATTCAACACTACTAAATGACTTGTAGGAGACTGGGATGCATTCAAGTAGCCTCTATTTGAAACAAATTGCAAAACCTTTCCTTTCCACAAGTAAATTACGAGTACAACTTATATACCAGAAGAATTGATAATATCTAAGTGCATAGCGACAACGTGCACAACGAACCAGCTAAAGCCGAGCATGTTCGTATCATCGAAAACAACCAAACAAGATCTATCAAATCATTAAAGAGATAAAATAAAATGATCTTACATTCAGAGCATGCATTGCTGCAACTGCAGACGGTTGATCCACAAATGTAGCAAAAGCAAAAGGCTGCCACCATCATAACATCCGTGTTAAGAGCACTGAAGTAATCCAAAAAATTGTGGAAACAAACTCAAAAGAGGAGAGGACCTGAGAAGTTTGGGTGGCGTTACGCAGATGAGAAGACTCATAACCAGAAAAATCCCGGAAGAGGTTGTAAATTTCGCGAGGCTTCACGTCCTCGGGTAGACCCGCAACAAAAAGCGTACGCACTTGATCGTAACCGCCGGTAACCACAAAAGCAGGTGCATAGACCGAGAAGGGTGGCTGATGTTGTTGAGGGAAGTAGGAGCGGTGACCTGGCGGAGGAGGCTGGTAGTAAGTGGAGAAACACTCCTGCGGTAACGGTGGTGGAGGCGGGGGAGGAGGTGGTGGCGGAGGAGGAGGGTAGTAGGCGGCGAAGTTGTCGTCCATTAGATGAGAGGCGCAGAAAGCTGACAGGTGTTTTAAAGTTGCGAATTTTATTTAGGCTTGGGCCTGGTGTTTTCTGCTTCTCGGCCCAGTTTATTATTTTCTATAAATGCGTACGTTTATGTATTTTATTGCAATGAAAGAATTTAACATTATTTAAATAGTTTTCACAATATTTAGATTTCTACTGTAATTTCTTTTTTTAATATTTTCAAAGATTTCAAAAATAGTAAAAACAATTTTCAAAATTTTACTGAATTTTAAATATTTACTTCTAAATCATATTTAAATAGATACACCTATTTTGCTTGCAGTTTAGAATATTTGGAATTTTTAATATACACCTATTTCGCTTGTAGTTTAGAATATTTGTAATTACTTTACCCTAAAGTAATTAATTGTATTGTTATTTCTGCAACTTGAAATCGCGAAGACGAAGAATTGAACTATGACCTCGAGTCCTGAAGAGTAGCTAAAGAATCTTCAGAACTTTTAACCCTTCTGATTGGTAGTCAAGGTACGAGCAATGTCCGAGTTACTCAGAGCGGCGTCCAACTTTTTACCCCCGTCCAATGGCAAGAGCAAATATCAAAATGATCACACCATCTTGTCTGGTTTTAAACAAACTCGTTAGCATTTCATGGATATGCTACTCTGTAAGGTCATGAGGATACGGTTTTACACAATGGACTAGAGTGCACGCAGAGGCTTCTCAACTGCAAAAGATGGTGGATCGTCCTGAGATTTACATAAGCAAGGGCATGGGCCTATTAATGCTTGCAGTTAAATCCAAAATTTGAGTTCTCATCATGGATCAGGATGCATAATCACAACACAGAAATTGCAATGTTCAAAATAAGTGTTAAACATTTCACTGATAATAATAACAATCAGTTGCTTTGATTGACTGGTATCCGTTTCTTAAAATAAAGATTACTTAAAACTCTATAAAGGGACAAAATGCCAGTTCAACCACATCATCATTCATACCAGCCATTAAATAATATCAAGTGCTAAACAATTCCATCACAAACGCAATTCTAAGATACACAATTGCAGACATTCACAGTTACCCAGAACCAGTAGTTCCTAGATGCATCAGGCTTCGCGCTAAACAAGAGGAGGATATTGCTTAGCTTGCTGTCGCACTCTTTTCTTATATTCTGTTGCATCCTGCACCAAATCATAACAACCAACATGTAGGACATTATGAGAATAACAAGGTGAACAATCCTATTTAAGTCACCACTAACTTCCTTATGATGTTGAGAGAGAGAAACGCCAAGAAATTCTAAGGGTGAAAAGCCAAAACCTATGGATAGACGTCAAGTAACTTCCTTTATCATCGCTTTTCCCTCACACAAACATGAAGTGATATTGTTACATAGCACATACCACATATTAGTATCAAGGTGACATTTACCATTGATAACAGGACATCAGAAATACAGATCTCTGATGCTAAGTGTGAGGAAAACAAGATTTTGTGGAGAAGCCTCCATCAATAATGATGATAGATCATCCAATCTGAACGAAATTCAGCAAGGAGCTCTCTGTCATTCATTTCGCTTTAGAAACAGCAGCACTTTAGAAATATGTCTTAATCAATTTAATTATGGATCAGCCCCTTCCATACTGAATAGCTCACGCAAAAATAAAAAATCATAGATAAGTGGGCCATGAAGGTTTCGGATGGACAGGCAAATGGAAAGCCTAAACCAAATTTCAGCTAAAACAAAGAGGTTGGTCTCGGAGAAAATGAACATAGTGTCAAAAGCGTCATGCAAAAAAATTTCATCACACACACCATACCTGTATAAAGAGATGATAGCCTTCAGTTTGTGCAGGATCAGCAGGATTTGGCTGGTCCAGTAAATCCTGTATTCCCACCAAAATTTGTTTCACAGTGATGGCTGGCCTCCACCCCTACATAACCAATACACTCAATACAACTGTAGCCAAAACAGAAACTATAATTAATCATCAAAGGAACATATGATACTTACATTGTCCTCGTTAAGTATAGAAAGACAAACAGTCCCAGATGGGTAGACATTTGGATGAAAAAATCCCTGAGGAAATTTGCACTTTGGTGGCTTGCTAGGATAATCTTCGCTAAAATGAAGTGTTAGTGGAAAGTAACCACCCTCCCAGTCAGTCTACAACATTGTGGAACAATGAATGAAATGAGAATATGAGGAGATTCTAACAGGCATAATGGAGGGAATATTAAAGCAATGAGCACATGTAACATCCAAAGAAGGTAAGAGCAAGCAAGAATCTCCTCAAATTTCAAACAAATATGTTACATATCCCAGAATAACAAGAAAAATAAAGACAAGAGTCAGGGATCAACATTCGAATTACACATGCATTCTGCTATGTCCACATGACCACCATCTTCAAAGCCAAATAATCATTCTGAAGATTACAACTGCCTCCCACACAAAAAAGACTCAACAAAATAGACTTACACCTTCCCATTTACTGTCTTAATCACTAGTCCAATCATGAGAAGAAACCCTTCAAAGGACATTAAGAGAATAAACAAGACTAAAGATCATAATCGCAAAGAACAAATAATCGGTGGGGCAGTAGAAATCAGGAGAGCAGGAAGGAAACAAGTTCATATGCTGACAGATTAGAGAAAGCAAGCAAGAAATTTCCTATATATAGGTTGGTTTGTGCTTATTTCCTTGGAATGGAAAATGGGAAGGTTTTATTTACTGGGCTTTTACCATGTCTCTCGTCAGTACACAAAGGATTACTTAATACAAGCATTATATAAAATATTATTGAAAGCATCAATAAAACATATGTGCTCCTGACATTTTCAAGAACAAATTGGAAGGTTACAAGCATGTGAACAAAGCCAAGACACAAGTTCCCTCTGTCAATATGTTTCATACTATACAGATCAGCAGAAATGTACGAAGAAACTGAAAAGTAGAATTCACGTCTGTTTAGATCTGAAAAGCAAGCAACCAAGACAATAATGAACCAAATGACCATCACAAAACAAAACTTGACCATTTTACATCCTGTTTCTCTTAGCTTATCATCATCAATTTCAAACAGATCCAGGTACAAGCAATCATAAACTATAGCCTACTGTGGGGCACCAGTCAATTGGCTGATGAAAACCCCCCACAGAGTTTATCTTTCCAGCCTTAATTATGCGAATAGATCACGAAGATACTACTTGAACAAGCAGCAGCAAGCACTCCAAATTACAGACAGCTAAACACAATCAACCGATACCCAGAACATTGAACTATTCAATTTATCCTTAGCAAGACGAATATTACTCTATAAGTAACCAAATAAATCTAGAAAAATACTTACACCAGCTTTTCCAGGAATAGTGCAATGCCACACCATCAAATTCACCGTTCCATCTTGTAAAGTCTCTGGCTTGGCCACAAAACCCTAGAATTTCGAAACGAAAATAAAAATAACTCAACTCCAAACTTCCCAAACCAAAACACAAAAAGAAAAACTTTGCATAATCACAAAAAAAGAGAAAAACAAACAATTAAAAAAACAGTAACCTAAAACATGTTAAAAGAAAATCCACAGCCAGTTTATTCAAGTAATCGTGTTGGGAGAGAAATATATTACAGACATGGGGATGGTTCTTGCGCCAAGCCTTTCGCTCCTCTGCCAGACGACCACGTGCGATGCCTCCCGACATTCTTAACCTCCGCCTTTCTTAACTCTCTCCAATACCCAATTTCAAGTTTTCAACTCAAACTGTATTCAACCGAAGCAAGTGTTTCTAATACGGGAAGTCTATACCTAAAATGGAAGTGAATAATACATTCCTTTTTATATATATAAAAAGAAAAATCGATTAAAAATAAATCATTATTCGAAAACGTACAAACAAAAAGATTATAGTGGCGTAAGATCCACGCTTAACTGGAACAACAGATCTAGACCGTCCGATAACGGAAAGGAGAATCATCGTATTATAATTTATATGCACAAGGCCCATCCCAATAGCCCACGCCAACTCTCATTTCATTTTCCTCTAATCGGAATAAAAAAAAGAAGAATAAGAATAGAAATCACAAAGTATAATTAAAATGAAACTATTAATTATGTGTATTTACTATTAATTATGTTAATATTTAGTATTAAATATTAATGAAAATTTTGTTTAATCATATTTTGTTATATATGATTAA
The DNA here is from genome assembly GCA_025531955.1 of Erythroxylum orinocense. Lineage (NCBI taxonomy): Eukaryota > Viridiplantae > Streptophyta > Magnoliopsida > Malpighiales > Erythroxylaceae > Erythroxylum > Erythroxylum orinocense. The sequence goes on along the minus strand of JANZLX010000213.1, from coordinate 5,155,772 downwards.
TTTTAATATTTTATAAGTAATTATTCAAAAATTTAATACTTTATAAAATTGTTACATTATGGAAAAAATTATGATAAGGACAAAATTAAACAACTGAAAAATGTTTTACTTAATATATCCACTTACTTACTTAAAACACAATCTCTATCAACTCAATTCCCGTTTAAACATGTCAAGCCTTTTCATTCATTTCAGTCAAAAAATTGGATAATCTAGTGATTTCTTCCTTTCTTACAATCCTTTTTTTTTTTACTTTTAGCTGATCCCACGTATAAATAAGATTCAAACTTGTCTCCTCCTAATATTAAATATGTTCGGAAAGCATTTAATGCTTCTTAAAAGCAGATAAAATGATACTCCTTTCTATTCATAATAAGTGTCGTTTTAAATACATTTTAATTATTCAAAATAAGTGTCATTCTTGATTTTGTATGCATGCTTATAATTTTACTTCTAAAATTAACCTTTAATTTCTCTCTCGTTTTAATTACACATATTACAATTTCAAGGCAATTAGTTGCAATTTCTCTCACATACTAATTATTGTAAATTACCTTTTCAATAAGGGTATATCTATAATTTCATTAGCTTTCTTAATAAACGTGCGTTTTTTTTAAAGCGACACTTATTATGAATCAGAGGGAGTATCATTTCTTTCTCTTTCTTATTGTCTGAGAGGTACACCTATGACCTAACCATGACCACCCTTAGCCCTACGTATAGTTATTCAACCAAGTTCTCTATCACAACTCGGTTCTATTCTATCTCACCCATCTATTCTTAACTATTCATGACTTTTCTCACTATGCAACTTTCGATTGAGTTAGAAAGGGAAATACAAAAATTAGAAGATAGCTATTGTTGCTGAGCACGTTATTTTCATGCTAGAGGAAGGGATTTCAAGTATGGATGTTGCTGGTGGTGTAGAAAGTTTGGAAACGGCTAAATTTGGGCGCAAATCTTGTATTGGTTATTGTATGAGTAACTCTACTTGCAGGATTCCATTGCTAAGTGCATTCTTTCCGGCAATGCTCCAATTATATTCAGGTATAGATATTTATTCTTTTAAGTATGAGAAGAAAATTTTTGAATTGAAAAATGTAGTTATATGCATCAATTATATGAAGAATAAAAATTGGTTTGCACAAGCATGTATATATATGAAACTTAAAAATTAAAAAATTTCCACTTGTATTTTACCCAAAAATGTGAGGTCAATAGGTTACAACAATTTCTTTCACAAATTGTTGTGCAAAACTGCCGGCATAGGAGAATGTAATATAGGTCCCCTTTTGCCCTATAATTTATCTACTGTAGGTGTAATTATGTTGATTGCAAATAAGTTTACTTATTTAAGAAGATGATGAATTATCTATTATATATTTTCTTTTGATATATTTTATTTTATTTCTATCATCTATTTTTGGTCAACCTTTTAATCGAGGTTTTAATTTTAACTTATATAATCATGCTTAATAAATTTTCTTATTATAACTATTAAATATTTTCAACAAAAAGGGACTTGTTATATTTTCAATTACCTTGTCATATCAATAGTTTCAGATAAGAGAAGATTTTTAGTATCAAAATTTGGCGCCTTTCATATGTGCCCTATATATCCTACTATATAAAGGATCATAATCCTTTACAAAAATGCTTTTTCTTTATAAATACATCAAAGTTCTTGATTAGAAGTAAGGAAAAGGTCTTGTTAGAGTGTGTTTTTTGTGGTAGGGGAATGAATTTTATTTTGCAAAAGATTCATTGGATTAGAATTTTATTTCTATCTCCATTTTTGTTATGTTCTGCCTTTTTTGAAATACATATTTATGTTCTTTTTTATGTTTTTGATTTTCATCTAACTGCTAGTACTATTACTTTCTATTTAGTTTTTCATCTTGCTTCTAGGACTATTAGTATAATAATGCTTTATAAAAGGTTCCCTCTTTGCAAAAAGATCAAAAGTTCTGGTTTAGAACAAAGGAATAGGTGCTCTTATGGTAGAGTGAATTTCATATGATAGAAGCTTCATTTTCTCTATGGCCTATATATCCTATTATATAAGGGATCATAATACTTTACAGAAAGGCTTTTTCTTTACAAACACATCAAAGGTTCTCGATTAGAAGGAAAGAAGAGGTGTTGTTAATCTGTGTTCTTTGTGGTGGGGGAATGAATTTCATTTTGCAAAAGATTCATTAGATCATAATTTTATTTCTAAGTCCATTTTTGTTATGTTATTCCTTTTTTTGTAAAACATGTTTATGTTCCTTTTTCTATTTTTTTCATTTAACTGTAGAAATGTTACTTTCTATTTAGTTTTTCATTTTGCTTCTATGACTGTTAGTATAATAATGTTTATAAAAGGTTCCTTCTTTGCAAAAAAGATCAGAAGTTCTGGTTTAGAACAAAGGAATATGTGCTCCTGTGGTAGAGTAAATTTCATTTGGTAGAAGATTCATTCTACGTGATGATGTTAAAAATATAGTTTGTATATCTATTGTGAAGATATCAGGTTATTATATATGTTCTTGATTTGGTATAACTACTGAAATTGCCTCAGAAGACAATGGATCATGTGTAATCAACATAGAATTCTGCCAGTGGATTCAAGGAGAAACCAGTGTGGTATGAAGAGTGAAGTTATGAAGTCCAATGGCAAAAATTCTTTTCATCGTAAAGAAAATCAAACTCCACTATTAAAGAAAAATACATCAGGTAGTCAAATAGAAAGTACAGCTGCTGCTGGTGTTTTAAGAGGTACAATGACAATCTTTATGCAAATTTAATAAATCTATATATGATGTGCTTTTTGCATTAGTTTTGTTTTACTTAAAGCATATCCATTTTTGCTCACATTCAACTATTGTGTTATTTTTGTTAGGAGGTCATGGAAATATTATCAGAAACTGTTGTTTACCACCTTCCTATTCAATTTTTACAAATCAGTACCTTTTGGAAAGAAGAATATCATCTGTTCAAACTCATTTAAAACATAATGGTGTTACACCAATCCAGTTCAGTCAAGAGCAGTTTAACAAATTCTAGATTCAAGCAGAGGTGTCCATTTACAGATCTTTCAAACTGTGTTAAGAACCTTTTTAAATATTTTAACTCATTAGTTATTCCAGGTTTGTCAATGTTAGATTGTATATAAAAAACATTATATTTTATTGTAAATTATTCAATTTCATATATGTTCTTTTATGTTTAGAGGAAGTTGGTTGCTCAAACAAACGACTCAAATCAAAGGAAAATTTGGAAGTAAATAGCCTTCCTCAAATTCAATATGTTGCAAGTTCACCATGTTTAATCTCCAAGAGAACTCAAAATGCAAATTCATTAGCAATGAAGCCAGGAAGACATGTTATTAGAAGTATGGGCACATGTAGTGCTATAACTTGCAATTGCAAAATTCATGACAAAATTGAGGCTTCAAACATTGCATGTGAAATTGGATTGCTAGATCTAGATTTTCTACTAAAAGATTATAAAAATAATGAAGTCGATGACATTACTGATCTTGTGTCAGAAGATTCACAATCTGAATTATCAGATGAAATTGGCAACACAATATATAATAATGTGCATGGTATGGATATAACTGTAATGAAGATGATAGTATTGAAGAAAGCACTTACTTTGCACATAAAGGTTTAATATCTCAGAGGTTGTTTAACGTCTTTTGCATAACTTGTGTTTGCCTTAGTTAATAATAGATTTATTTTTCTTTTACATAATATATTGATCTTTGTGATTCTCATTGTGTCTACACTTACTATGGAGTTAAAAAGTGGTATTGTGAGAGGATTCAGAAATCTACGCACACTGCCAACCTTAGATTTAGTCTTTACTATGTTCAAGAAAAGATTCAATTACCACATTTCAAGCAACCTCCAGAGTATATAAGGAAATTAGTATTTAGTAAACAGTTAGCAATATCCAAACATTTTATGAAATATATCAGGATCTATAACATGATGTTCAGTTTCACTTTTATGAGAGGAAAAGTTGACAAGTTACTTAATGATGGAAATAGTCCTTATTCTTTTGTAATGTCTGGCCAGAATTATCATCATATTGACAGCTTACTTCTAGTTGAAGACCAACCACCAAAATTTTCCCAAATGTATATCTTTGGTATAAAACATGAAATTGATAATCAAATGACTGTTATAAGGTGTACATCTAAAATTCACGTCATGTCTTGCATATAATTTTTATCTCATTATTAATTTTCTATAATGAAACTATATGTTCCATTTTCAGATCAAAAGATGATGATAGTTTTCTTGATCATACTGTTGTGATGAATTTGAAGGAGATGCTTGATAGTTATAATATATTGACTCAGGCTTTTAGAATGGCAAGAGATAGATTT
>JANZLX010000213.1:5117817-5138674 GCA_025531955.1 Erythroxylum orinocense | reverse complement strand
ATAGAGGTCGGGATCAGTTCGCGTCTGCATTAGTATTTCTTAATGTTGTATTCCGCAATCTTTGTAAACTGATTAGTATGTGAACTGTATGGTTGCTGTAAAACATTGCTAAATGATAGTAATCTTTATAACTGCAAAGATTTTCTACTGTTTACTGCTTTTTTCGCGTGATTGTGTAATGATTGAAACTATTTCCTTTTAACGTGAAATGAATGGTTCAAAAGAAAAAATATATATACTGAGTTTTAACCGACCGACTGATGTAGTACGCCACCCTCCTGGGGCACGGACTCGGATATCACCAACGATATTGGGTTCGGGTCACTCGGGAGTGGGGTGTTACAAATACCCCCTAAGATGATATATGGATGCACACATAACAAACCTAGATAATCTAACAATTCCTCAAGATAGAACAAACATACATCACAATTTATATAATTACCCATGTTAATAGAATTGCTCACATATTTCAAAGTGGTTTATACACAAATTACACATATTATATCCATACATTGAAAATCTCATCATAATTTATGATTATTATAGGCCATTTACATACTGAGATCTTCATAAGCCTTACAAGCATTTACTACAAAATCCCTTCTTAATATTTATGATTACAACATAATGTTTAGTTACAAAAATCTTCCAAATTGTTACATATCCTTCTTTGGCTATTGCGATTGTCCCAACTTTAACCCTGTTTATCATGATCTATACAGAGGAAAAACTACCGTGCTAAGTATATAGCTTAGTGGAGAATAATAATGCAAGATGGTGACTACTCACAACAGTCACCTAACATCCTCATGCATATGATTCATGATATTTAAGTTGTAGCATCCCACTCTTGTAAGTCACGTACCCGACATCCTGAGTGATTAACAAGATATTACATAAGTGATGGAAAATGCATTATAAAATAAAAGTCATAAAATATCCTAATACATATAAGAATATTTGAATATGAAATTAAGAGATTATTTAGAATATAATCTTACATCAGAACATAACAAATATTAGAACATATACAACATTGTTTGCTAATTTCTTCAGACATGGATAACGGGAAGAGAATAGAAGATAGTTATGATTGGTATCTACATAAGAGGTAATAGCCTAAAAAATAGAAGAGACGTAAGTCTCTAAAATAGAAGAGACATAAGTCTCTAAAATAGAAGGCACTGTAGTGTCTCATAATAGAAGCAGCTGCAGACCTTTCTAAGTATACCTATTTACTCACAACTAAGAGTTAGCAGGTTAAAACTAATCATCAAAGCATTATAATTACATTTCAGAATCACATTATAGGGTGACAAATTCATAACATACAAACTCATTCCCTTTTGCTTGCATTATAATTGAAAACATTTATCAAGCCCAATCTTATTTAATATGCTTTATGATCATATTCCTTTTCAATAATAAATAAATGAAATCATTAAGGTATATACAAATCACATGCATGATAAGTCTCATATTACCCTTATAAGGTTAAGTTTCATTGACATCCAAAAAGGTTTGGATGAAGTTCAGTAGCATTCGGGTGAGGAAAATTCATGTTCAAGTTAAAATGGGATGATACATGGCTATACCCCTTTTATGTACATCCGTGCACTTTGTCTCAACATGGTGTTTTTTGGGTAGAATGTATTATAAATAGTTGTGCCCTCACACTTGCAGCTGTGCATGTCCAATTTCTAACTTTTCTCAAAAATAGGTTTCTAAATCCATTTTGTATGGTCATTTTGACCTAGAAACTGAGATTTTTAGGCAAAATGGTCTTCTAAAAAAATGTTCCTCTATGTCTTAAGTTTTTAATGACATAAATTTATGTAATTTGGTTAATTATTATTGGATTTATACCCAAAAAACTACAACATATTCTAAAATAAGGACAACAGTCATAACTCAACTTCAAGATAGAATTAAAAAATCTTAAAGGTAGAATCAAATTTCAGTTCCTGCATTAAATTTTTAGGCCTATGGCTCTAGTTTAATCTCCAATTAGAATTATCCAATTTTAAGTTCTACAGATCAAGATATGGCTAAATTATAGAAGCCTGTTTAGTGGAATCTATCCATTTAGCTAAATACACATCACAAATCAACTAACTTCTGTCTTATCCTGTAAGAGCAAAGCAAAAACACATCAAATTTAACTAAAAACATCCCATTTTCCTATGTAGTACTTCTTATACAAATTCCCCTCACATTACACTCATAAATTCAAGCAAACATATCAAAAATTCATATACATCTTGAAGGAGTTATCAAAGCCCTTTTTCTTCACTCCACTTGCTTCCCTTTGCCTTTGTCTTTGGTCTTCTCCGCCTCTACAAATAACATACTCATTCAAAACTCATCTCTAGCAACATACACATAACAAAACCCTAGATGATGAGGAGGTGATGAAGGAGTTAATTTTCATATCAATACATGAAATTAACTTACCGTAGACTTCAAATACACTAATTTCTTGTGTTTCTTTCCAAATCCCCTATAGAGATCAAATTCAGTATGAATTTTGATGTAGAGAGGAGTTCAAAATTATGAATTTTAAGTGTTAGGGCCGGCCTCATCTCACCCTCTTCATATTTATATGTAAATCTTATGGTGTGTAGAGTGACAAGTGGCTAATTCCCATTGGTTCCTACTTTTCAATTTTCGTTAATCACAATTTGGCCACACCATTTTTTAATTCCATGTAATTGCATGCAATCTTAATTCATTTAGCATTTTAGCCATGGTTAATTTATATTTATGCATGCATAATACAGTAAAATCTCTATAAATGAATATTGTTGGGACTAGAAAAGTTATTATCTTATACGGAGTTACTAATTTATCGATAAATAAATATTTTATTAACTTATTTATAAATTAATATTTATTAATTTATAGAATACTTTTTATTTTGTACATTATATTTGTCTAATTAAACAATTAATTTTTCCGTAACTAAGAAAATAAAATAAATAAACAATTAATTAATGATGGTGCATTGTATCTAAGTTTATTAATCTTGTCAAAAATAAGTTTATTAATCTTAGGTTAGCGTGATTCAAAATAGAGTGCATGTAGGTACATTAGAATATGAAGTGTTGTGAATTGTTTCAAGTACACAATACTGTATAGAGTTTATAAATAGATACATGTACTTTAACTTCATATACCAAAATATAAAATTCATATATTATATTTTTTCTTCCATAGCTACTCATTTGAAAGGTGTAAACAAGTTTACGCTAACTGATAAGATGAGAAAAGCATTATGTGAGTACAAAAATCAGCATCTCTCTTCAAGTCAAAAAGATTTGCAACAGTGAATTCAACAAAAATTTGATCTCTTTATTAGTCAATCAATAATATCAAATACTCTTAAAAAGTTAGCAACATATTTATCAAATGTAGTTTATGCCTTCCAAAAAGTTAAAGATAAAATTGAATTCAGTTCGCATGAAAAGAAGAATTAATTGACTATAAATACATATTTTAGAAAAACATAAAATTTGAAATAAAAATTGTTTAGGAAGTGCTTTATTTTATGAAGTATATATGTAATTTTCATATTTATTTAATTATTATTATTCTATATTTTCAATGGACCTCAAGGAATTTTTTTAAAACTATTATCTTATGCATTTAGCAAGGTTATTATTTTATCTCATTGGCTCAAGTCGAAACCGGAAAAAATTATTATTTAATCTAGATTATTAATTTATCGAGTATTCATTTATCGAAGTTTTACTATAACTCATATCTATAAGAATAGTTTTGATGTTTATATTTAAAATTTTAAAATTGGAAACGATATTATGTTAATTAGTTATACTAAAATGATATCTTTTTAATATGATTCGAATCCACTTGTTGAATTCAGATTATTGAGAATCAAAATTAGGTCAGGTCCTTCGAATAAGACTTACTCGTTACTATTCATAATTTTAAACATGTAATCATTAGTTATCAAGTGATCTATGAAAATTTCCATCTGATTTTGGATGAGAAAAGTACCGTGATTAATAATTAATTTTAGTTAACAAAATGTTCATTATTGAATAAATATACTTGAGGTGAATCCGAATTGATCACACCTTTATCAAATCATAAATACAATAATGTCTTCTTTTCTTCTTTGTTCTTTTCAATAAAGGAGGCAGGGCCCAAGGTCGATTCAATTTAAAGCCAATGCGGTTCTTATGTTAAAATGATATCGTCTTAGAACACACTCAACTTGGTCTATGCTTAGGTGGGGTGCACAGAAGTTATAGGTCCATGAATATATTCAATCAACTCACATTTCCACCATCTTTCTGTAATTCAATTCAATGCAATTTCTCTGTCTGATGCGTTCTTGCTTTCTGTATCTAACTTTCTAATAACCACACACGCTTTTAATAAATCTGCCATTTTTTGGGTCGAGAGAAAAGGAAAGTGCAGAAGGGCACAATTCATGTTCAGAGTTATAATGAAAACCACTATCAGAGCTTGCAGTAGTCCACTTGATGGTACTGTCAAATTCAATGATCAAGCTGTAAAGAAAAGGATAAAGAATCAAACCCAGCTTTGGCCTTTGAGCCACATAGAAAAAGCTTATTGCCACGGCTATAACTTGATTCTGCTGCACAAACTAGAAAGTAAGAAACAGTGACTGAGAATAGTGTCGCGATCATAAACAAAGAGGGCCACAAGTATAATTGAGCCATAAAAACGCATCCTTTCCCTCGTAACGAATTGCCCACTTTTCAGTGTTTAGCTTCAGACTCAATTAATTGGTTTAGAGAAAAAATGCAACGATAATGAGTATATAGATTTGTTTTTGGGGGAGAACAACCAAAGCAGAAAATGAATCATATCGGTAGGTTCCACCAAAGTGAGCCTGGGGTCCCAGATTGGCGTAAAAGCCTAAAAGGTCTGTGGAGAATAAGCGAAAAGAAAAACAGAACCTTACCTGCAAACCGTTGGAAAAAGAAGAACAAGGGTTAGCAGAGAGAGGAAGGTAATTTTCCAAACACATTGCGTGCATTTCTTCTTTAAGTTTAGTTTGAATATCACAAATTGTGTCTTTCCTTAAGATGAAGTTGGTGCTTCTCTTTTTAAAGAAAAACTCCAAGCAATTACTCTTTATGAAAGTATAAAATTGAGGTTTAATAAATGGATTGGATTAGACACGGTCCGAATTAATTAAATTTGATTTAAACTACTAATTTATGATAATTATTTTAAATTGTTAATTTAAATCAAATTTAATTAATTCGGATCAGGTTTAAGAATTGAATTGAATTACTATAATAGTATTTTTTCGCATATATTTTATTATTATTATTTAATTGAAGTATACGTTGAAAAACCTAACTCACCCTTAAAAGTTAGCTTAAGAGAGGAGGTTTGTACACTATTATAAATGACTTAATGCATTCACACTTGTCCGATATGAAATTTTTGACATACTCCCTCAGTTCAAAATAGAGTTAGACATCTGTTGAATATATTGAGTAAAAGGACAGAATCGGGCACCGCCCTAAACTATCGAGATAAACGAGCTCTGATCCCATGTTGAAAGGCCTAACTTACTCCAAAAAATTAGCTTCAAATGAGAGGTTTATACATTATTATAAATGATTGAATGCATTTATACTTATCCGATGTGATATTTTTAATAATATAAAAGAACTGCTTTAAAAAAACAAATTAGAAATTTTTTTAAGATCAAGAGTATTTTTTTAAGATTTCTTAAAATAAATGAAATGATTGTATCTTTTACTATCAGATTTAAGAGTTTAATATGAACTAATTCGACAACAAGATATTCTGACGTTGACTAAAACCTGATCAGATCGAAATCGAGTTAGTCCATTTCCATCTAATTCTTATATAAACTTCAGGTACTGTGTTCTTTTTTTTTGGCACTTAACATTCCAACTTTCAACATCAAATTGTAACTTTGGGATAAGCATAGAAGTGAATTTTTAAAAAGTAGCTTTGGATGCTTTATGGAATTGTTTCCAATAGGGTGCACATGGCGCCTGATGGTTCATTTCAGCACTGGTTCACAAGCTGTTGACCGAATTGTTGCACCAATTTCGATCCCTCGAAATTATGTAAGCTTGCAGAGTTGGTTGGACAACAGGCAATAAGAAAGCTCTTAGAATTTCTCACCCGTTCATCGCTGTGCCCCTAACTTCCTTCTTATAGTTGTGATCCATAATACATGCCATGTTAGAGATTTGAGTATGGTAATGCATTGACTTGTTGCCTTTTTGTCAAGACAAGGTTGGTGAAGTCTGAACCCTCAATTTAAGTCTAGTTTCTGTTAGCATTATCAGCAATGGCTTCTAAACTCACAAGTCGCAACACTAATATGTAATGCGGTTCTAATTGTTGTTGGTTGGGACAAAAAGATGTTTGCTTGATTCGTTGGTTCAGACCAAACAGATGCTATAACAACTTGAGTGAGTTTTTGCTATTACTTAACGTCAAATCATTGAAACTAATATGTACCTAAATAAAAGTGGTATTTGGAGCCATGTGTGTGCACTGTGCACTGAGCTGGCCCCCTGTATAATCATGGCCGCTTCAGGGAAAAATCCGCAAATAAGGATTTGTAGGTAAAGGAAAGGAAAGTCCTGAGGTTGAGATTTAGCTCAGAACTTAACTACATTCCCACAGTCGTCCAAGTTTTGTCAGACTTTTATATTAATACGCCAACATTAAGCAAAGAGATCACATTAATGTGCAGAAAACTACAACTTTCTAATCACACGTGTTCTTCCAAGTTTTTGTTCGTTTTATGTGTGTCACTGTCACCACATCAGAATTTTTTTCTGTTCTTATAATTTGGGGACTCAAAACCCTTTTGTGCAAGTTCTCACCACCTTTCGTTTACAGTGTCTAGTTAGTGCATGGATGCCACCTACCATAATCCAAATTGTAGACTAATCTGAAGGTTGGTATACTTGGGAAGGAAGGAATAACTAACCTAAACTAATTAAGAAAAGAAAGTCTATACATATTCAACCTCCTATAGCCGCAAAAGAAAAGAGAAGTAGAAAAATGGAGAAAAAGAACCAACCAGAACAGTGGGAGGTTAAAGAGAAGAGGAGCTAGCTACCAAAAGTAAAATTTGAGGTCTAGTTATCAAGGTATGAGTGTGAGTTGTGAGGACCCTAAAGGCTTTAAAGTAAAAGAATGAAGTGTGGCACACTTTTCCTCTACACTTGATTCCTGCAGATTTTTTCACTACACCGCATCGGAAGTGGCTTCTCCGCAACCTGCAACTCCATCATCACGTCCTCGGGCACGATTGGGCGACAATATTCAGAATTACATTCTGGTTCTTCTGGCAATGGAGGAACATGACCCTTTTTGAGGATAATTTTACTTGGCCTTCCTTACATCGTTCCATTTTTTTGTCTTATGCAGGTCTTCTCCGCCACGCAGTCCGGCGGCATACTCGAGTGATCCCTACTGGCCCCCCACCTTGTCACGAGACTATCATAGGATAGCGCAAACCTCCCTCGAGTTGGATAAAGCTCAACATTGATAGAACCTCTAAACGGTCCATGTCTACCATCACAGCAGAAGGCCTTCTACATGATAGTACAGGACATTGGCTGGGTGGCTTCTCGCAACACATTGGTTGGTGCTCGCCTATGGCCGCGGAACCCTGGGGTGTTTATATTAGGTTGTCATTGGCTTAGAATCTGGGCTACTGCTGGATAAAACTGGAAGCCGATTCTACAACGGTGGCTGATCTCCTTTTCTCTTTCGATAGGCGCCCTAGGACTCTTAATCCTCTTGTCCGGAGCATACATGAGCTGTTCTCTAGGAACTGGACTATTGTTTATAAACATGTTTATCGAGAGGCTAATAGTAACAGTGTACCCACATGTATGTGATTTCTTGACATACTCTCGGTCAAATGTTGTTTATTGTAAATAGTTGTCAATTGTAATTATCTCCAGATTTAGCTCCTAGAATCTCACCCTTGATTAGCTTGGGTAATCAATTCGTTGATTTGTTGTATTCGTAATTGAGTTTAAATACTCATGTATGGTTGAATAATATACAGCTTTCAATCCTCTTTATGGTATCAGAGCCTAAGCTTTCCAGCGAGATTTTTTTCTCCGATCCTTTTTCCTATCTCCGGCTTTAACCAATGGCTCCCACCTTCGTTGTCAACTCCGATAGCTCCTCATCCACTGTCATCGTACAGTTCAATCCAGCCACCCAATTGCCAATCAAACTAACCGGATCCCAAAACTTTGCAACATGGAAGGCTCAGATCTCCATGCTTATGAATGGCCATGACCTCTATGGTCACCTAGACAGCACCACCCCAGCCCCGACCAAAACAATCACCGACCACAATACCACTGTCCCCAACCCAACCTTTACCACTTGGTTTCGACATGATCAATTGATCCAAAATGCTAACTTTTACTTTTACCATGCCAGTAATTACAATAAGTTACAATACAATAAGTTATAACTATGCTAGTAATTTTGTTATAACTTTTACGTATTTCACTGATTCACCGATTAGGTGCCATCTTATCCTGTTAGAGGATTTGTTAGGAATCAGTTTCCCTAGACTTATTGTATAATTGTATTGTTTGTATTCCTTTTATAAAAAAATAAAATAAAATGAAGAGGATAAGTTTTATTTTATTTTTTGTTGGCAGAACCATGTGAGAGAGGACCCTAAGGATTGTACTTTATTTCTTCCCTCCACTTTGTTCTATTGTGGCCAAGACATTGGTTTTAGTCTTACCTTTTATAACTAGACATTTAAAACTATGCTCTGTGCCAACCTCTCCGCCGTCCAAAGTGCCAGCTTCATGTTTCCATTTTATAAATGCGTCACATAACTGGTTTTGCTTGGTTGGAATTGGAGGTCTTGTCTATTTTGGTACACCAGAATCTCTTGTTTGTACATATGGTACCATGAACGTTTTATAATACAAGAAATGCTAAAGATGTTCTTTTAGGACATGGAATTTTTGTAGACAAATATAGGTAAGTTAGTTTTACTGGCTAGTTTTCTCAAATGCATCCAGAGAATTATTTCTGATAAGTTAGTACGGGACTTGTACGTTGGGTAGTTAGTCTACCAAGATTAATGCATCCAGAGAATAATTTCTGATAAGTTAGTATGGGACTTGTACTTTGGGTAGTTAGTCTTCCAAGAATCTTGGTAGATAGATCAGTTCACTGTAGGTATTACTGTAATACTGTTATATGGTTCTTATACTTTGTTATTTTTCCTGAGAAGACAAGTGTTGGAGTGGAAAACTGAGAGGGGCAATTTGGGTAGTTAAGACCACCAAAGCTGTGGACTTTTGAATGATAGGGAGCATATCTGACAGCATTAAGTCTAAGGTATCCACCAAACACCTCAGCTTTTGACCCTTTCCACCCAGTCAGTAGTAAGTACTCCAACAAGAGCAAGAGCATTGAGGAACAAGGAAAGTGACAGGGTGATTGATGAAGGTTGTTGTGTCTTTTGCTTCTCTTTTCTGTTACTTGCAACTTCTTTTGCCGCTTCCACTCATCCTCCTACCTTCTGTTACACAAACCCAACTCCCAACTCCATTCTTCAACCACCAAGCTCCTACCTTTTCTCTAAAAGCACCCATCTTCATCATGATCCTAACCCCATTTGATTAGACAATGAGATTGTTAGTCTTCCTACACTATTAGTCCTCACATTTGCCCGTCTTTTTTCATTTTTTTTGGTTCTCAAAAGAAGTTGAAAAAGAAAGGGAAGTAGTGTTCATGGATGCAACAGAGAATTGCAGTGTTAAAGTTGCAGTTCACATACGCCCACTTGTGGGTGACGAAAGCGTCCAAGGTTGTAGAGAATGTGTTACAGTGACTCCTGGAAAGCCTCAGGTTAATCCCACAATTTCTCCTAGTTTACGGTTACTGAAGTGGAAAGTGATTTGGAATGTTTGACTTGGGTGAGATTGGAAAGGATTCTATGTTTTTCTGTAATATGAGAGATTAGTTTGCAATTTTCGTGGACTGGGTTTGTTTCTCTGGTCTTTACGAGTTTAATGGTTTGAATCTATTATGTTTTGCCTATTTGCTGTCTTACAATGTGCATTTGTTCTTTGGTCACTCAAGTTGGCTATTTCTAGGAAATTTACCTAAGAACTGTTGGATTTGAAACTTTAAGTGTGATGGAATGCATATCTCGTTCACAAGTTTGGCTAGGAAGGCTAATTTGAACTTGCATTAAAACAATGCTAATTCAAGGAATAAGTTCAACACCATAACCTGCACATTCCTCTCATAGGTAGGGAACATCTTTTGCAATTCTGGCTTTCGAGGGTTAAAACTTGGTTGTGTTTTGATTTTTGCGTAGGTACAAATTGGTACACATTCTTTCACATTTGATCATGTGTATGGGAATGGCGGCTCTTCACCAAATGTTATATTTGAACAATGTGTTGCTCCGCTCGTTGATGGTTTGTTCCAAGGATACAATGCCACTGTGCTGGCATATGGTCAGGTAACATAACATTCGTGCTCTCTAGAAAATTGGTTCATTTTACAAACTTTTTACATTTTGATTGTAACGTACCCTTTTTGATAAACATTTCATGTATAAAAATGTCGCAGACTGGATCTGGTAAAACTTATACCATGGGAACTGGCTTGAAGCAGGGTAGTCAGCCAGGAGTAATTCCTCAGGTTATGAATGCATTATTCAAGAAGATTGGAAAACTGAAACATCAAGCAGAGTTTCAATTGCACGTTTCCTTTATAGAGGTATTTGTTAATGGTTTAATTTCCAAATAGTAAAATCATCTTTTGGTAGGAGTGGTAAGAGATTGGCCATGGACTTTAGATCTACTTATTTAGATTTCAGGTTTAACTCGAGGATGTTCAAAAGACGCAGAGGTTCACATTTAAGAATCTGATATTTTGCATAAATGGCAACATCTTATGACTGGGGACTTATTGGTTTTGTCTTCATCATGCACCATACATAGTATTGGTGCTTAATGTCTTTACGATATGCTTTCCAGGAAGAGACATTAAAACTTAACATTACTGGCTTTTTCATATATTAAATCACAAAACACATAAAGGAGAAAAAAGTTACAAACCATTTTATTCAGAATCGATTCAGCAGTATGCATTGTATGTCACCATGTATTGGCTCTAATAAAATGGAAACTTGGGAGGAAGCGAATCACATTAAAGTATTTCTTCTATCAAGTTTGAAAAAATAGCCTCTTAGCTTCTCTTTTCTAAAGTTGCCCTTTAGCTTATTTACTCCTCTTCTGAACTAATAAGTTGGTTTCACAATGAAGATTCTGAAGGAAGAAGTGAAAGACTTGCTGGATTCTGTATCTGAGGGCAAGACAGTGACTAATAATGGACATGCTGGCAAATTGGCGATTCCTGGGAAGCCTCCAATACAAATTCGTGAATCCTCAAATGGAGTTATAACATTAACGGGTTCAACAGAAGTAGCTGTTAGTACATTACAAGAAATGGCTTCTTGCCTAGAGCAAGGATCAATAAACAGGGCAACCGGAAGTACAAATATGAACAATCAATCCAGGTGATCATCAAAATCCAAGATTGCCTTCCCTCTAATTAGAAATGTCGTGCTAATGGGACTTTATAATTGTCTCAGATGAATGAAACATACATATCCATTATATGGCCTCTTTGCCTGATACAAATCCAGTTTCTAACTGATTGTCGCCATTATTCCTATTGTGAGGTTGTCAATCTAATTGATGTGGGATTTCAAGTCAATCAGAACTTTCTCTCAAGTGTATAGTTTAAACTGATGCGGGGTTAGAAACAAAACAACTTTGCTAAAAACTGTTATCTTGATTTCCAAAGTACCCAAAAAGAAATTGTTATTTCACATTCCTGGTTCATCACAAAGTATGAATCTTCTTTCTTGGCATATACTATTTTTTATTGAATTAAGCATTCTTGTTGGTATCAGAATGTACACTTTATTGAAAGGAGTAACTGCAAAGAAGATTTATTATTGTGGTTGCAACTTAACATTTTTCATAATCTAATGGATGTCATCTCCTCCTACATGTTAAAGTCGGTCACATGCGATATTCACAATCACATTGGAGCAGATGCGCAAACTCCATTCAGTTTCTCCTGTTGATGACACTCCAGATGAGGATATGGTTGAGGAGTATGTATGTGCAAAACTCCATTTGGTTGATCTAGCTGGATCAGAACGAGCAAAAAGGACCGGCTCCTATGGACTCCGTTTGAAAGAAGGTAAATAATAGCATGTTGCTTGATGTATTGATTCTGCACTTTATTGTTCTCATCATCATGGTATTACAAGGGTAAGCAGTGGAACTTTTACTTTTTGAGCAGGTATTCACATTAATAAGGGGCTTCTGGCACTTGGTAATGTCATCAGTGCTCTAGGGGATGAGAAAAGGCGAAAAGAGGGTGTGCATGTTCCCTATAGAGATAGTAAACTGACAAGACTCCTGCAGGTGATTTACGTTTAGTCAAACTATTTGTTAACTCTTCTATTGAAGAGATACATTGATGTTTCTGAACTTGTTGAGCATTAACAATTTTGTCTAGTCCCTAGATTAGACGGTGAGTTTGTGATTTGAAGCTTTGGGATAGTTTCATGGAGGACCTTAAACGGGTCATAGATTTTGGATCTTAACTGTAGTACTAATAGAGGCATGAGTTGCGCTTCTAAAGAAATGCTAAGAAGATGATTACGTCTGTCAGCTAGAACATAGGAAGAATAGAGTAATCTGATTGAGAATATTATGTGTTTTCTCATTCTTCACTTCCTATTTCTCTTGGAAGTTCTCTAATTTCTGCTTGTCTGCACCCTTTTTCAGGATTCACTTGGTGGAAATAGCAAAACTGTGATGATTGGTACTTCTGATCATGTTATTACTTTCTTAACTGTTGTATAATGCTGTTTATAGAATAGTAATATGGACTTTATTTTATTTCTCGTGAATCCCTTCTTTCTTCCAGCTTGCATCAGTCCTGCTGACATCAATGGGGAGGAAACTCTCAATACCCTCAAATATGCAAATCGTGCTCGAAATATTCAAAATAAGCCTGTTGTAAGTGGTTTACAACCATTTTACACTATTTTATACACCCTGTAACATATAAATGTTGATCTGACCTGGATGAAACCAATGCTCTTTTGTTGTTGTGAAGGTAAATAGAGATTTAATATCCAATGAGATTCAAATGATGCGCCAGCAGCTGAAGTACTTACAAGCAGAACTGTGTGCTCGTGCAGGAGGATCTCCCTCAGAGGAACTGCAAGTCTGTGATCGATGCGAGAACTGTAGTTCTAGCCTAATTGAGTTCATTTATATTTTGATGTGGTATGTATTAGTTGATGATATACTTGGTATGACAGATTCTTAAGGATAGAATTGCTTGGCTTGAGGCAACCAATGAGGACCTCACACAAGAACTCCATGAATACCGGAGCCGATGTGGTACTGTACAACCACTTGAAACTGAAGTATGTCAGTGGAAAGTCAAGATGCTTTTCTTTTATCTACCATTTGGTTGTTTATTTTTCTGTGGGTAGGGCTGCAAATTGTTTCCTTTAGTTTCGGGACAGTGTCTTCAATTTCATTCGTCTGACTAATACAGTTGACATGATAAACTTCAATTTCTGGAATCATTGACGTGCCTTTTGGTTTTCACCTTCAGGAGGGCTACTCTTCTTCTGCAAAATCTGATGGCCATAAGAGGGATTTTCAGAGTATGGACTCATCCGATTATCAAATGGATGAACCCACGTCAGGTAAATCATGCAGGTGGCTACAATATCCCAATCTGAGCATATAACATAGATAAACTGCATGCCCTTTTCTTTTTCTTGACACGATCAGTATCTGCTTTCGTATATATATACTTTTCGCATACAAGCTCCTACAATATATATCCCTGGGGTATGGGGAAGGGTGGTCGTGAATGCACAAGTCTGCATCCTTCTCCACCAGTTCATTGCATATATTTCATCAAACAATTTGCTTTTTTCCTTTGGACGTTTGTCTGATAATATTCTCTATATTTTTTGCAGGGGAAAGTTCTGGAGAAATTTATGATGCAGAAAAAGAGTGGGAACATGCTCTTATGCAGAATGCTATGGATAAACAATTAAATGAGCTAAACAAACGTTTGGTGCAAAAAGAGGTTAATTCATGGCCTTATTTTCTGTGATGCATTTATTGATTGGTTCAGTAAACAAGCTAGTCAGTCAAAAGATTGAGAATCAATGCAGCGATGTACTATGCTCATCCTACTTGGTCACTGATGAATAAGGTGTACTTGGTCATAAGTAGATTAAGATTTTTGTAAGAAATATCAAAACATAATTACAAATTGCTTAGAGAATTTCTCAGTTTGCATGCTATCTTTTGGAAATAGCCCTTGATGACATGAATACTACTGGTATTTGTTGCATGCCAGTTGAAAGTTATCAGTGCTGCTATTCCAGCTCTGAATGTCAATCTCAAATTTCCCTCAAATAGGTAGGCCGTTAAGTCCAATATTTTTATTACAATTTCTGAATGGTGGTACTCTTAACCATTGCTGAATATGCACGTAAACTAGTTTTTGGAATGTGAAAAAGTTTTAGTGCACGTCACCTGGCTTATTTGGCTCTAAGTGGCTCTTAGAATCATCCTTAATTGCTAAGTAGCAAAAACATAAACAATTCACCATTGAAAAACGAAGTCACTGATCATTTTAAACATTCTCTTTTCTGAAGTTATGGATTTATTGTTACGTTTGTCCAGGGTGCTAAGTTTTCGATCTCTCTCTTGCTCTCTCTTATCTTATCTTTTTGTTATTTCCAATTCATTTTACGTTATTTATTGAGCAGTGTGAGATGAAACTTTATGGACGGGTTGAGAGTGAAGCTTTGGAAAAGCACTTTAGGAAGAAAATTGTGGAACTTGAGGAAGAGAAAAGAATTGTGCAGGTAAAATTAAAGATAAGTGGAAGTTCGTTAGTTTCCTATGAATTCAGTATCATGGTTGATATAAAGTGAATTATCTTCAGCAAGAGAGGGACCATCTGTTGGCTGAAATTGAAAGCCTTGCGGCTAATTCTGATGGACACACACAGAAACCACGAGATACTCATGAACATAAACTAAAAGCACTTGAAACACAGGTTACATTTTGCACTACTATTATCTCATTATTACCATTTAGTTGGAACAGAGTTTGAACTTGATTTTATCATCATGTAATTCAGATTTTAGATCTTAAGGAGAAACAAGAGAATCAGTTTGAGCTTTTGAAGCAAAAACAACGAAGTGAAGAAGCGGCAAAGAAGTTGCAAGTTGAAATACAGTATATTAAGTCTCAAAAGGTTGATTTTTTTAATAATCTTTTCTTTAGAAATAGTCCAAATCCCACACCTTCTAAATTGTTGCTCTTGTCACATTCATATTTCAGGTCCAGCTGAAGAATAAGATGAAACAAGAGGCAGAACAATTTCGACAATGGAAGGCCTCACAAGAGAAAGAATTGCTACAGGTGCTTTGCTTTCCACATAAGACACCGATTGACTTTCTTTGATACATCATGTTGAATGATGCATTGTGTCCATTCACTATGATTTTTTGTAAACTGGCTTCTCAAGGGACTTCAACTGTAAGGAATTTAAGAATTGACTACTTTGAAGAAACTTCTTTGCATTTGGTACTTGTAAACCTGCGTTACTAGAAAATCTGAATGAGAAACTTACCTGCTTATCAATAGTTTAAACAACAATGCTACCTGCTTAATCCATTTATCCCATCTCCTGGTTCCTGTGATTGTATTATTAGGGGTTTTGTTCTCAACATGTTTTCCTGTTGTTACTATACAGCATTGCCATTTGGTTATGAATTGCAACCTTAGTCCAGACCATTTGCTTCTTTTTTCTAACAGCTTAGGAAGGAGGGTAGAAGAAATGAGTATGAACGACATAAACTAGAGGTCCTGCATCAATGCCAGAAAATGGTGAGAAAATTATTGGCCATCGCAATGTACCATCACTTTGCATATCCATTGATCTTTTCTTTCTTCTGTTTGTCGTCTAGCTTTCTGCTGTCATTTTATTTGGTCTGCTTCTACAGCCAACTTGTTGTAGGCCTTGGAGGGTTTTAGAAATTAATGGAACTGATTGAATAGGTTTATAACTATGCACAGCTCTAAGTCAGATCTGAAGAAAATGATGTATGGTCTATCCTGTAACTTGACTTATTGTGCTAGAAGTAACTAGTTGAATTTAATCACGATAGTATACGTATACTGAATATATATCCACAATAATAACCGTTATCAGTATTCCATCTATGTGCGGAATTCATGCAGCTACAACATTAGTTAGTACTGTTAAGATATCAGCAGCTGATTTGGATATGTGCAGGCTCATTCTACGTTACCTTGATTTCCTTGATGCTGTGTATATTTGATTCCTTGATTTTTGGTGTATATTTGATTTGCTGAGATCACATTTTGCCTTAGTTTTAGCTTAGCATATCTGTTGTATTTGGCTATAAAAGCCACAGTATCTCTGCTGCTCGTACATGGTATCAGAACCTTTGTGACCAAGTGGTCTTGAGTTCAAATCCTACTACCTAACTATTATTTAGCATAAGGTAGAGTGAGTCTATGCAAGTTTCAAGCCCAAAAGGTTTTCACTTGAGGGGGTGTGTTAGTGAATATATAAAACCAATTAAGTTAGCTTCACACAACAGCTTAAGCTATTGTGATGAAACGGTCACTTAATAAGTATAGTCTAGTCCTAAGTTGATAGCTGTTGCAGAAAAACAAAATGGCTGAAAGAAGCTCAAGAAGCAGCCGGATAAATGCAAAATGAAATAAAATAAAATAAATATTTAAAACCATTGATGAAAAGGTTTATTCATGGAATTGCATTATAGGGAAGATCCAGCGGTATAACAAATGCCATCTTAACACATAAACATTATGAATCTCCTACCTGCATGTTAGAAACTCAACATAGAAGGTACCGAAGACTAATGCATCATTAACCATATTCGCGCTATCTTTCAAAGGACCAAAACCTGCCCCATCATATGCTTTAACTATCTTGGATTTGTCTCTTCGTTTCTCACATTTTATGGTTTCAAGAGGCTGTCTCTCTTGTAATCCAGGTTCTTCAAAGAAAGACAGAAGAGGCAGCTATGGTTACTAAAAGACTAAAGCAGTTGTTGGAAGCTCGCAAGACTCCTGCACGGGAGAACTTGGGTAAAACAGTTTTCCCCTTATATTGGAAGGCTTTAGTGATTGATTCTGCAAACTTAACAGACTTGTTTTATCTTGCAGTTAATCACATTGGACCTGTATTGACTGGCCAGGTAATGAGTTATTCCTAGTAGGGTAATGAGTTTGTCCAGAGTTGGTAGAAACTTAGAACAGTAGTTGGGTTGTTTAAGTTCCTATACCTTTATTTCAGCTTTTAACACTTCACTGAAATTTAACACGATGAATTTGGTAACATTGAAGGTTTTTTGTATCCTTCTTGACGACATTATAGTCTCCACTGAGATGAAATCAAGTCTTGAATAAGGGTGACTGACTTCTAAAGAAATAGTTAGTGGTATAAAATTCTATGAAGTAAATTTCAGGAGAGTTTAAACTTTGAGTTTTCTTTCAGGGAAATGAAAAATCTTTTCAAAGGTGGCTTGACCATGAGCTGGAAATAAGGGTGAATGTGCACAGGGTGCGTTGTCAACATGAGAAGCATAAGCAAGAGTACAGAATCTGAACCTTTTCTTTTCTTGTACGTTTCACATGCTTGTGCTTTTCTATTAACTGCAGTCATTGTACAGGCAAGCTGCACTAGTGGAGGAGTTAGACGTGTTAAAACAAGAGGATCAAAGTTTGCCAGATGTATACTGTACTATGATGGGCAAGAATGGGGAATCAAGGTATAAGATTGTTATAATTCCTTCTTTCTTGACCTATACAACCATTACATGATCTAAGGGTTCAAATGCCTTACATTTAGTAATTTAAGTTTAAGGTTTCAAATGGAGTTCATGTAACATTAACAAATTAATTTGTTCTTTATTTTTTTGGGTTATTAAAAGTTCTTTCTTTCAACCCATTTTAGACTTTCCCTGATGTCACCATCAACAAGGAAGGCAAGAATTGCTTCACTGGAGAGCATGCTGACGACATGTTCAAATGCAATCTTGACAATGGCTTCACAACTATCAGAGGCAGAAGAAAGAGATCGTTCATTCATCAGTTGTGGACAGTGGAGTCAGTTGCGCTCAATGGGAGAAGCTAAGAACCTGCTTCAACATATGTTTACTGCCACTGCAGAAGCAAAGTAACCCAACGAATTCTAAAATATTATCATTCATTTATTGACATTTGGTAGTTCTTTTGGAAGCAGCCAAATGTAGAAGTTTAATCTGCATGCTGGTATAGAACACAAAAAAACTGTGCAGCCAAATGTAGTAGTTTAATCCGCATGCCAGTATAGAACACTAAAAATTGAAGTTGCCATTTCCTTTTTGTTGCAAGGATAACTCCCTTCACATTAATTGGGATTTAGTTTATACATCTATGGGTACTTCTCTGAAATCTAAAGGATATTCTGATTTCTTTTGGAAATGTCTGATAGCAGTTTTTATGCATCAACAGGTGCCAGTTGTTGGAAAAAGAAATGGAAATTAAGGATCTGAAAGATCAACTAAACGACCTTGTAAGTCTGCTACAACAAAGTGAAGTTCAAAGGAAAGAACTTGTAAAGGAGCAAAAGATGAGGGAACAAGCTGTTGCTATTGCTTTAGCTACATCATATACGGTGAGAATAAGGATATCTAAGTCTGAAATTATATAAGTGTATCTAAGTCTGAAATTATCATTGTCCGTCACACTTTTGCTTCATATCTGCATTTTTTGCTTCTAAAATGGCGCATAGTATTTGGGTATCCAATCCTATCTATTGGAGGACCTAGAAATATTTTAGCCCAGTAACTTGAAAACAGGAAACAAGAAATTCTAGTAGGACCTACTAGGAAAGTTAGGAGATAGAAATATAATGTTCTTAGTTCTTACAGCTCTGAATCAAAATCATCAGGGTAACTCGCATGCTTCCTCTAGACACTATGTGGATGATATGAGCGGTCCTCTGTCTCCAATTTCCCTTCCAGCATCAAAACAGCTGAAATTTACTCCTGGAATTGTTAATGGATCTGTCAGAGAATCTGTGGCATTTGTAGATGAGACAAGAAAGGTACTTCTTGCTCTTCTGACAGTCTATAAAGCTCTGTTTTTTCCATAATGAACACTGGTGAAATTGCATGAGTGCAGAGGATACCAGTTGGACAGTTATCATCGACAAAGCTGTTGGCTGTTGGGCAAACTGGAAAACTCTGGAGATGGAAGAGGAGTCATCATCAGTGGCTGCTTCAGTTCAAATGGAAGTGGCAGAAGCCTTGGAAGCTCTCAGAATGGATCAAACATAGTGATGAGACAATCATTCGGTCTAGGCCTTGTTTGCAGGCTCTTGAAGATTTGGTCTGACGACGTCATGTTTACTTGCATTCTCTTACTGACACTCAATTGATTGTATCTTTTGTCATCTGGGGCATAGCTGAGTGCAAACAAGCCCTGATCGAGGTAATACATTGTTTTTACTTTGGTCCATGGTTCCCTAAGACATAGGAACTTTTACTTTTTGGCTCATGGAACCTGGGGCAGTTTTATGGCCACTCAAAATCTCATCCTTTGGCATTCATTAGTTGATGAAAATTTGTTAAGTACAAATGCTATGCAACAAGAGTAGCTTTGAACTACTGAAGACTTCATAGAATGGCATCTACCATTTTCAGTTGTATTTCAGCAGCTTAAGTAATGACCTTAAAACATCTGTTTACGCATCTTATTTCATTGATGTTGTGGATGTTGATTCAAGCCCCTTTCTTTGAATTAATTTCTTACGCTTGTTTCAGAGATACTCATGAAACTGGCACATGTTTTCTTAATAAGCTTGTAAAATTTGCTGGAAACTTTTGTCATCTTTTTGTAATTGCTCAACTCTGTCTTTCAACTATGCCTTTTCTAAATGCACTATTATGAGTTCAACATGTTTCTTTTCACGAATGCAGGCGTGTAAGCTACAGTTTGTTTTCTGCGGTCTTGCTATGATGGAGGAGGATAATCTTTCTGGGTAATGGTGCTGAGTTGTAATGGCTTTGCTGATACTGAGTGGCTTCCAGAATTACTGAGGAAGACGAAGAATTGAATGATTGAGCAAATACGTAAATTTGGATCGCAATTGAACCACATATTGGAGGTTATCTACCAGTTGATTTATTGATTTATTGCTATAAGAGATGTCACAGAAGAAAATATTCAGCAAAATTCAAGCTTGTGTAATTATATTTCCAATCTCTTTGTTCATAGTCATTTCTCTTTTTAGACTTCAATAAACCAGAAAGCACTGGTGGCTTACTCTATATCATATAAAATTCCTACTCAACCGAAAACCAGAAGCCGATCTCGACACAAAGATCACTGGTGTAATGACATCTCTACAAAATCCTGATACATGTCATAAAAATGGTGGCATCGGAATTTCAATTAGCCTCTGAAGCGCATTCCTCTGCACCTAAGTCTTGATCATCCGTTCTAAACTTTTGCCTTGCACAACGTGAACCTGTCCATTCATCCAGAATTTGATAGAATTTTATCATTATTGTGGACTAGCATAAAAACATAATTGTGTACAAAACTCCGATTAATTAGATGTCAATGCTAATTCTCAATTTAACGTGTCATTGGGCCTGTGTCCATGGGCCTGCTATGATGGG